>OY759249.1:600000-1087868 GCA_963662185.1 Eilema griseolum | reverse complement strand
GCACCTCTGCCTTCCCCTTCGGGGATATAGGCGTGAGTTTGTGTCATGTAAAATAATTAACTGCCATATTCCATAAGATCTATATGGGTTACAATGCTTGCTGAATAAATTACAGTTCAAAGTTGTGCTACAAGGATGTGATACATTGGTACCGTACATAATTGTAAGTTTTATGTAGGTAATAACAAAGATAAAAACAAACAAACAACTCTATTCAAAGCTAAATTCAACAACAAAATAAAATACAGTATATTTTTAACAATAAAATGAACCTCCGTATCAATGCGTGAGTGCTCGTTTACGAGTCGCGCGTGTGAGTACCACCCGCCCTTTGTTCAATAGAGCCTATTATATACGAGTATCCGCTGAACATTTTGTAACAAGTACGAATATATCGCTTGTAAATTGGCTGTGGGTGTTCGTCTGTTCGTATCCAGTGCCAATTACTATTTCGAACGATTCTTTGATCGTGAATTTCATTCATAAAAGGTATTTGTGTAAATCTTTGACATAAAGTTTTATTTTTTTATATGTCACGCTTATTAGCCGAGTGGTTTCGAAGGTTTCGGCGGAGTAGAATTTGGACCACCCCATCTCTTGCCATGCGGTGTCGTTCAAGGTGACTAAGGGATAGGGCAGTTTAACATCAGACAGATATATACAGCCCAGACTCCGCCTCAGATGTATAGCTCGAGGCTATCGAGTGGCTATGACAGTGGGCATCTTATATGGCTATTAGTGCTAGGGGGAAAACAGAGCATCATCAAAGAGAGATCAAGTCGCAGGAGACTTAAGGCCCAATTCTTGTTATATTAATTTATGTGAATTTAAGTCTCAATCTAATCTCAATCTCATGAGATGTCAAAACGATCATTGTGTTCTGAGAATGCCGTTTTTGACTTTTGGGTAATTGAGATTAGATAGTAAACATCACAAGTAACTTATAGATAAAGAAAAACAATACATTAAATATTCGAAGTAATTAGTAAACTATGTGTGATTTCATAACAAAACTTTGGGGTCTTAGGGTCCGAGCGCCCGCAATCTCTTCGGGGAGATTGCAGAGCGTATGGTCGACGCTTCTCGTGACCAGAAGGCTGGTTCCTTTTACGTCAAAATGCGTTGACATGCAACGTGGCAATGCTGCCAGTCTTTTGGCAATGTCGAGAGAGAGAAGAGGCATGCGATGCGAAGGAATTTTAATTATTTTAGCTATAATTACACATTATTATAATAATTATTTTAGATTTATTTTAATTGTTTTATTAACTAAATTAAAAAGGTATTATAAATTGTCCTCAACTAAATAGTCATAAAAATATAATTACTAACAAAATTTTGCTACATTTTACTGAAAATAAACTATTATACATATACACATGCACACACATATTTACACACACACACATACGCAATATATTGAAAAAAAACTAGGTACGTATAAAATAATGTTCAAAATTAAACTAATTTCCCTCTGAAACCTGTAGAGTAAAAATGTTTTAAATTTAAAGATAAGTATCCCCATTGAGTGACGGAGGTCAGGGGTGGAGTGACCTTCACGAGGCCTTGGCCGGGCCGTCGAGGGGTAGGCAGATATCGACACACAACACGATAACACGCTGACTCATGACTATTTTAGAAAATGTAGCAACTGGGTTTAGTATTCGTAATTTAGATGGTTGGATAAAAATAAACATAATTGTTGTTAATTTTTTGTTGGTCAAGTGTCAAAGTATGTTGTATTATTCACTAAATGGTTTACTAATGGCAATTTAATAACATTAAACTGATATTGAAAAAGATCATGCGAGTGTTACACATTAAATAATAAAACAACATACAACATTTTACACAACGCTATCTAGACCCATGGTAAGCATAGTTAATGCGGATAAACATACTTAGATACTTTTTTTTGTAAATACATACATATTATACATAGAAGCACCCAAATCAATGCAAATATACAAATTCGTGCGCACAAATATTTGTACTGAGCGGGAATCGAACCCGCGTCTCCTGCGTAGTAGTCAAACGTTATCCCGCTACGCTACAGAGGCCGTCATTGAAATAAAGCAGATATTTTTTTTTACTATTTACCAACTTTAACAAACTAAGTATAATTATAAACTAAGTATAATATTTACAGTGAGGTAGGACACGACGGTATTTCGGTCCAATTGAGCAGTCCGACTGGGGAAGTACCTCCGCCCTGCAGAATACCGCGGCCACAATAACCTCAGGTTGTGTTTTTGGCGGTGGGTAGGGTAGCCAGAGCTCACTGTATAGGTTTTATGCTGTCAGTGGGAAGACTAAAAGCTTGTCCTGCATTGTCTTTTACACTGACTGCACAAAAACTCTCTGTGCTTACAGAGTTGACAGCGCGAGTATGACTCCCTTGGTTTTGCACACGTCCAAAGGCCACGATAACCACTTTCCATCAGGTGGGCCGTGTATTTGTCTACCACCTAAGTGGTATAAAAAAATACGGATTCCTATTTTAAATTGTCGTTTTATTATTATTTTGTAACTAACATAGGCTAAGTAAAGTTACTTTCATAGCTAAGTAAAGTTACTTTACTATAAGAAATAGTTACTAACACAATGAGCCTTAAGTAGTAGTAGCCTTAAGTCGTTTTAAGTAAGAATTATTATTCTCGTTTATTCATTTTAATAAGTTTCTCAAAACACTTGTTCTAGGTGATAATCTGCATCAGACGGTATGAAAGACTGCTGTGTGGCCTCTATAGCCACTCCCCCATGATGGGTCTTAGGGAGACTGAACAAAAATCATGATAGAAACAGTTAAAAAACATCAGTCATAAATAAAACTGTACAACAACTCGCATCTTTTTCTAGATTCATATTCCCTTTTTCACACAATAATTAGGGTTGAATTTCGCTAAAATAGACGCCGACAAACGCTAACATTATCTAACAAAACATTTATCACATTTCGCTACCTTCTCTCACAGAGTTCTTAATGTACACTCAGCGTCAAAACGATCTACACGATAACGTCTCAAATTCATCTTAATACCAAGGTATTAAGAACAAATCAAACTGTTTTATTGATTTAAACTGTATTATTGTACGTACTAAAGGTGTGAATCCAATATCAGAACTATCTCTCAGCAAGAAAGGGGGAAAACCAAGATAATAAGATCATATTGAGTACTATGTTCCTCAATATCGGTCTAATGCTGACTGTACTGTTTCGGAGAGCTCATAAAATACGATCACGTAAACTCAGAAACAATTTAATGTCTTCAGATTACGGCTTTAGTTCAGGACTGAGACAAATCTCTGTTAACTAGTTAAGTGAATTTAGTGAATAGTGATAAATTCACTACTTTGTCATTATTTACGAAATTCAGTGTTTTCTGTGTAAGGAGTTTTGTTATCCTACTTACACAGAAAACGCATTAACGAAATGTTTCCTACTAAATTTAAATTTAGAAAAGTTATTGGTACTATGGGATATGTGTGTGTGTGTGTGTGTGTGTGTGTGTGTGTGCGTGTGTACGTACGTGAGTGCAAGCGTGCGTGCGTGCATATATGCGTGCGTACGTGCATGCCTCTGTGTGTCTATGTTAGTTGGCAGAAGTAAAGTGTGTTCCCTTGTGTGATCAAGTGTGATCCCACAAATACATGCATATTAGTGTTAGCGTAGTAGGTAGTGTCTGTTTAATTATTCGACAAAAAATAATTGCTCTGTAAGTATACTTTTGCCAAGACTAAGAAGTTGATTAAGGTGGAAACTACGTACTTACTAAATTACTGCGTTTGCAAAGTTTTCTTGGAATGCAACCGGTTAGAATCTAATATGTTGAACAAAAGAGTTACTAAGAAATACCTGTTATACTCGGCTCCACGTGCGGTTTTCTGATCCGGTTCCTGCAAGTCACATAATCAATTAAAAAGTAACCTACATGCAGCTATTTCGTACTATAATCTAGTTTTGTCCCACATTTCATACAGCTCGGTTCATCCCCTTATCATGATAGAACTACTATCAGCAAACCCTCTACTGTCAAATAAACACATTTGGACAATAATAGATACTCAGTTACGAAGGTATAACAGTGGAGCACCCTCATACCTTTTAGGGAGGAAAAAAGGACAAGGGCAGTATGACCGGATTGTGGACCGAATGAAAATTTATTGCTATACTTTATTGCTGCACTGGAGGTAGATTTAGTGACTATAAATTTGGAAGAAATGGCATTAACTTAGATATTAGAAACAGAAATCGCGTGCTTCGAGATGTTTCAAGATTTACACGGCAGTTGACTTGTCTGAGTCTGTTTGTATTGAAAGTAAGCTACGTATTGGAAGCTGCTATATTTACATCACATGTATAAACTAAACTCACTTCCGCTGTCTGTTCATTTAGATTTTTATACCTTTCAACGAATTTTCAAGCAGTTTTCAGCAGAAAATAGAGTGACTTAAGAGAAAGGTTTATGATACTTGCGGGAACTAATTTAGTATTATACGCGATAGCAACAGCTAATGGAAAATAAATTATTATAGTTGTGTACCATGACTTATGGATCCATGCGAACCTCACGTGCAAGCTGGTAAGATCAAAGTAAATGGCCTTCTGTAAAAATCAAGAACGTGTCTTTCAGCTCAGGGTCCGAGAAATCAATAACTCTCACCACAACATTTCGTGCACATTTCTTTGATACAAAATCTCTGCATAACCCTTGGGTTGACTGGTAGAAAATGTCTATGTCTTTTAAGTCCGCCTTCGTACAATCTTTGTGTACTTTATTGTGCAAAAAGTTTAAAAAATAAAAATTATTATGAATAGTATGACTGTGGAAGAATTTTATAAACGTTCAAGAACAGAAATCAATAGCAGACTACTCTGTTCCTAACCCAGAGATGGAAATACATTTAAACTGATATTAGACGGTTCACTGTTTGATGTTCACTCGGGTTAGTGCTTAATTTTTTTTTCAATCTATGTTCACACAGCTTAAGCTGATATCAGACAGAATTCAACATTCTTTTTTTTTTCTTTCAATATGTTGTCAAAGGAGGACGTGCATCGTCGTGGAATTAGTTTAAAACGCAACACGGAGAAAAATTAAACTGACACATGACATCCGTCGGCTGCATGACTCTAGACAAAATGACTGAACCTGAAAATGTACGTCAGTGTTCAGACCTTTCATTTCAATTCAATTAGAGTGAGAGTGAAAGACATTAGATATCAACAGTGAACCGATCAACTATTGTTGTCTCTTTTCATTAGTGAGATCAATCGGAAAAAAAAATCGGAGAAAGTCACTTTATTGGATTCGTATCAGGATCATATTTGTCTTGCGGCGATATTTACACGATATTAGAATCTGCTTAGTAACTGGATTGTTGTAATTCTGCTCATATGAGTGACCATTTAATGAATTTTATACGAATCTATTGAGCTCTACTGGAAATTCATGAAGATATGCTAGTTTTTAGCAGAATTGCTCAATGTGACCTTTTTAGATCCACGCACATGTGTCACTTTGAGTGATCTATGAAAAATTAAAGACAAAATAGAACAAAAAGTGAACTGTTAGATATCAGCTTAAGATAAATTAAGCGGTTGTCACAACATGAGTGAATAGACACATTCACAAATGGTTGCAGCGGAACAATGTATATGTAAATCTGTCGCTAGAGCTGATGATACGCGACTTCTTATCAGAAATCCGAGCACGCTGCTCCATTGTGTGACAGTTCGCACACATGGCTATACAACCACAAGTTGTCTCGCATTAGGGTCTGCGCCCACCAGCTACCACGATAGTAGGCTCTTATGTAACTAGAAAAATAACCTAAATTATGGTAAAATTTATTTATGTATCCAAATACTCTTATGCTAAAGAGTTGAACTTCTCGTCTAACTCTTTGTTTTCAGAAACCTAAGCGTCTACAAGCCATGGTTGAAGAGGTTGTTTCTATATAAGTGTGTTCTGGCGTTGTTCGTATTATCACGGAGTAGGTGTGACGTTATTAACGCTGGTCAATTTAGGAAAATAAACAATTAGTACTTTAACTTAGTATTTTACTCATAGCGTAGTAAACCATCATCTCTTTATTTTAGTGAACCACAATAACTTGTAATTCTTTATAAACACATATATTTCCTTATTCCTACAAAAGCAATTCCGTTAATCAGGGCTAGAAAAAAAACATATCGAGGTCGTTGCAGTTATATTAATAATATAACGTAATTTATAACTGCGGTAGCCTAGTGGTATGGGTAATGGACTGCTGAGATGAGGTCTCGGGTTCGTATCCAGGTTTTACCATGGCACACACCAATGACTTTTCGATGCTTTTCGAAGTTATGTACTACAAGGTAATTAAGCTATAAGGCTGTTTAACATCTGACAGCCCAGACTCAGCCTCAGATGCATGGCTCGAGTCTGACATAATGTGCCGGATCTAAATAACAGGAAAAAGTGGGCGTTCTATTTCTTTACGTCACACAAGGATACCTTGCCGTACAGCCAGTGTGCACAGGTCCTAAGAACACCTACAACAATGTTATCTGAGTCAGTCACAACCCCGTCTGTCTGTAACTTCCTTGACGTCACACGCGTTAGGGCTGACAACGTATTTGTTGTTTTCGGTGGAGAATATGTGAAGTAAAGTCGATTAAAAAAAGGTACACTAAACTTGTGGGTAAAGAGAGAATTTGGTGACAAGAGATGGAAATGATATGCTTAGATAAAAAGGGAACCACCAAGATCGGAAGATTTTGGCGGTAAATGAAGTAAGCTCTGGTGTTGTGTACCCGGTGATGATTAGGGTAGCCAGAGCTCACTGAGAGAGTTTTTGTGCTGTATGTGGAAAGAACAAAGGCTTGCCCACTGACGGTACAGAAACTCTCTATTCTTAAAAGGTCAGCAGCACGAATGTGACTCTCTTGATGCTGCACACGTCCATAGACCACGGTAACCAGTCTCCATCAGGGGTGCCGTGTGCTTCCATCCATACCTAAGTTGTATAAAAAAAAGCTTTTCTCCCGGATTTCGTATCAGGCAGCCATCAAGAATCAAGCAGTTTGGTGATTTTTTTCTTTGCCTGGCCATATAATCTTGCATTCTTTACCAACACACGTGTATCCTTTTTCCTATAGTCATGAGTCCTTTAAGCGGGGCGTGAAAAAGCATCTGATGTAGCTGTCTAGCTGAGGGCCACCATTGAAACATCAGTGATGTATGTAATGGCCACCCTCATTCCTGCATATTGACGTGTATTATTATCATCATATCATATTGACATGTAAATACTGCATTCGCGTAAGCATTGGAAGAAAACTTGGTAACAATGGATGTGCTTTGACCCAAGAAATGATATTCATGAGATCATAATCAAATTTATAACCAAGTACTTCGCTAAGATTTAATAACCTGACTTAACTTTAACAAATTAATGAAGTTATGCAAATACGAGACGAGATTTTGCGGTCTTGTATAATAATTAGTTATTGCTTCCCCCCTCTCCTCCTAACCTCCGAGTCCACCGCCCTCTCGGAGAGGAAGTTTTCTCATTTGTTAGTGCTCACGGCAAAGTGCTAAGACTTTATTGAGGAGTTGACATGAATTTGTAGTACCAATAAAACAAGTGGTATCTGAATAACGTTGGATATTTTATAGGTAGTTGTGAATAGACTGTAGTTTTTAGTAATAAAGGTTAGATGAAGTGAAAATGTACCTATGTTGCCAATATCTATACAACATACATACATATAATCACGACTTTAACCCAGAAAGGTTAGGCAGAGGTAAATTAACACCCGCATTTCACCAATTATGTATTCTATCACACGTAATATGGGGTCAACCTATTGCCATATTCCGGGTACTACTGTTGACTCGAGTCATTTATCTGAGATTGAGAGTGTTTGATGTTATACAGCCCTATCCCTTAGTCGTCTTGTACGACACCGCATGGGAAGAGATGGGATAGTCCAAATTCTACTCTGTCGGGAACCAATATCTATATTCAGCTACACAAATGTATACGTATTTTCATAGTTAACATTCACAATTAGACTCGCTACGATTAAATTATAATATTTTTTCATAAATATTTTCCTTTGGGAAGGTGGGAAACGACTACTATACTCATTTCGGTTACATATTTTATTTATTAACTCAGTTAATAAATATTTTCATGTACAGAACCAAATTTTAATGTACTAATCAGAAATTGACTATATTGACACTACTAGTCAGTTAGTTAGCCTAATTTATATGTTTTATAATAAGTCGCAACAACATTGTTTACCTTTATTTAAGTACCTAACCAAGTGGAGTAAAGTTTAAATTTTAAAGGAGAAAAAAGAGACGCATCTGTAATGTAAGTTAGCTTGCATTTGATCGCAGGAGCGTTGTCGTGAACTAATGGTTGCTCTCCACTTATCATAAACGCCTTTCGAGCTCAAAAAAAATGCATAAGAGCAATATGTAATGCTGCCTCATTAGACTCATGCAGGCCACTCTTTGTACAATTAAAAGTACTCACACTGACTGGCCTAAACATCCTCGAAACTGGGCTCTTTGTCAGGAAACATCCACACCTATTTGAAAGGGTTGATGCAAATAGTCGCTTCAGTCAAAGAAGGTCTCTTTGACTGAAGCGACTATTTGCATCAACCCAAACTGGTCATAACGAGATGCCAGACATCACTTGGTCACAAAAATGCTTTCAACATGTGTGTAAAAATATACAATCATATACCACAGGCGTTATGCGACCTACCGCAACGTCTATTCATAGAAAAAATAAAGAAATGGCTTGTACAGAAATGCTTCTATGATATTGAGGAATTCTTGAATTACAAAGACCGTTACAAATCATAGATACCTACCTAAATAAATATTAATTTATAGTACCTATGTAAGAAATGTGTTTTTTTGTATTGTAAGTTGTTAAGTAGTGAAACTGTTGTTAATTTATTGAACGTGATGTAACTGATGATGATGTAGCTGATAAATTAACAACAGTTTCACTACTTAACAACTTAATAATATATAATTATATATATATACGTAATTTTAAAATTGTAATAATGCGTGGGCATTATGTGCAATTTTAATCGTGGTAATGTGTAAGTTAATAAAGTGTAATTTTAATTTTAATGTAACAAAGAAAATTTGCATGCCGCACACTGAGGCTAAACATGTTTGTTATCCTACCGTGTTTAACGCAAATAAAATTATTTATTCTTATTCTTAACACAAGTTAAGAAAGAGGAAATACAACGTATTTTACCTCTCGTTCATTACGCCCATTCCTCTCGTATTTCCTATTTTCCTTTTATAGTCCGACATGTATCGGTGCGCTCTATTTACTGCCAGTAAAATTGAATTGTTACGAACGGCAATGGGGAGGCACAGGCAAAGCTAATCTCAGATTGTGTCACCTCCGCATGTGCTTGTCTCAGAGTCTATAATCCTGTAACTCTTACGTCTGAGGTGCTTGTCAATCTTGATGTTGACATTTGTATTGAAAGTATATAATTTGGTTTGTACTCCTGCACGACGGTGGCGAATTTAAAAGAACAGATAACGAAGAGAAATGCTTGCCTACATAAAAATCATCAGGTTCGAAATGGTGGCTACATATTCTAGCAGATGAATTTAGTATCAAGTTTTTAATGTGCAGGGCTTTAATCTATTGAATCCATCTTTCCTTATCAGTAGGGAAACGATAAGAAACTTTATTTTTACACTGAAATGCACTGCACAGCGTCATTTATTCCACAGCTGACTTTTTCCTCTGTTTACTAACAATTTGTATGAAATATGACAGCAATATAACACCAGCGATAATGCGCCACCTATCGGGATAAATAAGTAGTGTATCTCCTCTTTGACATGAGAGGTAAGTTTTTTTTTTTCAAATATTAGTCCGGTAAAATAAAAAGGTATCCGAAAAAAGGTAGTTATTTTTGTCTACCTATCATATACTCATCAACATCATATTAGCTGAGTTTGAGCTGCATCAAAAGGTTTCGTGTTCTGAGATACCTCTGCTTGCGGTCCTCAGGCACAGGCTTACCTATCGGGGTTAGGAGATAATATGGCAGTCACTCCTATAAAATACGTATAAACCAAACCAAAATGAGAAGTCTCAAAGCCGCTCGCCTCGGATGCTTCCAGGATAAAGCTGAGATAATAATGACATTATTACCTGCTACAACACAGCTGCAGGACTTAGATGACACCCTCGCACTGTGCAGAATATACGAGCAAGAACCAAGCGGTTCGGAGACTCTTTTCTTTACCGCATCAAGAAGACCCGCAATTCATTACCAGCACACGTGTTCCCTTCCTCCTACAGTCCCGGATCCTTTAAGCGAGGCGTGAAAAAGCATCTCATGAGGCCGCCAAGCTGAGTGGCACCATTATAACATTACTTAATGTATGTAATGGTGACCCTCTTTCCTGAGATTTTGACTTTAGCTTACCATCAGGCGGGATGCAGTCAAGTTGGCGTGTTCTAAATAAAAAAGGCATAAAATAATAATAATATTATGCATAAACTTCAATTATAAACATAGCCTACAATAACACATAAAGGTTATTATCTAAAAGCGGTTGAAACTTCGTCCATCATTGCTAGATCAACAACTAGTTTAGTTGGAATTATTTCACTTCAATATCTTTATCAAAATATTATTTGATTATAGAGAAATATGGATACGAATTTCATTAGAAATACAAATCAATTACTAGCAGTATAAACTCGAGCTTCCCCATATGCGTAGGGCATGACCTAATTGTTAGTAGGTATTGGGTATTGACTACTATTGTGAACCCGTGAACTGTGTCATTTAATTCTATCCTCTCCCTACCTATTGGATACCACTCTCATAGGATGCAAACAATTTTGAACTTTAATAAATGGTTCAGTAGATCATTGTTTCCTTGGCGTATGATAAAAAAATTAAACGCGTTTACCTCTTTCTATAAGGTGTAACAAAATTTACCCCCGGAACTTTGGGAAATTGATCAGTATTGGTAAATAATTACCCGAAAAAAATAAAAAAACGATGACAAATTTTTCACTTATTATATAATATAACGTTCATGTTTGTATGCTAACACTACCACAGAGTCGCAATTACGGAATTCGGGGCCTCTCGAGTCTTGATACGCGCGCGTCGGCTCATGAAACTTACCTAAGGAACACCCACCGGTCATTGACTTTTAAAAGTCAGCTGATTACTGTATTTAATGTGCGGGACATATCGATGTGGTACGGTTAGCATAGGCATGTATGTCAATTTTTGAAATCATTTGCAACTGAATTTTAGAGAATTAGTTCACATAATATATTTTTGAAAACTTTACTTACATTCATATTTGCCGGTACCAAGTAATTTTTTTTTATTTATTTATTTTATTTATATTTTTTAAAGAAGGCTTACAGACTAATACAGAAATTGAATACACAAAAATATCATCAAATCGCTAATTAAAAGCCTCCACATTTACATAATCATCCGAAAAAAAAGAAAAGAAAACACAATATACAGTTACAAAGAAAAAGAAATACCACAATTACAAAGCTAACAAATTAATATAAAACTATGCTAACTATACAATATATACAAAAATGGAATAGAGAAAAAGAGGGAGACTGTAATTTTAGGCAACGAAAAATTCCTCCCCATCGATCTCTACTGGTACCGTGCTAACAAGAAGAATTACATAAAACAAGAGAGAGCGCAAGGAACGTTACTTCAGTTAAGTTAGTATATAATCCGCCGGTCAAAGTAAGACTCCGCTAGCTGTCGTCTTATTGTCGCCATACTAGTGCTGAATAGGTCTATATCAAAATGCTGTGTAATTTTGTTAAATTTTGATGCGCTTCTTATTGAGAAGGCATTCAATTTGTAATTTGTAGTAGCTCTCAGAATGTTTAAAATCGGCCGCTGCCGAAGTCCTAGCACGTTGGTTCGCAGCGAGACGGAGGCCAAGAGCTGTGGACAATCAATCCTGCTGTTTGCGATATTGGATAGGTAGCATATGTCGCCAATATCACGCCTTACTTCCAAAGGCAAGAAATTATACCTATTGCATCGATGTTCGTAGTCCACTGAACATTGCTGTGCCCTGTAGTCTAGGCTATGAAGAAATTTGCGTTGGACGCCCTCAATACGGGACTTGTAAATATTTGGATTTGTGTAATCACACAAAGTTCCGAGAATTCATTTTGTTACATTTTATTCATTATAATATTCGACGTCGACTTTTCTGTGTTGCCACAAAGTAGCTGACTCAGACATAGATATAGTCTGGAAAAACACATATTTACTTTTATAGTTATTTTTCAGCGCTGTGAACCCTGATAACGTTTTCTTTAATAATTGTATGATAGTGATAACACATTGTCAACCTGGTGAAAGGTGGTTACCATAGCCTAGAGACGCGTGAAATATCTGTAGCGTCACACTTGCGCTGCCGACCTTGTAAGAACAGTCTAATGCCCTTCTTGAAGAATCCCATATTGTAATCGCATAGAAAAACCACGGTAGGGAGTTCCTTCCACAGCTTAATCGTGCGTAATTTACTTAAATCTGCCAATAGGCCAAAAACTCCGCCGAGATTCTTGACCGAGTCTTCTTAGATTGGGGACGCGTTTCGAATAAATATTCTACAGCATTCTACATAATGCTATCCATGGTAAGCAAAGCTTAACTAGCTTGTGTTATGGAATCTACGGATAAACATGTGTAAACGTGCAGTGCTGCAATCACTCGATGTCCGGAAAGCCAGTAGTCCGGATGGTATTCCAGCGGTAGTTTTGCAAAAATGTGCAGGGGAGTTGTCTCCAATGCTTACGCGCCTGTACCGGCTGTCCTACAGTTCGGGTACAGTGCCTTTGCCTTGGAAAGAGGCGAATGTTCAGCCGATTCCCAAGAAGGGGGATCGCTCGGAGCCAGCCAACTATCGACCCATAGCCGTCACCTCAGTGCTGTGCAAAGTGTTCGAGCACATAATTAACAAACAGCTCATGCGGCACCTAGAGGATCACTCCTTAATTAATGACCGGCAATATGGCTTCAGGCCGAAACGGTCAACGGGTGATCTTCTAGCATACGTTACCCATCTTTGGGGTGAGGCTATGGACAAGCACGGCGAGTCACTGGCAATTAGTCTTGACATCGCCAAAGCTTTCGATAGAGTCTGGCACAAATCGCTTCTTTCCAAGCTACCTGCCTTTGGTTTGCCTTCTAGGCTGTGCAACTGGGTTGCTAGCTTCCTGCAGGGGCGCCGTATTCGCGTCCTTTGTGACGGACGAGCTTCGGAGTTTCTGCAGGTAAATGCTGGCGTGCCCCAGGGGTCCGTCTTATCACCCACTCTCTTTCTTCTGCATATAGAAAGAAAGAAAGAAAGAAAAGAAAGAAAATGCGTTTATTAGACACACACACAAACACAAAATACAAAATAAAACCAATAAAATTGACGCTATGCATAACTTTACATATAACAACCTACACTTACATAACTTACATGTCGGCCGGTGTGGAGTGTGTCTAAATGGCCACAGTTCAGCTAAATGCTTCAGATTGGGTACAATCTGCAGCGCTGATTTTCAACCGTGGCATGCTGTTTACCGGCAATGTTCATTGTTATGCAGACGATAGCACTTTACATGGGAGTTATCATGGACATCCTGCGGCCAAGCAGTCAGATATCGCAGAGAAAAGGCAGCTTCTTGTCACTGAGCTTGACGGGATCCTGAATCACATTTCTCAATGGGGCTCTGAGAACCTGGTTGAGTTCAATGCCAAGAAGACGCAGGCATGTGCGTTTACAGCAAAAGTATCTTCTTTCCTTCCCCTCCCCACATCATCTCATCTCAATATCCTAGGTATGGATGTTCGCTGCAACCTGAATAACAAAAATTACATCGAAAGTATCATCAAAACAGCCTCACGAAAACTCGGAGTCCTGAACAGAGTGAGACGGTTTTTCACGCTGGAGCAGCGGTGTCTTCTATACGAGACACAAATTCGCTCCTGTGTGGAATACTGCTCGCATCTCTGGGATGGTTCAGCAAAGTACTTACTAGATGCTCTCGACAGGTTGCAGCGACGTGCGGTCCGCATCATTGGGAATCCCGAGGTCACGAACACCCTAGAACCTTTACAGATGCGTAGAGATGTTGCGTCCATGGCTGTATTTTACCGTCTGTACCATGGGGAGTGTTCTGGTGAGCTCTTCCAATTAGTCCCACCCTCCCCTTTCCTACACAGGACAACACGTGCAGGTCTTAGATGTCATCTGCACACGGTGCAAAACATCCGATCAAGAACCAAGCGGTTCGGAGACTCTTTCCTCTGTCGCACCATTAAGGCCTGGAATTCATTACCAGCTCACGGGTTTCCTTCTTCCTATAGTCCCGGGTCCTTTAAGCGGGGCGTGAAAAAGCATATGATGAGGCCGTCAAGCTGAGTGTCACCATTGTCACACGGTATGTGTAAGTAATAGTGACCCTCTTTTCTGGGACTTTGCCTTCAGCTTACCATCAGGCAAGGCGAAGTCCAATTGACGTGTCCTATATGTAAAAAAAAAAGATACAATTTTTTTTTGTAAATACATACACATCCAGACCAATGCAAAAAAAATTACATGCATACAAATATTTGCACTGAGCGGGAATCGAACCTGCGCCTCCTGCGTAGCAGTCAAACATTCTACGGCTACGCCACAGAGGGCGTCACATTTGATGGTCTGTTTGCTAAATAAGTCTTTTTTCTTTTAACTTTTAGTAAGTAATGATCTATACGGAAATGATTTTTGACTTTGAGTTTAACTTTGACTTCTATCTTGGAGCCCACAGCTTCGTAATATTATGAGCCACAAAATGTTTCCTTTCGTAGAATCGCTTCAAAGTTCACAAAACTTTCCTTCGATTACCACCAAAATTGTGCTTGAAACCTCATTACTTTGCCCATACTTGGTAACAAAGATGATCTAGAGTTGCCAAGAACCAATTAAACACGCTTGAGTCTGTTCAGAATGTTTACATAATATATTTAATTATAAGTCTTGTAATTTCTCAAACATGATCAAGTTTCCGAACACAAATTTTGTGGTTAGTTATTTTACTAAGTTATTGTAATAATATTATTACTTATTTATTTATTATTACGTAAATAAATAAATAAATAAGTAATAATATTTAGTTTAAGTACCATTGTGATATATTATTCTTTTTTTTTATACCACTTAGTTGGTAGACACACGGCCCACCTGATGGGAAGCGGTTATCGTGGCCTATGGACGTATGCAACACCAGTGGTGTCACACTCGCGCTGCCGACAATTTATTCTGAATTTGGTTGAGGAATTTTACGAAAAGTAACTACCGTCTGACCTCCCTTATACTTTGCGAGTGGTACACAGTTAAAGTTAGTGCCGCAGTGGAGTTTGTTGCACGTTTCCTCTCAATCCTAAAGCCTAGTTTAAGAATAGTATTGCACTACTTTGAGTAAAAAAAATAAAGTGAATTAATTTTAAGGCCTCTGTGGCGCATGGCGTAGCGGTAGAACGTTCAACTGCTACGCAGGAGGCGCAGGTTCGATTCCCGCTCAGTGCAAATATTTGTATGCACGACAAAAACGACGACAAAAAAAAACTATCTAAGTATGTTTATCCGCATTTTAGATTCCATAACACAAGCTAGTTAAGCTATGCTGAGCTTACCATGGATCTAGAGATAGCGTTGTGTAGTATGTTATGGAATATTTATTTTATTTAGGTATTTATTTACAATAACAATAAATAAATGGCTGTAGAATCCATTAAAAATAGTTTTATTTCCAGAACAGTGGATGCTTTACAAATATTAGAAAGTGCCAGTTTTCGTGCGAAACGAAAGGAAGTTATAAAAGTATACTTACAAATTTTATATCGTGGTACTTTGGTACCACACGCAAGCACGCTCGGACGGGTTAACTTATAACCTGAATAACATTTGAGCTATTAATCTAATATAGCAATGTTATGATAACAAATAAACCGAGGCCATCGAAAAACCTGTAACAAAAAGTTGCTTCGAACAAATTGATGCTTCAGAATTTCTCAGCCCTTTCAATATTTTATACATACATACATACATACATAAAATCACGCCTGTCTCCCATAGGGGTAGGCAGAGATCACGGATCTCCATTTGCTACGATCCTGACATATTACTCTCGCTTCATTCACTCTCATTACATTCTTCATGCATGCTCGTCGGTTTAGAGTACTCCTGACCTGCCCCTTTTCTAAAACTTCCCCGATTTGGTCCAGGTATGTGCGCCTAGGTCTTCCCCTTCCGACGGCACCATCCACACTCGCCTCATACACCTGTTTCGTTAGTCTTCTTTCATTCATTCTCTCAACATGACCAAACCATCTCAACATTCCTCTCTCAATTCTCATCAATACATCTTCTATCACTCCACATCGTTCTCTTATCACGCTATTTCTCACTCTATCTTTCAAGGTCAAGCCACACATACTTCGCAACGCACGCATTTCTACTGCATTTACTCTACTCTGATGCTTTTTCTGCCACACCCAACTTTCACTACCATACATAAGAGTCGGCACCAATACTCCTCCATGTACAGCCAGTCGTGCCTTTTCGGACACTTTCCGGCTGCTCATAAAGTTGTGTAGTGCCCCATTCACTCTATTTCCAGCCATCACTCTCCTTTCAACATCTTCTTCATGCTTTCCATCTCTCGTAAACAATGTTCCCAAATATATAAACTCATTCACTTGTTCCACTTTTTCTCCATCTATACAAATCCTACACTCTGTCACACATTCATCTCTTTCAAAAACCATAACTTTTGTCTTACTAACATTCACTTTCATTCCTTTCCTCTCAAAAGCTTTATGCATAGTTGTTACCATCTCCTGCAACTCATCTGCCGATGACGCCAGTAAAACCTGATCATCAGCATAAAGAAGACATTTATTTTTATTTATTTTATAAAGTTTTGAATATTGAGATGCTTTGAAATCTTGTCAATAGTTACTGAAGTGTAATAGCAAACATATAAAATGTTCAACAACATAATTAAAGTAAAAACCAACATATTTGAAAAAAAAAAATATCGCAGTAGCCTTGTGGTATGGGTAATGGACTGCTGAGACGAGGTCTCAGGATCGATCCCAGGTTTTACCATGGCACACACTTTTCGAAGCTTTTCGAAGTTATGTGTGTATTTATCGCAGGTTTATAAGTGCCCGGTTAATGGCAATAGGCTCGACACCTATTTCATTGGGACCTAAACATAAAGTGGCGAAATGTGGGTGCTAGCACCTCTGCCTACCCCTTCGGGGATATAGGCGTGAGTTTATATTATGTTAAAAAATAGGCACATGACACCTGCTTAATGACAGTAGAGAGTACTCAAACAGGCGTAAGCATATTTATGTATATAATATAGTGTAAGTGTTTTTTAGACTCAATTTATCTTCTACTATTGAATATTGAATGAAATTAAACTTAAAATACAACTAAATTAAATTAAAAAAATATATATATTACAATAACAAAATGACTGTTGAAATTGATGACTTAATTATATAATTAATTATAGACGCAAATTGTAATTTGAATGGTAGTAGAATAAATTGCTTTTTTATTTATTTTATTTAATCTTCACTCTGCTAGTTTTTTAAATTTGGACTTTAAGCAGGCAGTCTTAAAGTCTATAATTAAATGGATTTTTAGCAGTGTCCTTGGTATGACAGTGGTTTTGCTTTAGCAGAATCAGGCCCTGACCTGACCCAGACACCAAAATGCAAGCTTTTGTTGGAACCGGGATAAATGAATTTGTTCAAAACCTCACTCGCAACAATATAACTGCATGAATTTTGCACAAACTTAGCTATCAATTCGAAAACGATCAAGTAATCTATTTTCCAGGGATTACCTTCTTATGGTCGCAAGAAGGAATTTCACAGCAGTCTACCTTCACTGTGCAAAGTATACGAGCAAGAACCAAGCGGTTCGGAGACTCTTTTCTTTGCCGAACCATCAAGACCTGGTCCAATTAGTCCCACCCTCCCCTTTCCTACACCGGACAACACGTGTAGGGCTTAGATGTTACCCACACACGGTGCAGAATATCCGATCGAGAACTAAGCGGTTCGGTGACTCTTGTCTTTGTCGTACCATTAAGACCTGGGATTCATTACCAGCTCACGAGTTTCCTTCTTCCGACAGTCCCGGGTCCTATAAGTGGGGAGTGAAAAAGCTTATAATAAGGCCGCTAATCTGAGTGAAACCATTGTAACATTACTTAGTGTCTGTAATGGTGACCATTTTCTCTGAGACTGCCTTAAGCTTACCATCAAGCAAGGTGAAGTCTAGTTGGCGTGTCATAGATAAAAAAAGTCGAGGAACGTCTTGTTCACAAGAAAGTTCAGCTTAGTATCATCTGATTCAATTTGTTATTTCTTGATAGGTGATCAATACGCAGGCGGCAGGCACACGCCCATTAGGGCCCAAGGCTTTGCTGACACGGTTATAAACTGATCGGCAAATTGAATACCCCTAGCGGTCAGAGCTCTGATTGAGCTAGTGTTGGGATTAACTATCAATACTAACGAAGTTGTTTGTAGCATGGAGTGTAAAATACATATTCTAGAATACTACAAAGCTTAATACAGATCTGAAGTAAACAATTTTTTCGTATTTAAATCATGTGTAGGTTCATCAAGCTGCATTTTTTATCGGCCATCTTGATAAATCTGCTCGTGGTCTTAAAAATATTTAATTTTAGTACTGTTGTTACTAACAGTTTTTAAGCAATTTTACTAACACACTATGAGCCCCTGTAGCTTGATATTAATCAATTGTTATTTTTATTATTTATTTTATTATTAAACTATTATGGTCATTCACATTTATATTAAAGCTATCTGGATATTTACCAGCTATTGTTTAGAGTGCCTGATATTTCGGCACTGTGGTCTCTCCGTGATCATGATGTTTGCAACAACGACGAAATATTGGAAACTCCAAGTAATACAAGAAAAATATCCCGTATCCCGTATCTCTAATAAAAACATTTTTTTGTATACGACTTGTTAAAATTACTTAAACTTATTTTTAACTAGGACACGCCAATTTGACTTCACCTCGCCTTATGGTAAGCTACAGGCAAAGTCTCAGGAAACAGGGTCACCATTAGAGACACTAAGTAATGTTACCATGGTGGCACTCAGCTTGGCAGCCTCATCAGATGCGTTTTCACGCCCCGCTTAAAGGACCCGGGACGGTAAGAAGAAGGAAACACGTGAGCTGGTAATGAATTCCAGGTCTTTTTTTATACTACTTAGGTGGCAGACAAGCACATGACCCACCTGATGGAAAGTGGTTACCGTGGCCTATGGACGTGTGTAACACCAGAGCGCTGCCGACCCTATAAGCACAGAGTCTCTTTGCCGTCAGTGTAGAGGGCAAAGTAGGACAAGCCTTTAGTCATCCCACTGACAGCACAAATTTTCCAGTGAGCTCTGGCTACTCTACTCACCGCTGGAAACACAACACGAATTTATTATAACCGCGGTATTCTGTAGGGCGGAGGTACTTCCCCAGTCGGACTGCTCAATTGGGCGGAAATACCGCCGTGTCCTACCTCCTATTAAGTTTTGGTGGTGCGGCAAAGAAAAGAGTCAAATTCAAAATTAATTTAATCCATAATTACAATGTAATGATCACATTACAATACGATTTGATTAATTTAACAACATAGCTTGATGAAGTCTGGTACCCAAATTACGATTAAACTTGTGTTTGGGGTACCAGGGTTCCTGAAACCTATCACAATCAGCAAATAATATACAGTTAATTAAAACACATTAGTTCGGTGTTCATGAGTCTTTGTACATGTCAGCAAGTACCTCGTCAAAGAAGCATTTCAATTAAGTAAACATATCATAAATGAAAACAATAATATATAGAATAGAATAGAATAGAGAGTCTCCGAACCGCTTGGTTCTTGCTCGTATGTTCTGCACAGTGTGAGGGTGACATCTAAGGCCTGCACGTGTTGTCCTATGTAGGGTATAGGGTGAGAAGGTTAATCTATAGAAAGCAGCAGGGAGTTCATCAGATGCACGCTCAAGATGTGGAATGAACTCCCTGCTGCGATTTTCCCAAGCTGCTACAATATGGGGTTCTTCAAGAAGAGTGTTAGAAGGTTTCATCAGGGTCAACAGCACGAGTGAACTGCCCCTGGTGTTGCATACGTCCACAGGCCACGGTAACCACTTCCCATCAGTAGGACCATGTGTTTATCTGCCATCTAAGTGGTATAAAAAAGGAAGGAAAGCCATGGTTAAAATTTCAATGGTTGTTCTGGGTAATTTTAAATTTACCATAAACTCAGGATCAATGGAGAATGTACATAATGAGTTGATAAAAAAAAATATGGAGTTATCGAAGAATCTAGATGATTTTAACGAAGAAGGTGGAATTAATTGGAAGAACTAATCAGAACATATTATATGCAATGTTTTTTTATACAACTTACGTGGCAGATAACCACACGGCGCACCTAATGGAAAATGATTACTGTGACCTATGAACGTGTGGAACACCTGAGGAGTTCCACCCGTGCTGCCAATCCTGTAAGAATAGAGAGTAACTGTGCCGTCAGTGCAGAAGACACAATCAAGCCTTTGGTATCCCACTAACAGCAGAAAAACTCTCCAGTGAGCTCTGGCTACCCTAGCACAAGTTTATAATAGCCGCGGTATTCTGTAGGGTATAGGTATTTCCCCAGATGGACTGCTCAATTTGGGATGGAAGATACCGTCGTGTCCTACCTCCTCCTATGTTAAAGGAGATATAAAAACAGGCTAGGAATACATCGTCCTTGCAACCTGTTGAATGCGTCTAATGTTTCCAAAGTGTTCTGTAATCTTCATTGTTTTCAACAAAGCAACCAGAATACATAAAACGAAAATAACCATACTATTATTTTAAATGCGAAAGTAGCTCTTCCTATCTCTTACGCTTTTACGCCTAATCCAATGAGCCGATTTTGATGAAATTTGGTACACTGATCGATTTTTTTTTATACCACTTAGGTGGCAGACAAGCGCACGATCCATCTGATTGAAAGTGGTTACCATGGCCTATGGACGTGTGTAACACCAGAGAAGCCACACTCGCGCTGCCGACCCTGTAAGCACAGAGTTTCTGTGCCGTCAGTGTAGAGGACAAAGCAGGACAAGCTTTTAGTCATCCCACTGACAGCACAAATTCTCCAGTGAGCTCTGGCTACCCTACTCATCGCTGGGAACACAACACGAAGTTAATTTTTTTTTATTTTTATATATAGGACACGTCAATTGGACTTCGCCTTGCCTGATGGTGAGCTGAAGACAAAGTCCCAGAAAAGAGGGTCACCATTACTTACACATACCGTGTGACAATGGTGACACTCAGCTTGACGGCCTCATCATATGCTTTTTCACGCCCCGCTTAAAGGACCCGGGACTGTAGGAAGAAGGAAACACGTGAGCTGGTAATGAATTCCAGGCTTTAATGGTGCGACAGAGGAAAGAGTCTCCGAACCGCTTGGTTCTTGATCGGATGTTTTGCACCGTGTGCGGATGACATCTAAGACCTGCACGTGTTGTCCTGTGTAGGAAAGGGGAGGGTGGGACTAATTGGAAGAGCTCATCAGAACACTCCCCATGGTACAGACGGTAAAATACAGCCATGGACGCAACATCTCTACGCGCTGTAAAGGTTCTAGGGTGTTCGTGATCTCGGTTATAATTTCTCGAATATAACCGCGTTATTCTGTAGGGCATCGGTACTTCCCCAGTCGGACTGCTCAATTGGGCGGAAGTACCGCCGTGTCCTACCTTATTATTATTTATTATAGCTTGAGAAAGTACATAGACTATTTTGGGTCGCGATAACAGACTTCAACTCGGGCGGAGCCGCGGGCGACAGCTAGTAACACAAAGTAAATAACATGATTTGTACCATAATTAATTGTTATTCACGTAGCATAGTTGATGAGTTTGTGGAAATCACCAGAGGGCGTTAACTCCTGACACAAATAAACTCGACACAAACAAGAAAACTTTCCCACACGAAAATTTGTTGATCATCATTATTATATTATTTGTCGTGGCTTTGAGAGGTCTCTTGAGATTTCTGAGAATACAACGTTTGTTTTTTTAGAAACTTTTATTTTACTGACAATGTTTTTAAGTTAGTTTGTTTGTGACGATCATATTTTGGAAGGATTTCTTTTTAAAGAATATTATATATATATACACTCAGGCCTATTTCTCTCCGAGGTAGGTAGAGACAGCGGGTACATATTACATATTAGGTACATACTTCACGAGCTTCTTCTACTGTCCATCCGTTCCGTCCTTTCACGGAAGTTTTCGACTACTCCTCGCGTGCCCTTTTTACGCGACTGCCAAGAAGGGATATGTTTTTCGCGCGTAACGTTTATGCGTGTTTTTAATATTTTTTATTACTTCATATCTTCTAAACTACGGGACGGATTTCTTGGTAACCCAAGTGTTCTTAGTGCGGTGACGCGAAAAAAAAGCAACATGGCCGCTGTAATAGGCTATAGTCGAAAGAAAAAAAAATTGTATACTGCATATGGGTATCAAATTAAAGGGGATTTCAAAATGATTTATCATGACCCCATATTCATTTAAAAAAATAAATTATTAAAAATAAAATAAAAATTCGACTGATGCAGATGCTCGCTGAGTTTCTTGCCGGAGTCTTCTTAGGTCGGGGCCGCATTTCGAACCGGTGGTCCATTTACTAAACTGATATTCATGTTCCTTTTTTGTTGACGTTTTGTAAGTGCCGATATAATGGTCTATACAGAATAAATGATTTTTGACTTTGACTTTTACTTTGACCTTGACCTTGACCTTGACCTTGACCTTGACCTTGACCTTGACCTTGACCTTGACCTTGACCTTGACTTTGACTTTGACTTTGACTTTGACTTTGACTTTGACTTTGACTTTGACTTTGACTTTGACTTTGACTTTGACTTTGACTTTGACTTTGACTTTGACTTTGACTTTGACTTTGACTTTGACTTTGACTTTGACTTTGACTTTGACTTTGACTTTGACTTTGACTTTGACTTTGACTTTGACTTTGACTTTGACTTTGACTTTGACTTTGACTTTGACTTTGACTTTGACTTTGACTTTGACTTTGACTTTGACTTTGACTTTGACTTTGACTTTGACTTTGACTTTGACTTTGACTTTGACTTTGACTTTGACTTTGACTTAGTGAAGATCGTAACAAGTTTGATAGCAGGCGGTACACATTTATTTTCTTTCAGTTTATGATTCGCAAATGGGTGCCTCCTGCTATCAAACTTGTTTCGATCTTTTCAGCATCAGTCGAGTTTTAATAATATTTAAAAAAAAACAAAAAGTATTTAATAAAATATTATAGTAATTAAAATTGCTAATATTCCCTCCAGTCAAACTAAAATACTTGCAGTGCAACGCAGACAGCATTAAGCTGAGAGGCGGCCATTATTCTACTTGGTTATAATCACTCATTGCTGTACTGTCTATATATGATAAAGCTTAGTTAAATAAAAATATTTTCTTTCTTTCTTTCTTTGTGTTAGGAGTGGGATCACATCGGTAGGCTAAGGCTAAGATTCGTATCCTGGAGCTCTCGACTGTAGGGCGGGCTCCTGAATGGCACTTAACTAAGTATTTTCTATGTACTTTTTATGTCACTTAGGTGGCAGACAAGCACACGGCCCACCTGTAGGTGACCAATTTCCACAGTCTAAGGACGAGTGCAGCACCAAGGGTGCACACGATTAATGATCCAGTTCCAATGTGTCCATTTTGAAGAATAAACCGGATACCACATGACATGTCCCATTGTCCAGTGTTTTAATCAAGGGGCGAGTCCACGACGCCGGTAATCGCCCCGAGTGTTTGTCATCAATCAAACGGATGAGCTCGCCCCAGTTTGCGTAATCTATGAACTCAGTTGGAGCTACGCCGACACGGCCCGCCCTGTTGTACCACTTGTCGAATGTTTGCTATCATTTAGATACATTGTGCATATTTATCACCGTAATAAAGTTTCACATATTATAAAATAAATATGAAACTTTGTGAATATGTCAGAATCTTTGTAACTCAATCACGCTCAAGTGACCGAACGGATCTGAATTTGATATAGGGATTGATTTATATTCACCTAGTTTAAGGCTAAGTCAGCCACGTGGTTTCCGGCAGAGTAGAACTTGGACCACCTCATCTCTTCCCATGCGGTGTCGTACAAGGCGACTAAGGGATAGGGCTGTTTAATATCAGACAGATATACACGTATACAGCCCAGACTTAGCCTCAGATGCATGGCTCGAGTCAACAATAGTGCCCGGAACAATAGCGACTAAGGGATAGGGCTGTTTAATATCAGACGGATATATACAGCCCAGACTCAGTCTCAGATGCATGGCTCGAGTCAAGAACGTGCCCGGAAGACGCCAACGGCTATTATGTGGGACCGAATTCAATGATTGGTGAAATGTGGGTGTTAATTCACCTCTGCCTAAACGTCCAGGGATAAAAGCGTGATTATATATATGTATGTACGTATGTATTTATTCTAACAATCGACACGCATGGCTAGTTCCGATTCCAGAGCACATGGCCCTTGAGAAATATACTCAAGTGGTTTGTTCACGCTGTCTATAGCATTTCAACTATCGTGGTCACTCACATTTGTATTAAATGTAACGGGACTTTTACCATGTTGTGTTGGACTGAGTTTCCGATATTTCGGCGCTGTTAAGTTTTAGCATATTACTATTACCGCGGTAGGTAGAGAAGTCGATTGCTGTCACTGATGTCACGGTTTTGATTATCGCTCAGTGCAAACATTTTTGTGCTGTTGAATATTTATGTCCATTCGCATTGGTTTGAAATTTTCAAAGTTATAGTTTAAACTCATTTATTTTGTGCAGACAATTAAAAAGGCACTTAGAAAACATCAAAATTAAAAATATATGAAAATCAAGTTTAGTAAATGGACCACACCAGTTGGAAACGGCTCGAACCGTTCGAAACGTTTTGACGGAGGTAGGACACGACTGTATTTCCGTCCCAATTGAGCAGTCCGCATGGGGGAGTACCTCCGCCCTGCAGAATACCTCGGCCATAATAACTTTGTGTTGTGTTCACGGCGGTGAGCAGGGTAGTCAGAGTTTTTGTGCTGTCAGTGGAAAGACCAAAAGCTTGTCCTGCTTTGTCTTTTACATTGACGACTCAGAAACTCTCAATGCTTGCAGGGTTGGCAGCGCGAGTGTGACTCTCTTGGTTTTGCACGCGTCCTTAGACCACGGTGCCCACTTTCCATCAGGTGGGCCGTGTGCTTGTCTGCCGCCTAAGTGGTATAAAAAAAAACATGCTCTAACACTATTATCTATTCTGTGCTCTAACGAATGAACGGTTAACAGAAATTTTGCTACAGAGATAGTATAAAGACTACTTTTATTCCAGGAAATTAAATCAAAATTCCACGCGGGTAGAGCCACAGACAAAAGTTGTACAGTAATAAAGCTCTGTGTCTAATCCGCTTTATAATGAAAACGTAGCAGCTGCATCGCTGCATGCGGTTTATAAGATTATGTTATCGACACCGATGCAGTGGCTGGCGGATTAAGCGCCTGTGTTGCATGACACCGTCTTTTTATCTATATTTGGAGAGCTTTCGAGCTTTCAGCAGAATATTGGGTAAATTGTATTACCCAATATTCAATTCATCAATACATACATACATACATATAATCACGCCTTTATTCCCGGAGGGTTAGGCAGAGGTGAATTAACACCCACATTTCACCAATCATTGAATTCAGTTCCACGTAATAGGGGGTGAGCCTATTTCCGTCTTCCGGGCACTATTGTTGACTCGAGCAATGCATCTAAAGCTGAGTCTGGACTGTATATATCTGTCTGGTGTTAAACAGCCCTATCCCTCAGTCGCCTTGTACGACACCGCATGGGAAGTGATAGGGTGGCCCAAATTCTATTCTGCCGGGAACCACGCGGCGGTCATCAATATTATATTATTATTTAATACTAAAGTTAGTTGACAGCTTATTGTATTTAGGTAGGTGATAAAGTTATATCTAGATAACGAAGGTTACTTTGTTATACCACTTAGGTAGCAGACAGTCACATGGCCACGTGATGGGAAGTAGTTACTGAGCGGGATTTGAACACGCAACCTAGAACGAAACAGTAAAACATCTACCGATGCGCCACCGAGGTCATCCAGAATATAATATAAACAAAGAATAAAAAAATCCTCGTTCAGGTCGCTCTAAATTACACTTCCTCCATGGAAATATACCCAATAAAATATTTCTTGCTTAAAATCTATACTATAATATTATAAAGAGGAAAGATTTGTATTTTTGTATGTAACGAATAAACTCAAAAGTACTGGACCGATTTTAATAATTCTTTTTTCATTAGAAAGCTACATTCTTCCTGAGTAACATAGGCTACTTTTTATCCCGATATTCCCATGGGATCAGGATTTACGCGAGTGAAACCGCGGTGCGATGCTAGTATTTAATAAAATGATGACATAGCAACCAAAAATAAAACTAAAACATGAATTTTCTAAAACATTTTTTAAAGAAAGAATCCCAAAGAATTTTACATAAAATAAAAATGAATTGGAATTTTCTAGTGAACAAAATTGCAGGGTGAGGCGTCAGTAATTATTGGTGTTTGAGAAACAAGTCACGTACGCCAGCTGTCCTGGTATTTTGCTGACCTGGAGGCGTCTCACCTGCAGTAACACACATTATCGGAATAGCGAATCACTTAGGTAGTTTATAGGTCAGCAGCTTAGCATTGCTTGTTATTATAGTGTTATAATGTGGTGACATCGTTTAGATTTGGCTTGCATAGTAGCAATGGAGATTAAATAATGGTGCAATTAACATTTGAGGGTGTAGAGCGCAATGTAGACTGTTATTAATTTTAACAGTTATTAATATTATATTTAAACAGCGGTAGCGATAACAAATAAACCGAGGCCATCGAAAAACCTGTAACAAAAAGTTGCTTCGAACAAATTGATGCTTCAGAATTTCTCAGCCCTTTCAATATTTTATAAAGTTTTGAATATTGAGATGCTTTGAAATCTTGTCAATAGTTACTGAAGTGTAATAGCAAACATATAAAATGTTCAACAACATAATTAAAGTAAAAACCAACATATTTGAAAAAAAAAAATATCGCAGTAGCCTTGTGGTATGGGTAATGGACTGCTGAGACGAGGTCTCGGGTTCGATCCCAGGTTTTATCATGGCACACACCAGTGACATTTCGATGCTTTTCGAAGTTTTGTGTGTATTTATCGCAGGTTTATAAATGCCTGGTTAATGGGAATAGGCTCGCCACCTATTACACTGGGACTTAAATATAAACTAGCGAAATGTGGGTGCTAGCACCTCTGCCTACCCATTCGGGGATATAGGCGTGAGTTTATGTTATGTTATTAATATTAATTATTATAACCTTGAAAAAAAGTTTAATACTAAAATCCGACTACTGAAAAATCACGCTCTAAAAATATAAAACAAGAAAATATCAAGGATAGCCGTGGTCGTATGCCACTTAGTCTTACAAAACAATACATTCTAGGGAAAAGTGGTATCCGACCACGGCTATCCTTGATATTTTCTTGTTTAATATATTTAGAGCGTGATTTTTCAGTAGTCGGGTTTTAGTATTCAAATTAATTTTTTAAACAGCATTGTTAGCAGTGTCAATGGTATTATAATAGTTTATGACATAAAATTAGCAGAATTAGGGTCCAGTTCAGTGACCCTTCTGAAAGTAAGTAGGCCTCACATCGATAACCACAACTCAGTGGAGTAATATCGCTACATCACGCCGCCGAAGAATTTCGATGGCAAGTTCCCACCAGCACTTTGTTTGAAAGATGTTCAATGAAATATGACGCTTCGCGTTATTATAATTATATCACTAATTTCACTTTGAAGAGGTATTATAACTAACTTACAGAGAGTGTAATAATATTCATCAAATCTTACAAAATATCGTTCGTAGCGATTTATTTTATTCTAGTAAGTTATTATTTTGGGCAAGACTTTATCTATATTAATATAAAGCTTCAGTTCAGTAAATTTGTATGAACGTGATAATCTTAGGAACTGCTAATTCGTATTGAAGTAGCGCAATTCTCGCCACGTGAGCTAGTGGACTGTATTTCGCGGGGGGTGAAGTTAACTGTTCCATTGACGCTTTACACAACAAACAAGACAGGTGATCGGGTTGCCGCGGATGTGGTTTAGGCAATGAATGCAACCCGAGAAATTAGGAGAGGATGCACTAACCTTCACGGGGCCACGTGCCGTCGCAGCCGGTGCACCGATCTTCTCTTCCTGGCTCAGGAGTTGCCGCCCACATCACTAAATCACTTGAGGGACACACGAGAGGCACAATCCGATCGGTAAAGGTCTATGAAAGCGGTTAAAATCCAACAAACATTATTAATTTCTGAGAGACGTGAGCGCCGCCGGCCATTGTTTATTAGTTCAAAGTGCGAAGTGACGATGAGCCGCATCGTCACTTCGCACTTTGACCATTGGCGCGGCGAAAACTATTGCTATCTTTCACTTAGAGGCAGTGCGGGATTGAGATGGGTACAGGAAGCGTGTGTTTCCGCGTCAATGACTTGAATTACTACTATTGAGCAAAAAAATACAAATTCTACCATCGGCGCAACCATTCCCCCCGGCTTGAAGGGTTACCTTCAAACGAAAAATGCGGAACAAATCTAAAGTCTAATCTAAATCTAGGTTTGGGAAATAACAACTAAAATATAAACCTAGGTTTGAACTCGTGCCTACTGCTGGTTAGGCAGAGGGCAGAGGCGAACAACCGGGCGCAGATACGATCCGGTTGCAGTTTTAACCCGTACAACACGAGTTATCCCGCGGGAATCGGGAAAAACTTCCTCTACTACTCCTAGAGGCCAATGTAAAGGAGGCGCATTCTCAGTCATAAGGACTACCACCGTACCTACAGTAATTGGGTTGGATGGAGTATTCCATTTTTGACGTGACTGCAGCGTGTGCAAATAATCGGTTCTCCAACGATTCCAAAACGATTGGACTAATTTATCTAAAAGAGCGTGACGAGTAAGAAGGTGCATTCTATCGTCATCAACATCTATTGCGGGCAAATATTTTAGAGGAGTCGTATTTAAGAAGTGAGCTGGCGTCAACGCTAATGGCTCTGACGGATCGCTAGATAGAGTCCGACACAGCGGACGCGTGTTCATCACCGCCTCTACTTGAGCAAGTACGGTACTCAACTCCTCGAACGAGAGAATCTGTTCGCCTATGACGCGAAACAGATGCGACTTAAGGCTTTTAATATTCGCTTCCCAATTACCACCAAAATGACTAGCTGCAGGCGTGTTAAAGTACCATTCAATGCGATTTTCGGCTAAGATGTGAGCGAATTCACTTTGGTAGTACTTAGACCGTAAGAATGTGTGCAATTCCGAAATACTACGTCGGGCCCCTACATAGTTTGTACCGTTGTCCGAATACATGCGCTTAACCGGACCACGACGCGACAAAAAACGTTTAAAAGCGGACATAAAATTTTGCGTACTTAAATCACCGGTCAACTCTATATGAACCGCGCGCGTTGTCATACAAATGAACAAACAAACATAAGCTTTCGTGGAGCGAATGCCACGACCACGAGCAATGGTGACTTTGAAAGGCCCAGCAAAGTCTGTGCCGGTGTGTACGAAAGGTTTTGCGGATTGAACAACACGACAAGAGCGATGATCGGCCATTTCAGGCGCGATAAAACGCGGGCGGAGTTTAAAACAAGGTACACATCTGTGTACTCTAGCGCGAATCAAATTACGAGCGGAAATTATCCAGTACTTCTGTCTCAAAATAGACATTAACAAATCGGGACCAGCGTGACAATTCACCTTATGATGATAATCTACTAACAAATTTAATACGTGGTCCTTACGCGGGAGAACTACTGGATGCCTTTGTTCAAATCCTAAACTTGAATTTCTCAAACGACCACCTACTCGAATGAGTCCATCTTCCAAAAATGGTTTCAAGTGTCGGAAAGAACGACTACAAGGTTTGTTAAATTCTAAATTTTTAAATTTAGAAGCAAAATAACATTTCTGCAACTCGCGAAGTATGACCAATTCAGCTTTATCTAAATCAGCGGCGGTTATATGACCGCGCGTAGATAAAATTCTCAAAAATCGGCCTACATAAACAACACAACGCAACAGTCTCGACCAAGACGAGATGCGATTAGCCAACAACAAAATAAGGGACTCTTCACGCGGGACCGATACAACAAGCGAGTGCTTCTTCTCCTCGGGTGGTTCGGAAACCGTAGTGGGATTGAATTGACTAACTGGCCACTTATCTAACGCGGCATGAATCCAGGACGGTCCACTAAACCACAACGGGTGATCCAAAATTTGCGAAGGAAGCAATCCACGAGAGAGACAATCGGCTGGGTTGTCGGTGCCAGCAACGTGAAAGAGATTTTTTGGCGCTAATTCCGATTGAATTTTTGCCACTCTATTAGCGACGAATGTGTCCCAACGATGGGGCGAAGAGTGGGCCCAACACAAAGCGACTGTTGAGTCTGAAAAAGCTAAAATTCTACTAATATTAATGCGACTACTACAAGCATTGGCGATAGAGGTGATCAATCTAACTAACAATTGTAAAGCGCATAGCTCGAGGCGTGCCAGAGAGACGACCTTACGGGGAGAGACCTTTGATTTCGCGCTTATAAGGCTAATTGAAACCTTACCTACATTCGAGACATGAAAATAGACTACTCCTCCATACGCCTTCTCACTAGCGTCCGCGAAGCCTACTACCGTAACAACACTATGTTGCGATATACCTACATGACGCGGAATTTGTATTTGGTCAAGCACAGAAAGTTCTTTTCTAAAGCGAGCCCACAACTTAGCAATGTTGTCGGGCGCGGCGTCGTCCCAATCACAATTGGAAAGCCAAAGCTCTTTTATAAGTAGTTTGGCGTACAAAACGACAGGAGCTACGAATCCCATTACGTCCCATATCCGCGCCACACACGACAGGATAATGCGTTTAGTACAAGTTTGCGGGGTCGAACTAATTTTCAAACTAAACGTATCAGATGCGGGCGACCAGCTTAAACCAAGCACCTTGTGCGTATCACTTTCATCGAATTCCTTAACCGAAGACAATCGGTGCGACGGTGGAATCGACTCTAACGCAGTTTGCGAGTTGCTCGTCCATTTCACGAGATCAAATTGACCAGCCTTCATGAGACTTATAACTTGAGCGGCCGTCTCGACAGCCTCTGCCTCGCTATCTACACTATACACGAAGTCATCCATGTATAAGCCAGTCTTAATGGTGGCTCTCGCTTTCGGAAATGCATCGCCCTCGTCAGCGGCCAACTGCTTGACGGTGCGAAGTGCGTGAAAAGGGCTAGATTTAAGCCCGAAGCAAACACGATTAAATTCGTAAACCATTAAAGGTTCTTGCGGTGAAAATCTATACAAAAATCGTTGAAACCTACGATCGGATTTGCGCACTTCAAGGCACAAAAACATTTGTCGAATATCTGCAGAGAGTGCAACAGCGAATAAGCGAAAATTTACAATTATGTCAAATAAATTACCTTGAAGATTTTGACCACAATACAAAATGTCATTAAGCGACACGGAAGTGCTAGTCTTAGCACTGCCATCTAAAACTACGCGGAGTTTAGTAGTAAGCTTATCTTCTCTAATAACTCCGTGGTGCGGGATAATGTACGAAGGCTGGGTCTCGTCAGTGTCCGCAGGCGCAGGTGAGATGTAACCTTTATCTAAATATTCGTTAACAACCTCATCATAGGCTTGCTTTAACTTTAGAGACGCCTGCATCTTTCGTTCTAAACAAAGAAAGCGTCTTTCAGCGGATACACGGGAGTCACCGAGCGAAAAAATATCTCCCTTGAAAGGGAGCGCGACAACATAACGACCCTGCTCATCACGAGTAGTCGTGCGACAATAAATCTCCTCAGCCATCTTGTCATCAGGGCTTAGGATTGGTGGGACATTGACCTCTTCAATTTCCCAAAACTTGCGGATGGTAGACTCCAGTGGCGGCTCGACGGTGCAACAGAACGAGGCAGTCGAGTAACTAAAACTATCTATAGAAGCGGGTGCGGAACCAATTATAACAAAACCAAGAACTGTTTCCAGGGCGTGCGGAGCGGGGTACGTCGGTCCCCCTTGAACCTTACGTGATAACTGGAGGTGCGGGAGAATCGAAGCGCCGATCAATATATCGACGACTCCAGGAACAGCGTAAGTCTCATCTGCTAAAGGCAAGTCTTTAAATTTCGTTAATAAAGACGTGTCAACCGGGACGGTAGGCAACTGTTCAGTTATTTTATCTGTAACGAGCGAATCCATGTGAAACCAAATATTATTATTAAAACGAGATCCAAACCTTGTTTTAACGGTGCCATGAACAGCTGACTGTAAACCTCCAAAACCCTTCACCACTGAGTGGGTTGAACGCTTATTAACATTGAAACCAAGACGTTGACAACAATCTTGAGTAATAAAATTACTTTGCGAAGCGCCATCTAATAGCGCTCGAACAATGTGCGGTTTACCTAATGCATCAACAATAATAACGCGAGCGGTCGCGAGGACCACAGTAGTGAGCGCATCACTAGCGGACAACGAACACAAGGTGACGTCATTCGCAGCGGTCCCCGGGCGGGCCGGAGCGCGCGCGAGCGCGGGCTGCGGCTGTGGCGCAGGCCGCCGTGTGTCACCGCTCGACGAACCAACTGTGCTCACATTGGATGCGGCATTACTACTTTCAAAATGAAGTAAAGTGTGGTGTCTCGCTTGACATTTGCGACAACTATTTCTACTATTACATGAAACAACGCGATGTTTAGTACCGAGACAATTAAAACAAAAATTATTAGCGCGAACAAATTTATAACGATCATTAGGCGATAATTTTAGGAAACCCGGACACTTGTACAATTGCGAATGATGAGTATTACACAAAGAGCAAACAGGTGATTGTACATGTGCTGGTGCGGTATTAACATAAGTATGAGTTGACCTCAGTGACCTCGATTAGGCATCTATTTTGCGTTCAGAACTAACAACTTTCTTCGCGCCTTCATGTTTCGATGAAGAGCGTTGCAATATTTTTATATGCTCGCGAACAAAACTTTCTAAGTCTTCGAACTTAGGAATTTTATTGCCGCGATGATCCGACTCAAATAAACGAATGGTTTCGGAATCTAATTTCTTTAAACCCATATACAAAAATAAGAAGTCGCAGAGGTCATCGATCTTTAGGTTCTTTACGGCGCGAACAGATGATGCGAAAGTATCTAGAAACTTCTCTAAGTTTTGATCGTTACATGCCGTAATAGATTTCAAGTCAAACATCTGATCCAAATATGCGTTAGCTACCGATCTTTTATCCTCATACTTAGCTTTCAAAGTATTTAAAATTAAATTATAATTTTCGGCACTAAACGTAATTCCAGCGCAAACGGTTATAGCTTTACCAGTCAATTTTTCAACGAGATAATGCAATTTTTCGTGATCTGTCAACGAAACGTTCTTATCTATTGTATTCTCAAAACTATCTATAAATAAACCCCAATTGCGAATGTTACCATCAAATTCGGGTATTTGAATTGGTGGCAACTTAGGTCGGTCGCGAGTGGGATTGGGTCGGTCAGACGGTTTCTCCAAACTCCTAGCGACGCGTTTGATACGACAATACAAATCGTCAAACGACGACAAGGCCTGATAACTCACTGAGTAATCGGGATTTAAATTTAACTCTAAAACGTTGATGTCATGTACCAAGGTTTCGAAATCCGCGCGTAAACTATCTAAGTTTTCTATAGAACACAAGAACGAATCTCTAATGGCCAAATCAGAGGTTTTAAGTGCATTATCACAAATCGATTGTACGCGAGAGTAAATCATTTCTCTTTTATCGTATAAAAGTTTCAATTGAACCCCACTACCGGTACTACCAACCTTTGGGGGCATGTTTACAATTAAATATCAAACTAAAGTGCGGTAAACAACAAAATATGAAATGACTTAATCTTAGCGGTACCTATAGAACAGCGACGCGGCGCGAGCGATATTTCGTAGGTAGGTACTTATAACTGCGAGGGCAAGCTTGAACAAACGCGCATAGCAACAAGATCGTACCTACGCGATGGTCGCTGTCTAGGTTCAACTATTATTTCAGGGATAATATCTATTCAAATTAAAATACTTTCGTATGAATTTGAATGAAATGCGAGCGAGGTACAACTGTGTACCTACCGTATTAGGTAAATACGATGCGAGCTAGCGGTGAACGGACAACTTAGAGATTGAAACAAATAAAAACAAAAGCCAAATGCGTTAGGTATTACACTGTGCCTATGCACTAGGGTGTCTAGGATACCTAAGATCTAAACCTAAAGGCCTAGATGCAGGGTTTTCTACTAAAATAACTAGGTATTTAGGTGCGGTGCGTTTATTCTCAATAGAATAATAACAAATGCGAAACTACGACCAAGGATTGATACGATAAGAGAAATGCGAGCGAGGTATAGCCACGTACCTAACCTATGTATGTATTAGGTAAATACGATGCGAGCCAGCGGCGAACGGACAACAAAAAATCTAAACCTAAATGCCTAGATGCGGGGTTTTCTACTAAAATAACTAGGTATTTAGGTGCGGTGCGTTTATTCCCAATAGAATAATAACAAACTACGAACTACGGCTAAGGATCCGGTTCGATCAGGACCAAAAAGAATGGTAGCGCAATTCTCGCCACGTGAGCTAGTGGACTGTATTTCGCGGGGGGTGAAGTTAACTGTTCCATTGACGCTTTACACAACAAACAAGACAGGTGATCGGGTTGCCGCGGATGTGGTTTAGGCAATGAATGCAACCCGAGAAATTAGGAGAGGATGCACTAACCTTCACGGGGCCACGTGCCGTCGCAGCCGGTGCACCGATCTTCTCTTCCTGGCTCAGGAGTTGCCGCCCACATCACTAAATCACTTGAGGGACACACGAGAGGCACAATCCGATCGGTAAAGGTCTATGAAAGCGGTTAAAATCCAACAAACATTATTAATTTCTGAGAGACGTGAGCGCCGCCGGCCATTGTTTATTAGTTCAAAGTGCGAAGTGACGATGCGGCTACTCTGACCATTGGCGCGGCGAAAACTATTGCTATCTTTCACTTAGAGGCAGTGCGGGAGGGAGATGGGTACAGGAAGCGTGTGTTTCCGCGTCAATGACTTGAATTACTACTATTGAGCAAAAAAATACAAATTCTACCATCGGCGCAACCATAGACCGTTTATCGACAAATATTTTAAGTCATATATCATCCCGCTACCACTTAAGAGAGTGGAACAGTGTTCAAAAATATAAATAAATCCGGTAGATTTATATACATTAAAGTTTAAAAACTTATAGGCTCAAAGGGATGATATTAGGCTATAATATATGTCACAGGTGAAGCCGAGATGGATTAATTAGTCAATCAGATAACGGACTGTTTTCTCTGCCAACCTCGAAGGGAAACAGATGTTAGAATTTGGTATGTTTGTACTTAAATTCATATTGAGTGTATGGGGCCCATCTTGAGCTACTGGAATCCAAGTAAAAACCCTTGCATCTACTAATGACGAAAGATATCTAATCTTGGGGGAGTGGGGGGAGGGGTGTCGCACCCGCGAAGCCATGTATGCAACCAGAACAGGAACCAAGCTGGTGATGATGCAGACAATATTACCAGGAATATTGTAGAAAAACAGATTCCATTTCGCACGTAAAAAAGCTCTGAAATAAAGTCTTGAGGCCAGATAATTGAATAGTTGTTAATGGTTAAGTCTTAAGATCGAGTAGTCCCGAGTTCGAGTCCTGGCCATCATACTACCGACGTGAACTAACTCCTAACTAGCTGGAGAAGTTAGAGGGAATAGTAGTGATTTCGGTTTCAAATATTCTTTTTAAGAAAAAAATGTGAACCAACTTCCCTTCAATTTGATAAATACGTCTGTCTGAAAATTTCTTGTAACAAATCTTCATTTCTCGAATCCTTAATTCAATATAGCTTTTGTTGGACCCTTGAGACTTAATAAGACAGAAAGGAAAGCGTGATACTGCCTGAAATACTTGAAAGGGCTTTGTAAATGGCTTGTCATTTCTAAAACTGAACGACTGGTCCGGCAATTTGTGTGAGTAAGGGAGTAATGTTACTTGTACTTAACATAACATAACATAAACTCACGCCTATATCCCCGAAGGGGTAGGCAGCGGTGCTAGCACCTACATTTCGCAATGTAATAAGTGGCGAGCCTATTGCCATTAACCGGGCACCTATAAACCTACGATAAATACACATACAACTTCGAAAAGCATTGAAAAGTCATTGGTGTGTGTCATGGTAAAACCTGGGATCGAACCCGAGACCTCGTCTCAGCAGTCCATTACCCATACCAATAGGCTACCGCGGTGTCCGATGTATCTTCATAGTACTTTTAAATAACTGAGCAATCCTTCTTTTATAAAATGACTATCAGAATCTATCACCAATAATCACGTGTCCATTTTCACTTAGAGACCCTTGGATAGGCGTGCACTCAATTATCTGATGATGAAGTGAAATGGCGAGTTAAACGACCATCTTCCCACGTTGATGTTTTTTCTAATCTGATACATAAACTATAGGGGGATAGGGGAGTGATACCAGTCATAGACAGAGGCGGAAATTAGAAAGAAAGAAAGAAAGAAAGAAAACGCGTTTATTAGATACACACACTCACAAAATACGACATAAAATCAATAACATTAAATACTAAACAAGCATAATAAAATACATAATTATTAAGTAAAACAAACAAAAAATAACAAAAACAACAATCAAACGCTCGCATGCAGTTCGATGCGCACCGCCATGACTCATAATTTATGTAGGAATTGTGTAACGCGAGCGAGCAGCCCGCGCGGGTCGATCAGTGTCGCCCGATTCAACCCACGGGACGCACGCGCCACAAATTACAAATCGAGCCACCGCGGGCGCAGGCAGACGGCGTCCGACAGGTATAGGCACACCCAGATGAACCAACGACCCGTGAATTGGGCAAGATTTAACAAATACGAAGTGACGATCGGTGTAAGCACTCCCAAGTTCACGGAATCGCTGGCCCAGCCACAACAATACTTTTTTTTTTTTTTTTTTTTACGTGCGCAAAATCCCCACGGATACCTCCCCACCGGAGCCGGTGGAGGAGGTTATGTCGGACTCGAACCGACTAAAACGCACGCCGCCTGTGGGTCGTTTCGGTTGCCGAAGGTGAGGTTGACAGGCATATCCCTCGCACCCCGGCCGACCCAGGGCCATCTCTCACGATCTGGCCCTCTTCTCGGGTTGTGGGGACTACAGTCCCCAACTCGACCCCGGAAACGGGGAGGCGCGCCAGGCGCGCCACCGCCGCGGCCTGCTTCTGCCAGGGTGACAGGCGGCTTCACCTGTCACCCCCAGGCCGGCGCTCATGGGGGGCGGAGGTCGTTCATCGACCTCCGACGCCCGAGTTGCCTTCGTACGCGGGCAGCTTGGCTTGCGATCCTTCGTCGCTCTCGCTGCCGCTCCCGCCCCGCCTCCTCCTTCACGAGCATTACTTGCTCGCAGAAGGAGGCGCCGGCCGCCCACGCATCCGCGCAGCGGACCATCGCCGCGAGCAAGGTGGAGAGCGTGAGAACTCTCACTCCCAGGGCCGCCACAAGCTCCCGCCTCGGCGTCTCCCACGCCGGACACTCGGTGAGCGTGTGCGGACCTGAGTCCTCGCTCGCGTCGCAGTGATGGCACTCGGACGTTGGCTCTTTCTCCATCCGACGCAGATACTTTCCGAAGCACCCGTGTTCGGTGATCATCTGCGTCAGACGGTACGAGAGGCTGCCGTGTGGCCTCTCTAGCCACTCCCCCATGATGGGTCTTACCGCCGTTACTACGGCGTGCCCTGCGCTTGGTTGCCCAAGTCGTCTCTCCCATTCCGCCACCATTTCCCTGTGGAGCCGGGATCTCACGGCCCGAATTTCTTCGGGCTCGGGATCGTGACCCCGCTCCCGCGCCGCCCTTCGGAACCGGTATAGCGCCGAAAGGCATCTCGCTTCCAGGATCCATGGTGGCGATCCGGCGAGGAGACTCGCCGCGTTGAATGATATCGTGCGGTACCCCCTTATGATGCGGCACGCCAACTTCCGCTGCGGACGCTGCAGCAGAAGCATGTGCCGATCACTCAGGGTGTCCGCCCACACGGGACACCCGTACAGGGCCATGGACCGCACGACACCCGCGTAGAGTCTCCTGCAGGAGTCATCCGGGCCCCTCAGGTTGGGCAGTAGCCGCGCCAGAGCGTTGGCTGTGCCCGCCAATTTGGGGCCCAGACTTCGGAAGTGCTTCCCGAAGTCCCACCGGCCGTCGAGCACGAGCCCCAGATATTTCATCTGGGGCTTGATGCCGATGAGAGTGCCTCCCACTGTGAGACTGGAACCAGGTGGTGGCGTGCGCCGAGGTCCATGAAAGAACATGGCCTCGGATTTATGCAAAGCCACCTCAAGGCCCAGCCGCCGGATCCGTTCCACGACTTGAGCAACCGCGGTCGTGGCCCTCAGGATCGCTTCGCGGTGTGTAGCTCCGCTCGCCGTCACTAGCGTGTCGTCCGCATAGCACGTGACGGCGGCGCCGTCCGCAAGCTCACCGCGAAGCACCCAGTCGTATCCAATGTTCCACAGTAGCGGCCCGAGAACCGATCCCTGTGGAACACCGCACGACATCTCACGCCGACCGACGCCGGTCGCACTTGGGTAGATGACGGCTCTCTCCGTCAGGTACGCCCCGACTATGCGGCGGAGGTAGAGAGGCACACCGTGGTACACGAGTGCCTCCCTGATGCAACTCCAGGGCAAGGTGTTGAACGCGTTGGAGATGTCCAAGGACACCGCCAACGTCACCTCACCCCGGGCAACTGCCTCCTCCGCCAAAGTCCTCACGCGCATGATGGCATCCACGGTGGAACGCCACCGGCGGAAGCCATATTGGGCATCCGCCAGGTCCGGCCCCCTACCAGAGAGGTGCTCGACGAGGCGCTTCGCAATAACTCTTTCAAAGAGCTTGCCCACCTCGTCGAGCAACACAATGGGCCGGTAGCCGGACGGTTCGTCCGCCGGGCGACCCTCCTTTCGGATGAGGACCAGTTTCCCCGTCTTCCACATCTTCGGAAACTGGCCCCGCTCCAAGCATGCGCTGAGGAACCCTCTCAGCCGGGGTTCGAGACCGTCTTCTCCCAGAGCTAGGACCCACGCGCGGCCTGGAATGCCGTCGGGTCCCGGGGCGGTGCTCTTCTTGGCTCTAAGCCTTCGCACCGCCAGCTCCAGTTCTACCCAAGTGACCTCGGGGACTTCGTCGTCAACTACCACACTGGGCGCCACAGGCGACCGAGGTGGCGGAGTCATCTGCGGCGGAACGTGTTCCGCTCGCGCCGGGAACAGGGACTCGACCACTCCACCGAGCAGAGCTGGCTGGAGAACCCGGGTCAACGGCGGGGCCCGGGGGCGCAGCTTTCCTCTTACCATAAGGTAAGGCCGCCCCCATGGGTCCCGCTCCAGCGTCTCCATAAGCTCCTTATAAGCCGCGGCTTTCGCCCGCTTAATCTCCGCTCGGAGGGCATCTCTGGCCTCCCTGTATCCCACATGAAGCTCCGCCACTCGGGGCTCCGTATCTGCGGTTCGGCTACGCCTCCTACGGAGTCTGGTCCACCGGCGGTGCGCGATCACGCAGGCTTGCCGTAGCCTCGCGATCTCCGCAGACCACCAGTAGACCCGACGCCTCGGACTATAGGGTGGTGCCCTAGGCATACCCGCATCGCAGACACGAGTCATGGCCTCCCGGAACCACACCGCCTCATCGTCGATATCGACAGGCCTGCCCGGCGCAATGGCCCAGGCCTGTACGATGGCGGCCTCCAGGAGGACCTCCCGATTCAGTCTCCCAAGCACCCAGCGTGGCTCGCGTGGGGCCGGTATGACCGGCGCATCACCCGCGGGGGGGGAGACATCAAACCGAACGTATCGGTGATCCGCCAGTGTCTCCACCCCCACAACAACACGCCAGTCCCGCACACGGTGCGACAGCGAAGCGCCTGCGAACGATAGGTCGATAATCGAACTGCGCTCCGCGGCCACGAACGTGGCTTCGGCCCCGCGATTCTGGAGAACTAGACCGTGATTAGCGGCCCAGCTCTCCAGAGCCCTACCTCGTGGGTTCGTGTGCCGGGACCCCCAGGTCACTGACCAGGCGTTGAAGTCCCCGAGCACAAGAACCGGATGAGGGTGGCAGGCGTTGACGACGTCGGTCAGTCGCTCCAGCGACTGCCGGTACTCCCCTATGCGTCGGTGTAGGCTCGGCGTGAGATAGACGGCCACGACCGCAATCTCCCCCACACGCGCCGCTACGATGCCATGCTCCCTTGCCACGACAACAGGGGGGGGGGCACCCATAGCGGCGTTGTACACCAGTGCCGCCGACCCGTCCAGGTCGACCACCCAGGCAGGCCCAAGGGGCCGGTGACTGTACGGATCGGCGACAGCGGCGACGTGTACGGACCACTGTGCCATGCTCTGGAGCAGAAGACCCTGAGCATCGGCACCGTGGCCCACGTTCGCCTGCAGGATGCGGAGCTGGGGATCCATTATGGAACCATCTCCGCATCCCGCCGCGAACTTTGGGTGGAGCCCCCGCCTTGCGGCTTCGGCTCCCCCCCGGTGCAGGCCTTGCTGCCAACCCTATGGTCGGCCGGTTTGCCCCCCGCTGCACACCTGAAGCAGTGCAGCGGAGCTTCGCAACCACCGGCCGTATGACCGGGTTGGCCACAGCGGAAGCAGCGGTCACCGACCGTCACCGCCGCCGTGCACTGCACCCCCACGTGGCCGACCGACAGGCACCTATAGCACCTAGTCGGTCGAGCCTGCAGGAGCCGGACCTGCACCCGCACCACGCCTCCAACGGCGAGGAACCCCCGGTCGGCAGCCTTTTTGGCTGCTGCGATGGGGCAGCCGACAACTGCCGCCCCCAGTCCACGGCGGCCGAAGCGGATCGCTCCGACCTTCACCGTATCTAGGGGGCAGCCCCCGGTCTCCGCCACGGTGAGGCGGATTTGCTCCGCCGTGATGGAGTCGTCCAGGTCCGAAATGCGCAGTTCTGCGCACTTGTTGGGCCTGGACACCCGGACGTCGGCTGCGTCAAGCGTCTCCCTAAGCTTAGCCGCTAGGGCATCAGCCTGGGGACCGCTCGAAGCACCTGGGATCTCGAGTAGCCGAGCACCCGTCCGAGTGGGTTTCACCCGGATAGGGCCCGGCATGTCGAGGGCCTTCATGTCTACGCAGGCTCTCGCCTGCGTGACAATCTGGGCGTACTGCACGCCCCTATCCGCCGCCTCCGCCGTCATCGTAAGGACGACGGCGGTTGAGCGGGGGACGCGCAGCCTCCCCGGCACTCCCCTCGCAGCAGCCTCAGCCCTCCTGGCCTTTTTGGCTGCCTTTCGGTTCGCCTTGCGCCGCTTTTTTGAGGCGCCGGCAACCTCCCAGCCCCCCTCCGGTGAGGAGCTCGTGGCGGCTATACCCGCCGAAGTTCGGGCCAGAGCTGGGGCCGGGGCTAGGGCTGGGGACTTCGGTCGGAGCCGCCAGGGGTGGTCGGCGGCTGGAGTCCATTATGGACTCCAGCCAGCTCCGGGTGCGCTCCTCCTGCGCCACCCGCCACGCCCGCTGCTCCGCCAGCGCCTCCTCCTGGCGCTTCTCCATGGCAGCTATTGCCGCCATGCAGAGCGCCAACGGGTCCGCAGGCCGAGCCGGCTGCAGCACCGGCGACTCCGGCTGGACTGGTCGGGCCGGCGACTTCGGCGGCTCCGGCTGCGGCGACTCCGACGGCGCCAGAGGCTCCGGCCGCAGCGGCGACCTCGACCGCACGGGCAACAGCGGCCGCGCAGGCCGCCCCGACGGCGTCGGCTGCGCCAGCGACTCCGGCCGCAGCGGCGACCTCGACCGCACGGGCAACAGCGGCCGCGTCGGCGGCGTTGGCTGCGCCACCAGTCGCCTCCGCGCCGACCGCGTCACACGCTCCGCCGGCAGCCCAGCGACGACTGCTTGGAGGCTCGCCAGTTCGGCCGCCATCCTCTCCATCTCCTTGCGGTAATCGGCCGCCATCCGCTCATTGCTCTCCAGGAGCTCCAGGTGCCTCCTGCCCAAATGAGCCCTGTCGAGCCGCAACTCGGCTAACTCCGCCCTCAGGAGGTCGAACAGCTCGACAAGTCGCGTCGTCGCCTGCGTGACCCGGTGCTCCTCCGGCGTCGGAGAATCGGTGCGGGCCCCGGCCCAACCTTCTAGGGCTTCTATCACCTCCTTCGACATTATGTCGACGCGAGGCAAGGGTAAGGACGCCGCCGAGGTGGAGGAACTCGGCGGCGCTTCCACATCCTCCGGGGCCCTGAGGCTATCACCCCGCTGCAGCTGCGTGCGGCTGACCGCTAGCAGCTTCGGCGGTGGTGGATGCAGCGTCTCGTCACCGTCGTGACTGCTGCTGGTGGAAGAGGAGTCGGTCAAGGTGAGCTCCAAGTCCGACTCCGTCTTCTGTGGTGGAGGGGAAGGAGGAGGAAGAGACTTCTTCCTGAATCTCCTCTTCCGCCGTACAGATTTCCGGGTCTGTAGGCCCACCGGGCTGTTCGCCCTACTCTTCTCCGTGGCGGTGTCGAATTCCTCCGACACCGCGGTTTGGGACGCGACCTCCGCGTCGTGGTGCTGCGCGACCTCCGCGCAGACTGTTCTGCTTGGTTTGGGATGGTTTTTGGGTGTAGTATTCTTTGGATCCATATTTAGTCCCACGAGTGTGACGCGATTTAAACTACACTTCCTGGGTGACGCTCATTCCAGGAAGCGGGGTACATACTGTGGATTTCCCCAGGTGTCCACAGGTTTTAAGCGACTTCGCTGTCGGGTTTTTGAGACTTTTCCTTGTCGCGGGCCGGCCAATTAAGGCAAGCCCCGCGGCCTTCAAGATACCGGCTTCCCAAGTGTGGCTAGCACTCAGGTCGTTGTCGATATCTTGGAGGTTACGCGACGCGGGAGAGCAGCCAACTCCCCCAACACCGACGGTGGCACGAATGCCTGCCAGCCCCTGCGCGAGCAGTAGGCCGGCCCGTCCCTGGATCCTATGGATCCTTGTGTCGCCCCCATGTCCCCTCTGAAAGCAGAGGGATACCGGGAGCGACAGGCTAGCCCTAAAAAGGGCTGTTTGGGATGGAAGGGATTCTACGAATCCCTTCCCGCGAGCCTTGCAGGCCCGCCATACCACGACCCCCTCAGGGTCAGCTAGCCCTGAAAAGGGCTTGTCGGGTTATTTGTCGACGGCTAGCAGAGCTCCTTCTCCTTGGAGTTAGAGTCTACTAACCGTCGTCCAGGGTGCACCAGCCTCCCCGCTTCCGTTCCCCAGGACCGCGGTCCAGAGGGAGCAGAAACTGGTAAGCCAACGTGGAGGTTACCCAACCCGCACCCCGCCACAACAATACTTGCACCTACATCCCCCACACCTGTCGCCAGCCATACAGTGAAACCTCGGCGCCGGTCACATCAGCAAGTCTAATGGCCATTCCATGGAGGTGAGTGTCGTTTCCATTATGTTTTTTTCCGTTTATACGGTCAGTACCTATTTTTTACTTAATTGCAAATTTCATTTTAGGCCACGAAACCGCCGAGTGCCCAGCGACGCGGCTCCACACAAGCAGCATGACAAGGAAGGAAAAAATGCCAGTACGAGACGTCAGAACCCAAGCGGCCTCTGCGACGTTATGCATAACTTTACATATAACAACCTACACCTTACATAACAGGTGTGTCATTTTCATGTCGGCCGGTGTGGAGTGTGTGTCTAAATGGCTACAGTTCAGCTATGTGCTACAGATTGGGTACAATCTGCAGCGCTGATTTTCAACCGTAGCCCAGCCCAGTCAGGTAACTTGCTGTACTTACATTGATTAATTAGTATATATCACTCTCGTAGACATTATGCACACAAGAAGTACCTAGGTATGCCCACTGACATAAAAACGTATAAGTTCAGATCATGTTGGGTGTATCATCATACATCATATAACCAGCACATCCACCCAATTTTTAGATATCTTTATAGTGTAATTTTAAATATTACATTTTTAATATTATTATTATATATTGATTTACCTACCTTACAATTTTATGTCTATACGTGTGAAATTATTTCATTTAGTCATTATATTCCTATAAATATAAGTACATATTTAGCAATGGTTAATTTTACGGCTCACGGCTTCACAGGCTCAATTTTACGGTTAAAATAATAATAACAACGATTCAGATAGCCATAATCCAAAACGAGCAGTAAAGAGTCTAATTACGGAATTGATTTTTGGGCAATAAGTAGGACATTTCTGTACCCAACTCGGAAGCCATGTACACCTGATAGCCTTCTAAGAGGCGGGGGAATATCATTCCATATCTTACTAGCCCGATATCTGAAACTGCCCTGAAAAGCCGCAGTTCTGTGTTTTGGTACATGTAGGTTTATACGCGACCCTCTTGTCAAATACCTGCTATTTTCATTGAGCCACTTAAGTTTAGAGTATAGGTATAAGGGTTTTCCTGTCTTAACAACACCAAAAAGAAGTGTTGCCAGATGTAATTCCCTCCTAAACTTCATTTTCAGCTTATTGTTAATGTTGAGATATGGCGTCACGTGGCTTCTAGGTGGTATATTATAACAGAAGCGCGCGCATGCATTTTGCACCCTTTGGACTAGATTGGCCGTTTTTGCTAGTAATCGTGGGCCATAGACCACGTCCATGTAGTTAAATTTGGACAGTACCAGAGTGTCAACCAGCCTCTCACGCAGCTCAATACTGAGGAAGCTACGTATTCTATAAAGTAGCTTTAGCCTATAAAAACAGCTCCTCACGCACTCCGCAATATGCCGTTCGAACCTCATAGTGTCATCCATCAGCAAGCCCAAGTTCCTTGCTTCATATACTCGCTCAATAGAAGTGTTATCGACATGTATTATGGGACTTAAATTATTGATATGAGAAATTTGACTTGGTGAGCCAAGTATTAGGTACTTGGACTTATTCCCATTCAACACGAGTGTATTTTGACGGGCCCATCGACATATACTGCTTAAGTCCTCATTTACCTTTGCCACGGCTTCCTGAGTTTCATTAGCAGCAAAAGAGAAATAAATCTGGACGTCATCCGCGTATATGTGAAATCTACAGTGCTTTATGACTTGAGCTATGTCCGCAGTATAGAGTATGAACAGCAGGGGTCCCAAAACAGACCCCTGCGGCACACCCCTACCCACTGTTGCCAACGTTGAATGCAGTGCAGATCCATCACTGTTTTGTGTCTCCACATACTGTGCCCGGCCATTTAGATAGGAATGAAACCACTGCACCGTTTTACTGTCATACCCATAATAAGCCAATTTAGAAAGCAAAAGAGAAACGTGGAGCCCGTCAAAAGCCCTAGAGAAGTCCAACAGGACTAAAACCGTTGCTTTGCCCTGGTCCCGAGCTGCAAGAATATTGTCCGTAACGTCCAACATGGCTGCAACCGTGCCACGATTCTTCCTAAAGCCCGACTGCACATCTGGTAAAATGACTCGCGTTTCCATGTAGTGCCTAAGCTGTGATGCAACCACCTTCTCTAAAATTTTTGATAAACATGGTAGAATGCTAATTGGACGTAGATCCTTATAACCGAGTATCTCATTATTTTTAGGAATGGGCTTAATTATAGCATTTTTCCAGCTGGTGGGAAATTTAGAAGTCGAGATTGATTTATTCATGATGGCCGTGAGTACATTTAGAGTTTCCGGTATTAACATAAGTATCATTTTCAGTGATATGCCGTCGACTCCCACTGCATTTGATTTGAGCTCTTTTAATATTTTCAGTACCCCTGATGAGTCAACAGTCGACAGCCCGAAAGTAAAGTCACTGAACCTATTGTATTCGTAGAAAGTAAGTGTAGATAGTGGGACGTTTGCATCGCCAGGGACATTTAAGAAATGCTGATTTATTGTATTTGGGTCATTCAGGTGCGCGGGAAGATCCAGGGGCTTGTGTGGATTCAAATTGGTTTTTATATTTTTCCACAACGTTTTAGGATCCTTGATATTATTATCAATTTGGAGCCTAAAGTAACACCTCTTTTCACTATTCACGGCTATCTCAACTTGTTTCTTCAGCTCTTTATAATAGATTTTATGAGACTCAAGTTTAGATGTCCTAGCTCGTTTCAGTGCTGCATCCCTCAAGCCGATCATAAACCTTACATTGCTAGTGAGCCAAGGGGTTTGTCGATCCTTTATAATTCTTCTTTTCATCGGAGCGTGTAAATCAAATAGATAATTTATCAGTTTGGTGTAGTCTTGCACCATGTCGTCAACATCCTCCAGGCCCACTATATGGTTCCACTTAAAAGAGCCGACGTCCACACCGAACCTATCTATATCAATATCAGATAACGGTCGATAATTTATTACCTTAGGTGGAATTCTTGGCTTGCGGAACAACATCTCACATACTATAAATGCATGTCCGTTTAACTTCCCAACAGAATCAACGGTCGTACTACGCACTCTCGCATTTGTACAGACTACGTCGATCAGCGTCTGACTGTGACTAGTGAAGTGAGTTGCGTCTCGTACATACTGGGTTAACCCCGTGCATTGAAGAAATGTATTAAATTGCTTAACATCTGCCTCTGTAGGCTTAAATAAATCGATATTAAAATCACCCAGCAGAACAATGAAGTCGTAGTCAGAAAAGGAACCTATGGAGTCCGTCATTGCATCCAGAAACTGTCGCACGTTACCCGTAGGAGGATTGTAGCCCGTGCCCACTATAATTTTATTGTGATTTACCTTAACCTTGACCCACATCTGTTCGACTGTCGGGTGCATAGGGTGGACACAGACCTTTACATGCAGGCCGTTCCTGCAATAAAAACCAACCCCCCCACCTTTGCTAGCGATCCCGTCGGGACGTGGGGTATGCCGCAACCGGTATTCCGGCGCGAATGGTGCGCGACCTTCTTCCCCCCGCTTAAGCCATGTCTCATTTATAGCCAGTAGGTCCACCTGATGCCGATCTATTGTCGCCAAAATATTGGTGTGGTTTGTACCCAAAGATCCCGGGTTAAACAATCCGACGCTAAAGAATTTGCTAGTCATTGCGAATTCCACCGTAAAGACTACCTTTAATACCCACATTTATACAGTTCAGATATTCACACATATACTCATAGTTTACGTACATAAAAATGCATAATGTTAATGACACACACACAAATATAACTGATTCTAAATTCGCAGTAAAAAACATACACAAAACCGGTGCCAACGGGAGCCGCGAATACAAACAACACAACGATACATAGATAAGGATAGTATAGCTCGGCTGCCGCACAATATGGCTCATCAATACACACACTCCCCACCGACGACGACGAAGCGGGCTCGCAGGTACATCTCGCACGACTCGAGACCATTTGTTTACGTTATAATTACATTTTAGTAAACGCAACTGCGCGCTACAGATGTTTAACAGACTATGGTTGCCACAGTATATTATATAATTATTAAATGTGATTAATACCAAACAAGAGCGATACACAGTACAAAGTACTATAGGCAGCATTTCAAGTAACACTATAAGCAGTGTCTCAAGTGATACAAAACAACACTGAATTACTATGTCACCCGTTCCACTACCCAGTAAAGCTCGCACAACTAAATACAGATGTACATAAACACAAACAATGCTTCTGAAACCTAACTGGTTGAACTGTGTCCAACGCCAAAAACCCGCCCCGTATCGGCTACACCTTGTATGGCGAGAGTGGGCCTGCCCTCATCCTGCACCACCCGCAACTCTTCAGAAGCCTGATGGGTCAAGCTGACTCCCGCACCAAACACCCGTCCTATGTCGGCTTCACTTTGTATGGTAAAAGTGGGCCTGCCTTCATCCTGCCTCACAAGAATACGCCCATTCCTGATCCAGACAAATTTCCACTTCAGCCTTTTACGCACTTCGCGTACCTTAAACAAAAGCTGCCGGTTGTATCTAGTCAGACGCTCGTTCATGTAGAATGGTACAGGGGTCTCACCTAGTCCGAAGTCCGCAGTATTTGCCCCGCGTCGCACACGCATATTTTTGAGTAGGTCGTCACGCACTGATCGGCGTGTCAGCCTTACCACGAGAGGGCGTGGGCGCCCAGGCGTCACATTCCCGCGACCACTACCTCGCGGTACCTTCGGACCCACCCTCTCAGCGCATACGATATCCCGCTCATCCAAGGCCGCACCCAACTTGGCAGCAATCACGGTGACCACATGCAGCGGGTTCTCACCCCTGCTTTCCGGAAGATTCGCTATCTCCAAATCATTGGCCAGTAACAGCTGATCCCGCTCATTGAGCTCAGACTTAAGCTCCCGCACTACGCATTCAAGACGTCCCGGAGTATCCGTCTCCTTCCCGATCTTGCCCTCCAGTAGGCTCACTCTGTCCTCTAATGTGTCAAGACGTGAGGAATTCCTGATGAGGGTTTCCCGTATCCCCTGTACGTCCTGGCGCAGCAACTCCAGTTCGTTCTGCATGTGGGCCATTTGCTCCCGGAAAAGCCGTATCTCCCTCGCCAAAACGACCAGACCACCGTCACTGTAATCAACATTAGTGGTGGCGTCTAGAGATTCCTTAGGCATCGTGTTCTCAGTCGTACCCGGTGATGGTCCTGTCTCTGAAATATTCTTTACAGGAGTGTCCGAACGGTTGTCCCGTGGTTTATTTTTTAAGCACTCCGGGCACGACCAGTTAGGTTGCCTAGCCGTCCTAGCCCCTCCCACACATTGGTAATGGTATGAATTAGGGCAAGTGGCACAAGCAGCGCCATCCTTATTCATATAACGGCCACAAGCCTTGCAGTTCATAATTATTGTGTTGATCGCGTTGATCGAAGCTCAGTGCCTAGATTAGCAGTACGACCCCAAACAACTAGATGTCGCTACGTCCGTAGATCTCGGCTCAGCTGTTCGCCAGCTGACTACGGGTAGGTGTACTTGAATATGGTACAACAACACCCACACGATCAGTAAATATACACGAGATTTTCTAATTATTGTTTCGTAACACTGCACTATGCTGAATGGATATCGCACAATGATTTTTCCATACACAAAAACACTGCAAGATCGTAACCAACACAACTGTATAAAGTTTCACACCAAGCTGTAATGTACCTCAACACAAGTCCACAGTAAACGCCTATGTCTATTTTATACTATATAGCAAACACAGCACTTGTAAAACGTTAGTCTATACTGATTATTTGTGTAACTACCTATTTGTACACTTGTTGACTTTAATAAAGTTTATTTCTGATATTTAAACACTTTTTATTACGGAGCCTATAAAACTTGACCCGTTCGTTACAGCGCCATCTGACGGACTTTTTATTAAAATACTTATTTTGCTTCTGACAACTATACGCATATGAAGAATAAATTAAATATTAACATCAATACTAGCAGCCTTATTTTTACGTGTGAAATATCTCCACAGATACCCCGATCATCGGAGTCGGTGGGAGAGGTTATGTCGGACTTCAAACCGACTAAAACGCACGTCATTTTTGGTTGCCGAAGGTCAGGTTAACAGGCATATCCTTCGCACCCCGGCCGACTCAGGGCCATCTCTCTTGATCTGGCCCTCTCCTCGGGAGTAAGGACCACAGAGTCCCCAACTCGTCCCCGGCCACTGGGAGGCGCGCAAGGCGCACTGTCGTATTACTAGCACACTCATTAGACGTTGTCCTGTCTGAACATCTCGCTGTGAATAGGTATTCAAGGTTTCTAAGCAATAAAACTCAATATCCGTTCTGTCATCGTTATTCTGTTAGAAGTATCCAATCAAGAACCAAACGGTTCAGAGACTCTTTATTTAACTTTGGCTGTATTTTCCGTATCTAACATGGTGAGTTTTCTGACGAGTTCTTCTAATTACTCCCACTTTCTCCTTTCCTACACAGGACAATACGTTCATGGTTTAGATGTCAAGAACCAAGAGGTTCGGAGACTCTTTCCTTTGTCGAAGTCAAAGTCAAAAATCATTTATTCTGTATAGATCATTATATCGGCAATTACAAAATTATATCACACCATCAAGTCCAGGAATTCATTACCAGCTCACGTGTTTCCTTCTTCCTACAATCCCGAGTCCTTTAGGCGGGGCGTGAAAAAGCATCTCATGAGGCTGCCATAGTAACATGCTACGTGTCTATAATGGGGACCCTCTTTACTGAGACTTTGCCTTTAGATTACCATCAGGCGAGATAAAGTCATTTTGGCAAAGGATGGCAACCTTTAGTTAGTAAATTAATTATTGTACTCTCTAACTCCAACAACCTTTAGTTACTTGACAGACAGACAACCTTATATTGATATAAATATCCCTGCATCACCCTAAGGTTGACTGGTAGAAAATGCCTGTGGCATTAAGGCCGCCCTTGTACAATCTTTGTGTATTTGTGCAAATACACACATCAACAAAGTCTAGGGAACAAGGACATTTCTAGTTTTTATTTAAAAACCCTTTCTTGTAATAGTGAGTGTTTTATATCAATAGAAGGGTATTTTTATACCGTTTTTAATTTTAATTTTAATAAAAACATTTTCATACCAAATATTTTTTTTTTTTTCAGAAAGAATTGAATAGTGCCAATATTGAGTATTACAACCTTCTATGATTAGGCACAAAAATAACGAGGTAGTAAGAAATACAGTAATTAACCGTACTTTAAACGTTTTTAATAATCTGTAGGACCTCCTAAAGCATTAGCAACAGCTCGACAACGGCGTGGCATACTTAGTATGAGATTGTCAATCATCGTCTGTGGAATATGGCTCCATACACTGCGAAGGTGTAAAAAAAGTTGTTCTTCAGTGTTCAGATTTTCCAAAGAATCACTGAAAGCTCTTCTTCCAAGCAAATCCCAGGCATGCTCTATGGGATTGAGGTCGGCAGACTGAGCAGGCCATTCCAACGTCGTCATATTGTGCTCGCTTAACGCATTGACCACTACCCTCGCGGTGTGTGACCGCGCATTATCTTGCATGAACATAAAATCTTGACCGAACTGCTGTCGATGAGGGATTACCATGGAGTGTATAACCTCCTGAATGTATTGGTTTGCATTCAAATTGCCCCGTATCCAAACGAGGTCGGTCCTTCCACCAAGGCGAATTCCAGCCCATACCATGATTGTTCCACCTTGGTAAGGATGAACTTCTTGCGGATTCTGGAGACGACTCCGACGTCCAGGAACTCGCCATATACGCACTCTTCTCGAATCAGGATGAAAACCGAAGCAAGATTCGTCGGAAAACAGAACCCGTGCCCATTGATGGTTGGTCCACTGTAAATGTGCGTTAGCCCACAATAAGCGACGACCTCGATTTCCACGTCGAAGAGCTGGAACCCTAAGCGGTCTGCGAGCATAAAGATTGGCTTCGTGTAGTCTTCTTCTGACAGTTTGATCGCTAATAACCACTTGATGCTGAGACTGGAGGCCTGCGACCAACTGACGAGCAGTAATCGTGGGTTGCCGCCTTGCGGAATTTTGCAAGAAACGATCTTGTCGCGGGGTAGTAACCCTATTTCGTCCCCTGTGACGTTCGGCAACATCCCCTGTAGACCTGTAGCGTGCCCATAATCTGCAAATTACGCTTGGTTGGGTGTTGACAGCATCCGCTACGTCGCGTTGAGTTCGTCCAGCTTGCAGCATACCAACAGCCCTTAACATCTCTTCGCGACTTAAATGACGACGTGACATGATGACTACAGTCACAAAAATGCACAAAACATACGTAAAAGACGTATTATTGATAATAAACGTTATTTACAATCAAAAAAAATAATTTTTATTTTGCCTCAGAGAAACTGCACAATCAAACACTTTTAAAAGTTTTCCCTCCATATTCGAAAATCATTACTTATTTAAATTTATTTTTAAATTTCGAACAACTCTGTAATCTACTTTATTCTATTTTTATTTATTTGCTGCCAGTTATTTGCAAAACAAAATTTACACGAAAAAAAATAATTGGGGTCATCTTGTTCCCTAGACTTTGTTGAGGTGTTTAGTTTAAATAAATAAATAAAATGCTTTTCGAAGTTATGTGTGTATTTATCGCAGGTTTATAGGTGCCCGGTTAATAGCAATAGGCTCACCACCTATTACATTGGGACCTAAACATAAACTGGCGAAATGTGGGTGCTAGCACCTCTTCCTACCCCTTCGGGGATATAGGGGTGAGTTTATATAAAAAAACCTTTGGTTAGTAAATGAATTATTATTCTTCTAAGCTCGCCCCAGCTCCACAATAGTACCACACACCGCCAAAAAATGTAGCACGAGCGTACCCTGACCTCACACTACTTCCGGATACGACTCTACAACACCCCGCGAGTGTGGGGGTGTTTCATAAATAGCCAGATTAGGGCCCTCTATAGTAAACTTAGAAACTATTTATGAGTGTCATAAAACTTTGTGTAAACCATTATTGACTATATTAGTTTATGACAGGTAAATGAACCATGAAACTGGATTAATGACTTGTATTTGTGGGTGATTGCTGCTGATTTCTCGGCGGAGTAATATTCAAGGAAGGGTCAAGTCTTCCTGCGGAAAGACCTATGGTACAGTCAGCATCAGATCGACCTTCTTATCAATAAAAAGTTTAAAAACTAAATAATAAGTATTAAACAAGATCAAGGACAGCCGTGGTCGTATCTCACTTTGCACTAGGATGTATTTTTTTCTTAGACTAAGAGGCGTAACCACGACTATTCTTGATAAAGGCATCCGGAGATAAAGGCGTGATTATATATAAGTAAGTAAATTATGTTAACTGTTACCCTGCCCGTCTCGACTTCTGATGCCATTCCCACTGCTGAGCCTCTCCGACAGCGCAACACTCATAAACAATGTGGCTTTGTAATAGTAAAATACTTATCAAAACCGGTTCAGTAGATCTAGATATTACCCTTTACAAAATCACAAACTTACTAGCTTTATAATAATAGTAAAGATTAGATCATAAAAAACTGATATAGAAAACTAAATGGTACGTCAGTCACACTGATTGCAGCAATAAAATATAACAGGAACTATAAACTATAATGTAAGAGAAGAAAATTACGTTTGTGGCGAATGGACGAAAGTATTAACTAGGAAAGTTATACCGCACACTTCTGGAATGATATTTTTCTGTGGAACTGTTTGTCGATCACGAATAACCACCACATTTTAAATGCTTTTTTCTTTTTCGAAAAAAAACTATTATGAACCGATATATTTAGAACAGGCTCAGTGTCTATAATAATTCCGAGGAGAGAGCCAGATCGACAGAGATGGCCCTGAGTCGGCCGGGGTGCAAGGGATATGCCTGTTAACCTCACCTTCGGCAACCAAAAACGACCCACAGGAGTTGTGAGTTTTAGTCGGTTCGAGTCCGACATAACCTCTCCCACAGGTTCCGGTGGTGGGACTATTAGTGGGGATTATTCGCACTTAAAAAAAATCATTTAACATACGTTTTTTTATCTAGGACACGCCAATTTAAGTTTACCTCGCTTGATGGTAAACTAAAGGCAAAGTCTCAGGAAAGAGGGTCACCATTACACGTAGTCAATGGTAAAATAAGCTTGGCGGCCTTGTCAGATGCTTTATCGCGCCCTGCTTAAAGAACCCGAAACTGTAGGAAGAAGGAAACACTTGTGCTGGTAATGAATTCCAGGTCTTATTAGTGCGGCATAGGAGAAAGTCTTCCAGCCGCTTGGTTTTTACTCGCATAGCGACTGGGATTAACTCAAAGATAGAGAAAAAGAAGTATTACTTATTATGCAAATCAATCGGCGTTTGCCGTTCTCTAACTACACCTAATACCGTCCCAAAAACCACGGCTGAACTCAGTTGACCTGTACCGAAATCCAATAACAATCTTCAATTTATCTCGTCACGTCTCCCTACATTGTTTACGACTTGTCCTTCTTGCTTAAACTTGTAAGTGAATCTAAATACACAAGTTGACCTGAATTTCAACTTATAACTGACTTAATTTAGACTACGGCTCTGCCCGTAAACCATTTCCACTATTCACAGGAATGGAATAAAAATCTTATGTGTTATTCCATACCATAATATAATAAAGCTGCGTGGTTCCCGGCAGAGTAGAATTTGAACCACCCCATCCTACATACCGTGCTATCCTCATTATAGATAGCACGGTACGGTGCTGCGTTATTCGGTATTACGTTAATATGGTTTAAAGTGGTAAAATCGAAATATGACATGGTAAACATGTTCCTAAATTAGACCCTTGATGTTAGTGCACATTTACAAAGTGGAGAACAGTTGTAAAGCATAGAATTTCGCATTATTGTAAAGAAAAACATATGTGATATAGTGACTGTGCATTAGTGATTAAAACATTTTGTGGGTGGTGAAGAAATCTCGCATCGCGCTCGCTCGCACGCATGCGAATTGGCCAGTTCCGTCTCTGTCGCACTGCATTGTAAGACTTTGATAATGAATTGTGTTGTATGCAACAGGAAAATAGATTCCTTGGAGCTGCTGAAATGCACGGGATGCAAGTCTGCATACCATTATAAATGTGCGAAATATACGGCAGCTGCGTTCAAGGAGGGCCAGGTACAGATTAGAAGCACTTTCAAGTGTGATTCCTGCTCCAACGTGACCCAGCGCATACGAATTACGGATGACACTCCCGTACGCTCCCAACGGGTGATGACGATGGATTATGAAAAGGATCAGATCAAAAATGTAAACATTTCCCTGGAAAACATTGGTACTAAGGAGATAACGTGTGAAGAAACGGACAAAGTAGAGGGTATAATGGCAAAAGTAAATAAAGTGGTAATGGAAAAATTGAGTGACCTAGAATCGAAAATTATAAAGGAAATTAAGGAAACAGTAAAGGTTTTGGCGCTGGAAAACAGTAGATTAGCACAGGAATTAAAGGAGGTAAATAAAAAATGCAATTCGTATGAGCAGGAAATCAAAACCTTAAAAAGTGAGAAAATTGAAACTAGAGGAAAACCAACTAGCAATAACACTGCAAACAAGACAATCAATCAAAGTCAAACGGTTGTTAATGGCTCAAAGAACGCAGTGGGTTTAGGGACATCAACAGTGGACGATAGTCCGGGACGGAAGCACGCCATCCCTAACCAGCAGACACAGCTGAAGCAGAGGTCTAGCGTTAGTTATGCAGCGGCGGCGGCTAAGAAAGCTTCGGACACTGAAAGTGATGTTAATAAGCAGTACACCTGGACAGAAGTTATAAGTAGAAGAAGGACTAACCCTATAAGAAGGGGGGGTAATGTGTCGACTGTACTCCTGAAATCTGTAGAACGAAAAAGATTCCTTCATGTGTGGAGACTCGATACAAACACGTCGGAAGATATGTTGAAGAATTATGTTAAGAATGTACTGGGAAACGACTGTGAAATAATTGTCGAAAAATTGAAACATAGAACCGAAAGAGACTACGCTTCGTTTAAAATTGGTGTTACAGAAAGTAACTACGTTAAGCTCTGTGACTCACAAGTATGGCCGCTAAATGTCGAGTTTAGCGAATGGATATTTTTTCGTCGCTCAACCGTCCCAGGCCAACTACAAAACTAGTAGAAACATAAATGTTCTATATCAGAATGTGGCGGGACTTAGGACAAAGACTTTGCAATTTCTATCTTTTATCGAGTCATCGGAGTTTGATATATTCGCTATAACGGAAACGGGTTTGAACGAATCTATTCAAAACGCGGAGTTCGTGCTTCCCGGTTACCAAACATTGCGCTGCGATCGGACGGACGGGCGTAAGCAGGGCGGTGTGCTTGTGGTGGCTACGCCACGGTTCGAGTTGCGACGAGTGCCGTTGCCGGATGGCATGGACACGCAGATAGACGGTCACGTGTTCGAAATGGTTTGTGTTTCTGTTGGTGTACGCGACCGTTATTTATTTACATGTTGCACTGTTTATATTCCGCCAAATGCAGATGAAAAGGAATACATGATAATGTTCAGCGTATTGGAAAAATTGTGTATGAAATATAAACAAAACTTAGTAATTCTAGGTGATTTTAATTTGTTTTCGTGTAGTCAGAATGTAGTTAATTACTATGATTTCTTTATGGCCTTCTGTGAATTCATTCAGTACAATTCAATACCTAACTGTAACGGTAGAATGTTAGACCTCGTATTGAGCGCGCGCGGTGGCGTGTCAGTGGGCGAGGCGCCGACCGACGACAGGATGGAGCCGGTAGACCGCCACCATCCCCCACTCGCCGTGCGCCTCGAGCTAGGTGCGCGGGCGCCGCTGCGTGACGTGCCTGCCCCGACCCTCGAGTCCCCCTCTTCTCCTATGCAGTGCTCACCGAGTCCGTTACCACGTAAACAATGGAATTTTAATAAAGCTAACTTTGACTATTTATATGATTTGTTTACAAGAATAGATTGGAGCGATTTATATTCTTCTAGTGACCCTGAAATTATTTTAGATTTATTTTATGATAAGATTTACGAAATATTTGATCTATGTGTTCCTTATAAGAATATCAACACTACACATAGGAATAGGTATATATATCCGGTATGGTACACGCCCCACATTATTAGGGAATTACGCTATAAGCATACGTTACATAAACGATATAAAAAAACCGGATCTCTTAGTGATTATGAAGCTTTTAGCAGGTGTAGGGCAGCAGTGAAGGTGGAGACTCTGCGAGCTCAGGACCAGTACAGTGAGCGCGTACAGCATCATCTGGCTGTGGACCCACGGGCCTTTTGGAATTACATGAGAAGTAGAAAGGGTAACACAGGTAAGCCCAGGTTAGTGAAAGAGGACCGCACCTTGTCAGAGTTGGAATGCGCGAATGAATTCGCTCAGTTTTTCCACTCGGTGTACAACCAGGAACCCGCTGAACTGAACGTGGCGGCGGCCAGCTCGGTGGGGACACCGGCTCCAGGGGCGTGGGTGGACCTTACTGGCCTGCGTTTGGGAGATGTGAAGACCGCGCTGGCTCGTCTGCCTCCCAAGCGCTCCATGGGACCGGATGGCATACCAGCGTTCATTTTCAGGGATTGTCGCATGGTACTCACTGAACCTTTGCTGCATTTATTCAACACCTGCATTGAGACCGCAAAATTTCCAGAGCGCTGGAAACTAACGCGTGTGATACCCGTACCAAAAGGTAGTGGAGGCCCAAACCCAAGTGATTACAGGCCCGTGGCTGTGCTTAGCACTCCAGCTAAGGTGTTCGAGGCAACCATTCACAACTGCTTATACGGACAGATAGACACTCAGCTATCTGATGCGCAACACGGGTTCCGACCCGGGCGGGGTACTACGGGCAATCTGCTTCATTTAATGTCGTGTTTGGTGCCGGCGGTGGACGCTGGTCTACAGGTAGATGTGGCGTACTTTGATTTTCGGAAAGCATTTGATACTGTTGATAATGACGTGCTTTTATCACGACTAGCAAGCGTTGGATGTACGCCGCATACACTGTCCTTCTTTTCCAGCTACTTGCGGGACAGATGCCAATACGTTGACTGTGGGGGACACCTTTCCGAACCATATTTCACGAGATCTGGAGTGAGTCAAGGCAGTAACTTGGGGCCTCTTCTCTTCATACTCACAATAAATAGCTTACCGGAGGAGGTCAAACATTCGGTGCCCTTGCTTTTCGCAGATGATCTTAAGTTGGTACGAGTTATTAAGGACCACATAGATCATAATGAACTACAGCAAGACGTAAATAGGATTGTGAGATGGAGCTTACAAAATAAACTTTACTTTAATGTAGCTAAGTGCTCTGTGATATCGTTCAGCCGTGCACACAACCCAAGTCACTACCAATATCACATGGAAGGGGTCCCTCTGCGTCGTATAACCGAGGTTAAGGATTTGGGCGTGCGCTTTAGCACTGATTTAAATTTCCGCGACCATATCACCGGTGTCTGTAAAAAGGCTTTCAGAAATTTAGGGTTTGTCTTACGTCAAGCAAACCAGTTTACTAGTATTGCGGCGTTAAGGGCGTTGTATGAGGCTCTCGTGAAGAGTCACCTAGAATTCAATGCGCTAATCTGGTCTCCACACGAAGACAAATATAAGGTTATGTTGGAGCGTACCCAGAATAAGTTCCTTCGATTTTTATATTGGAAACGGTATGGTGTCTACCCGGGCTATCCGTGGTTGTATCCTACGTTGTTCGTTCTGGGTATGACAGGATATTATAAGCTGGAAGTGAGGAGGGAGGTGGCTATGGCCACCTATTTGTTTAAAGTGTTTCGTGGGCTTATACACAACCCAGCTATCCTACGGGAAGTAGGGCTGTGTGTACCGGAGGAGTATGCGTTGAGGCGGCGGCGCCCCCCGTTGCTGCGAGTGTGTCGCGCGCGTACCAACTTGCTGCAGAGGGCGCCGCTCACACGGGCGCTGCGTGCGCTTAATATGATGGCTGACAGATTAGATTTGTGCTTGTTTTCATGCTCCCTGAATGAATTCACAAGGGCTAGTTACTGTGTTTTGAGCGAAGGAATCTAGGTAAAGTTGATATAATCTGATTATGTATCGCCAGTATTAAATAATATAATTTAATAATTTAAATTGTATTTTCATCATCTGACATTAAATTATTGTGAACTTGACATTAAATATGTAATTTTGACAATTGATTTGAATTACTATTGTGACATTATTGCTCGAATTATTATTTTGACAATATGAATTGAAGTATTATTTTGACTTTATTAACTTAATTATTACTTTGACATTATTATTTGAATTTTTACTTTGACATCATCAACTGAATAATTATTATTTCTGATATGACATGTTCATGAATAATATTTGAAATGGTAATTTATATATACTTTAATTAATAATATGTTGTGGAATTATTATTATTTAGTTTTTGAAGCATGATTATGTGTGATTATGATAATGTAAATGATATATATTGTAAATGAAATTATTAAAATTATGTTGCTACTCTGTCGCATTGGGTCTGCCTGTAATGACATTGTATGTATGAAATAAATAAATAAATAAATAAATAAATAAATCTCTTCCCATGCGGTGTCGTACAAGAAGACTAAGAGATAGGGCTGTTTAAAGTGAAAGAAAGTGGTTACCATGACCTATGAACGTGTGTAACACCAGTGGATGCAGCAGGGTCGGCAGCACGAATGAGACACCCGTGCTGCCTACCCTGTAAGAACAGAGATTTTGTGCCGTCAGTGTAGAGGACAAAGCAGGACAAGCCTTTGGTCATCCCACTGACAGCACAAAAACTGTCCAGTGAGCTCTGGCTACCCTACTCACCGCCGGGAACACAACACGAAGTTATTATAACCGCGGTATTCTGTAGGGCGGAGGTACTTCCCCAGTCAGGTAGGAAATACCGCCGTGTCCTACCTCCTCAGCTCACTCAGCCTCAATGAGGCATGAGTCAACAATTACGTGAGACCGAATTCAATGATTGTAGAAATGTAGCTGTTAAATCACCTCTGCCCAACCCTCCGGGTATAAAGGCGTGATTATATGTATGTATAACCTTTATTATCTGTACCAAATTTCAGCTAGATCAGTTTACCGGCACCAGTTCATGTGTTTCCTTCTTCCTACAGTCAGGACCTACAGGAGCGTGAAAAAGCATATGACTAGGTCGTCAAGCTGAGTGTCACCATCTATCGTTGGTGTCTGTAATGGTGTCCCTCTTTCCTGAGAGTATTAGCTTACAGTCAAACGAGAAGTCATATTGACGTGTCCTACAAAAAATTGAGTAACAAAAATCTAGATATTTTCACATTTCCAATATTTATCTACCATACAAAATAAATCACAATAGATCTGTCAAACAATTTTTGTTTAATTTATTAAGAATAGCTTACGTTTTATATGATAAATACACCTTATATATTTTGTCTTGTCACATTAATGTCAGCGATAAGGCCGCCCATTGTCCAATAAACTGTATATGCATTATCTCTTTTTTTTTATACAGAACACGTCAATTAGACTTCGCCTTGCCTGATGGTAAGTTGAGGGCAAAGTCCCAGAAAAGAGGGTCACCATTACTTACACATACCGTGTGACAATGGTGACACTCAGCTTGACGACCTCATCATACGCTTTTGCACGCCCCGCTTAAAGGACCCGGGACTGTAGGAAGAAGGAAACACGTGAGCTGGTAATGAATTCCTGGCCTTAATAGTGCGACAGAGGAAAGAGTCACCGAACCGCTTGGTTCTTGATCGGATGTTCTGCACCGTGTGCGGATGACATCTAAGACCTGCACGTGTTGTCCTGTGTAGGAAAGGGGAGGGTGGGACTAATTGGAAGAGCTCATCAGAACACTCCCCATGGTACAGACGGTAAAATACAGCCATGGACGCAACATCTCTACGCATCTGTAAAGGTTCTAGGGTGTTCGTGACCTCGGGATTCCCAATGATGCGGACCGCACGTCGCTGCAACCTGTCGAGAGCATCTAGTAAGTACTTTACTGAACCATCTCAGAGATGCGAGCAGTATTCTACACAGGAGCGAATTTGTGTCTTGTATAGAAGACACCGCTGCTCCGGCGTGAAAAATCGTCTCACTCTGTTCAGGACTCCGAGTTTTCGTGAGGCTGTTTTGATGATACTTTCGATGTAATTTTTGTTATTCAGGTTGCAGCGAACATCCATACCTAGGATATTGAGATTGTCCTGCAGTGGCAGTGGCGTGCTCTGAAGAGTGGGGAGGGGAAGGAAAGAAGATACTTTTGCTGTAAACGCACATGCCTGCGTCTTCTTGGCATTGAACTTAACCAGGTTCTCAGAGCCCCATTGAGAAATATGATTCAGGATCCCGTCAAGCTCAGTGACAAGAAGCTGCCTTTTCTCTGCGATATCTGACTGCTTGGCCGCAGGATGTCCATGATAACTCACTCACCCCAAAGATGGGTAACGTACGCTAGAAGATCACCCGTTGACCGTTTCGGCCTGAAGCCATATTGCCGTTCATTAATTAAGGAGTGATCCTCTAGGTGCTGCATGAGCTGTTTGTTAATTATGAGCTCGAACACTTTGCACAGCACTGAGGTGACGGCTATGGGTCACCTCAGTGCTGTGCACTTTGGCTGGCTCCGAGTGATTCTCCTTCTTGGGAATCGGCTGAACATTCGCCTCTTTCCAAGGCAAAGGCACTGTACCCGAACTGTAGGACAGTCAGTACAGGCGCGTAAGCATTGGAGACAACTCCGCTGCACATTTTTGCAGAACTACCACTGGAATACCATCTGGACCACTGGCTTTCCGGACATCGAGTGATTGCAGCACTGCACGGACATCGCGTTGCCTGATATGGATGTCAGGCATCGCGTGGTCACTGTCGGGTAGTGTCAGTGGCTGCGTACCACAATCATCGATTCGGGAGTTGGCCGCAAAGAGATTAGCCAGCAGATTTGCCTTCTCTTGCGGCTCATGGGCCAGGGATCCATCAGGATTACGCAGCGGAGGCAGCGACGGCTGACAAAAGTTGGCTTGCACGGCTTTAGCCAGTCGCCAGTAGCCACGGCTTCCCGTGGGATACATCACTAGCTCTTGACTAAGCCGCGCTATGCGCAGGGCTTCCGCTCTGACGTAGGCCCTTCTACAGACCTTTGTGGCTCTGTTGTACGCCGCCTTGAAGTGGCCCAGATTGGGATGGCGCGCGCCCTTACCCAAGCGCGGTACGCAGACTGTTTTTGTTCAACAGCTTCCGCGCACTCGCGCCCGAACCAAAGGCGCACCCCGCGGTCACCAGTGATATCGGTATATGAGATATAGTATTCCATACCCAGACTGATCTCACCGGCGACAGCAGTAGCACAATCCGATGGGTTCTTACCTTCAAAGCAGCGCTCAACTCACGGGATGGACGCAAAATAGTCACGAAGTCCATCCCAGTCCGCTGACGAGTAGTGCCAGAGACGCCGCTTCCCCTGTACGGGTCGTGGGGGCGCTATAATAGGCACCGTGGAACAGACCAGGCAGTGGTCGGAGTTGCCTAAAGCGGCTCGCACCGACACACTGTACCGGTCCGCGTTACTCGTCAGCAGAAGGTCTAGCAGAGAAGGTGCTAGGCCCGACCTTCTTGGTATCCTAGTGACCTCGTGCACCAATTGGGTCAGGCCGTGCGCCACAGCAAATGCGTGGGCGGCTCTTCCTGCATGGTCTGTTTTGGAGGAGCCCAACCAGATCTCGTGGTGGGCGTTAAAATCCCCCAAAAATACCATTTCGGTATTCGGAAATCGCTCCTGCGCATCATCTGCCGCCTGACTCAGATATTCAAAGAGTCGAGTTGTCTCAGCATCTCCTGTATGGGAACGGTAGAGGCACACATAGATCTGACTCGTAGGGCCATGGTCTACATGTACCCAAAGGATAGAGAAGGATGGGTCCTCTAGGCAGCGCAAACAGCGACAGCAAACATCCGCCCTAACAAACACGCACACCCCGGCTTTTGCACGAAAACTTTCCTCAGGAACATAGCCAGGGTAGAGCAAGTAGGTCGTGTCGTCAGGGCGGTGTATTTGCGTCTCCGTTAGAAAAAACATGGCAGGTTTCGCCGTCTCTAGGTGTTGGTGGACGGCGTTGAGGTTTGCATGGAGTCCACAGATGTTAGTGGACTCCACCTCAAATAGCAAGCTTTTGGGAGTGTGACGAGCCGCTTTGTTGCCTTTTTCTGTAAATTGCGCTGCCATGAGTTTGGGTGGGAGAAGGCGTGAAAAAAGAGGTGATTGCCGCCGCAGCACCGTGTGACAAAGCGAGGGATATTGGTTTTATCTATGAATGTGAAGCATGGCGACAGCCGACGCGCCGAACGGAAGGGCCCCCGTACCCCCCCGAGTATGGTCGCCAGGCTCCCAAATCCGGTCACCAACCGGCACGACGAACCATATCGGGATTATGCGCAGCCTGGTGAGGCAGCCTCCCAAGGTGGTTAACCCCAGTTGTGCCCCTGCACTATACCGCGGGCGGCCAGCGGCACCACCGTTTCTACAGGTCTCCCTGTTCGGCGCATCGCCCCGCGCCATCCCCACTAGATTACGCCAAGACCCACTGGTCCCACTAGTGCTGCGACAACCACCATCTCTGCCCGGCTATGCACTTGCTGACCCCTGAACACAATCCAACCGAGATTGAATTGCTATGGGGGGTTTTTCGCAATATTGCACGGTGGTACCCACCCGGTCGAAACTTGAGACAAATTTGTGCCATCAAGTTTCTACCACCAGTAATCTATCTATCTATCTACGTGAAGAAGAGAATTCCACCAATTAGTAGTATACCTTATTTATATCTACACAATTCCCAACGTTTCACAATAATATTTTTCCCAAGCCCCGACGTTCTGTATAATAATATTCTATTCAAGTTAATTATATTTCTGCATAATTTAAACCTCAAAGCATAAATCCAACAGTCGTTCGTTTCTGAACGGATTCAATAATTGGATCAAAAGCCTGGTAGCTCGGCTCCGTCATTGATAACTACGTAATGTCAGACTCGGGAACAAATTAAAAGTTTAACAAGGTTTGCGGGCTCCACGTCAACGTCCGCGCTCAACACCGTTACCTATTCGGATATGAATAATTTTGATTAAAGCATGTGTTTACGAGTTGACGTATAGTTCCCATAACGGGTCATATGCATGATTGGATTTTGTAATCAAGAACAGGTTACAATTTGTCCGGATTATACCGAATTCGATAAAGTCCTTATTAGATAAATTCGAAATTCGAATTTTGTCTTATTTACATATTACATAATATACTTAGCCCTCCTAGACAGGTGCCAATTTATTGGTCAGCGTTTTGTAAAATAGAATGAAAAGTGTATGGGATTTCACTTTGGGGAAAGTTTAGTAAATTATAGCGCCTTTTAAATCATACTACGTCAATGATAGGACACGATAGTATTCCCGTCCTAATTGAGTAATCCGACTGGGGAAGTACCTCCATCCTACAGAATACCGCTGCCAAAATAACCTCGTGTTCTTTTTCCGGCAGTGAGTGGGGTAGCCAGAGCTCACAGGAGAGTTTTTGTGCTGTCAGTGGGAAGATCAAAGGCTTGAAAATAAAAATTCATATCAATTAATAATATTGACGTATTATTGGTAAGAAGCTATATTTTTTTATACTTAGTGTTTACGCCATTTATTATTTTATTTTGAAAGCCTCAATGTTTCAGTGTCAGACAGATATATCTTAATAATATATCATTGGTTACAAATAGTTTTATTTCAACTAGTTACATTATATAATAGTTTTATTCAAATAAAAAGTCACCTATTTACGAGTCCGGGGCAAACTTTCGCCCTAAGTCTACAACAAACAATTGACTTTTTTAGTAATGTTCGTCTGTTTGTACTAAGTTGCGACCTTATTTATGTACGGGTAGCAATGGGCCGTCAAATTAAGGTGCGTTGTTGGTTACAGATTATCCGTTTTGTTACTTTAGCTTCTTTTGCGGGTGACCTTGGTTCTTTCTGATTAATGTGTCGGAGTGCTTTACCCGTTAGGTTATGGACCCTAACTGGTAAAGTCCTCTGTCCACTTGATTACTATCAAGCAAATTTTTCGTTAGTATCTTTATTTTGATGAGACGCCCATTAATTTCCTGTACGAAACTCTCGATTGTGGTAGCTAACAGAGATAGCAAAGGTAAAATAAGGCGATTTGATGATTTTCAAATATTTATTACTAACTGTTTTTTTTTTTAAATCTCATGATTATCTAAATTATTCGAAAAAATATTTGTCCTACAAAATCTATGGTTTTGTACAGGAAATTATTGCCCGTCTCATCAAAATAATGCTACTTACGGCAAATTAATTAATCAAGTGTAAACATGGACCTTGGATTCTGGACTATAAGGGTAAACAATTTTATAGCGACTTTTAAAAAAAACACATATCAAACAAATAAACCAGGTTAACTAACTGACTAACTAGTGATTCAACTTCGGTTTTTAGTCTTTAAAATGAGTTTCTAAACTGAAAAATATTAATAAACTATTCATAAACTGAGTTTTAAAATAAAACATCAAAAAGACACGTCAAGATTGTTTACATTTAGATAGATAGATTGATAGATAAATAGATAGATAGATAGATAATACTTTACCCATAAACTTAATATATACTCTTTTTACCTCACCGAATAGAATTAGTACACAAATGCAGATGCATCATTAGAGTTGCTGCAAGTTTTCTTTGATGCAGGCACTGAACGCCGACGTCACTCGACGACAAGCGCTTGTAAAGCTTTGCATTTGCAAGTAAGCGCTCTGTCTACACGTTTAGATTTGTGAACGCTTTGAGAGGTTTAGCGAACGTGTAGACCCAGCATGTCGGGAATAGTCTCGTAAAGATAAAATGAATAGGTAATGAATGTGATCTAAAATTGGTGATTAAAAATAGGTTTTGTTTAATATTTTCAATTATTTTTAAATAATAGGTAAGTACTATATTTTTTTTTTTTTTTTTTTTTATATAGGACACGCCAACTTGACCTCACCTCGCCTGATGGTAAGCTAAAGGCAAAGTCTCAGGAAAGAGGGTCACCATTACAGACACTAAGTGCTACAATGGTGGCACTCAGCTTGGCGGCCTCATCAGATGCTTTTTCACGCCCCGCTTAAAGGCCCCGGGACTGTAGGAAGAAGGAAACACGTGTGCTGGTAATGAATTCCAGGTCTTGGTGGTGCGGCAAAGAAAAGAGTCTCCGAACCGCTTGGTTCTTGCTCGTATATTCTGCACAGTGTGAGGGTGACATCTAAGGCCTGCACGTGTTGTCCTATGTAGGAAAGGAGATGGTGGGATTAGTTGGAAGAGCTCGTCAGAACACTCACCGTGGTAGAGACGGTAAAATACAGCCAAGGAAGCAATATCTCTACGCATCTGCAAAGGCTCGAGGGTGTTCGTGACCTCAGGGTTCCCAATAATTCGGACCGCGCGTCGCTGCAACCTGTCGAGAGCATCTAGTAGGTATTTCGCGGAGCCATCCCAGAGATGCGAGCAGTATTCCACGCAGGAGCGAATTTGTGTCTTATAGAGAAGACACCGCTGCTCCGGCGTGAAAAAACGTCTCACTTTGTTTAAGAGTCCGAGTTTCCGCGAGGCTGTTTTGATGATGCTCTCGATGTAATTTCTGTTATTCAGTTTGCAGCGAATATCCATGCCTAGGATATAGAGATTGTCCTGCAGTGGAAGTGGCGTGCTCTGAAGAGTGGGAAGGGGAAGGAAAGAAGATACCTTTGCTGTGAACGCACAAGCCTGCGTCTTCTTGGCATTGAACTCGACCATGTTCTCGGAGCCCCATTGAGAAATGTGATTCAAGATCCGGTCCAGTTCAGTGACAAGAAGCTGTCTTTTTTCCACGATATCAGACTGTTTGGCCGCAGGTTGTCCGTGATAACTCCCGTGTAAGGTGCTATCGTCTGCATAGCAATGTATGCTGCCGGTGGACAGCATGTCGTTGATATGCAGAAGAAAGAGAGTGGGAGATAATACAGACCCCTGCGGTACGCCAGCATTTATTTGCAAGAACTCCGAAGCCCGTCCATCACAGAGGACGCGGATACGGCGCTCCTGCAGGAAACTAGCAATCCAGTTGCACAGTCTAGGAGGCAGACCAAAGGCTGGTAGCTTGGAGAGAAGCGATTTGTGCCAGACTCTATCGAAAGCTTTGGCGATATCAAGACTAATTGCCAGTGACTCGCCGTGCTTGTCCATAGCCTCACCCCAAAGATGGGTAACGTATGCTAGAAGATCACCCGTTGACCGTTTCGGCCTGAAGCCATATTGCCGGTCATTAATTAAGGAGTGATCCTCTAGGTGACGCATGAGCTGTTTGTTAATGATGTGCTCGAAGACCTTGCACAGCACTGAGGTGACGGCTATGGGTCGATAGTTGGCTGGCTCTGAGCGATCCCCCTTCTTGGGGATCGGCTGTACATTCGCCTCTTTCCAAGCCGAAGGCACTGTACCCGAGCTGTAGGACAGTCGGTACAGCCGCGTAAGCATCGGAGACAACTCCGCTGCACATTTTTGTAAGACCACCGCTGGAATACCATCCGGGCCACTGGCTTTCCGGACATCGAGTGATTGAAGCACCGCACGAACATCGCATTGCCTGATACGTATTTCAGGCATTACGTGGTCACCATTGGGTAGTGTCGGCGGCTGTATACCGCAATCATCGACTCGGGAATTGGCCGCAAAGAGATTTACTAGCATATTGGCTTTCTCTTGCGGTCCATGGGCCAGGGATCCATCAGGGTAGCGCAGCGGTGGCAGCGAAGGCTGACAGAAGTTGGCCTGCACGGCTTTGGCCAGTCGCCAGTATCCACGGCTGCCCGTGGGATGTGCCACTAGCTCTTGACCAAGCCGCGCAATGCGCAGGGCATCCGCTTTGACGTAAGCCCTCTTGCAGACCTTTGTGGCTCTGTTGTACGCCGCCTTGAAGTGGCTCACATTGGGATCGTGCGTGGCACGCGCCCTTACCCAAGCGCGATACGCGGACTGCTTTTGATCAACAGCCCTCGCACACTCGCGCCCGAACCAAGGGCGCACTCCTCGGGCACCGGTGACATCAGTGTAAGGAATATAGTATTCCATACCCAGACCGATCTCACCGGCAACAGCAGTAGCACAATCCGAGGGTTTCTTACCTTCAAAGCAGCGTTCAACCCACGGGATGGACGCAAAATAGTTGCGCAGCCCATCCCAATCTGCTGACGAGTAGTGCCAGAGACGCCGCTTCCCCTGCACGGGTCTTGAAGGCGCTATAATTGGCACCTTGGAGCAGACCAGACAGTGGTCGGAATTGCCTAAAGCGGCTTGTACCGAAACACTGTACAGGTCTGGGTGACTCGTCAGCAGAAGGTCTAGCAGAGAGGGTGCTAGGCCCGACCTTCTTGGTATTCTAGTGACCTTTTATATAACATGCAACAAAAGGAACTCTTAGAATTTTGTTTGAGGTGATTATTTGGCATCGCAAAATATGTATAAGATTTTTTTTTTATTTAATTGGATAATATCCCCGTCCGGTGCCGGCGGTAATTTCGGACTTGAACTGACTAAAATTGAATGCTATCTTATTTTTTATTGTGCGCAAAATCCCCACGAATTCCCCCACCACTGAATTCAGTGGGGGAGGTTATGCCGGACTCGAACCGACTAAAACGCACGCCGTCTGTGTGGGCTGCAAGATTGTTTTGACGCTGACTGTACTTCGCACCCTGACTGACCCAGGGTCAACACCGGTTAGAAGCACCCACTTCTCAGTTATAGTAGGTAGATTTATTGTAAATCTAATTTTAAGTGAACTTTATGTTTTTGTGAGAAATAAATGACATTTCATGGGTAAGGGCTTAATAGTTAACAAGTCTTTTAAATTAGAGAGATGCCACATTTTAGCCGTTTGAAAAAGAGCAGCAAAGAGCCTTAAAATAGAGATCATCCCACAGCGTGAGCGTGGGAGCAAGAACCTATTAAAAATCCTAATAGATATACTTTCTTTAACAATTTACATCGTAAATTATAATTTCAGTGAAATTACAAGGGTATCGAATTATACTTAAAAGGGTTGCAACTGACTTAAAAGCACTTTTAACGCATTTATTACGCCGTAATGATGTTTGTCGCGTAACCTGGTTACGGAGAAACATTTGTTGCGAGTAGAGACAGCTAAAAAAGCTTTAAACATAAATCGTTTAAGATTTATTGTATTACAGAAAGCACTCGGCAGATTAGGGCTGTTAGTTAGTTGTATGCGCGACATACTATGCCAGCAATTCCTATCTTTACTATTAATATGATTGTAAAGTAGAATGTATGTTTGTAAATTGGTGATATTAAAAAAAAGGTCAAACGGATTTAAAATTCTGAACTCAAAAATATATTTATGGAATTCAGATCTTTTTGTCCGTGATTGATGCCAAGTTTACTGATTGGATTTTAAAGGAGGTAGGACACGACGGTATTTCCGTACAATTGAGCAGTCCAACTGGGGAAGTACCTCCGCCCTACTGACTACCGCGGTCATAATAACCTCGTGTTGTGTTTTTGGAGGGCTTTTGTTCTATCAGTGGAAAGACCAAAAGCTTGACCTGCTTTGTCTTTTACACTGATGGCACAAAAACTCTCAATGCTGGCAGAGTTGGCAGCGCGAGTGTAACTCTCTTGGTTTTGCACGCGTCCATAGGCCACGGTGACCACTTTCCATCAGGTAGGCCGTGTGCTTGTCTGCCACCTAAGTGGTATTAAAAAAAAAATGAATTTTGTCGCGCTTTTTATATATAATATAAAAAAGGTAAGGTAATATAGTGTAACAATAGCAGGGTTGTCACCTTTATACATCATGGTAACCAATTCCCATCAAGTGGGTCGTGTCAGCCACCTTCGTAGTATAAAAGGGTTCTCGAAAGCTATTTTTTTTGTAGGTTTTTGCATTTCTGGTGTTAGGCACGTGCCCGCGGTTAAATCAATGGCTAGTATTTGATACATGTTACAATAGTTAAGAAAATTAAACCACTGGAAATTCTGCAAAGCGAAACTAGTACCAAACTTTAAGAATACGAAGAAATTGAAACTAATAAAAAATATTTTCCCTGCAGACATTTTAACATTTAAACAAAAAAATGTTTGAGAGAATATTCAAAACGCCGACAAATTAACCCTTGCCTTTGAAAGTAAAGGGAAAAAAGGGAAAAAAAGTTTTGTAAAGATAAGGGTAGCAGCTTCAAAGGCGTGGCGTGACACGTACTAAGGCTTTTTGAATAAACATCTCGCGACTACTTAAAATTTCAATTTCTCACTAGCTTGTTTTGCTAACCGTAGATGTAAGAAGCAGAATTTAATACTCATTTAGTTGAACTTTATGTTCCATTGCGATTTCAATTTGATACTCAATCTTTTATGTGACTACAAAAATTTAATGAAAGATTAGAACTCGAAATACATTATTTAGTTAGAGCTTGTCTAAGCCCAAATGACGCGTCCCACCACCTCTCTCACGCACACAAGCAAATATGACGATGTATGTTCCCGGATTTGTTGGTCAACTAGTCATAATGTGACAGAACGTCTGAGCGAGCGGGTGTCTTGTTTTATGTCAGCACTAGTCTATACATAGACGTAACACTTGCATACATGTCATATAATATTTCATGACACAATCAGCTTGTCCAAACTTAATGGCGTACTCCATTAAGTTTGGACGAGCTTTATTATCAAAGTCAAAGTCAAATTCATAAATAATTTATTCTGTATATATCATTATATCGGCGCGTACAAAACGTCAACAAAAAAGGAACATGAATATCAGTTTAGTAAATGGACACTTACATATGTACATATGTAAGTGTCCATTTACTATACATAAATACACATGTATGAGGAGGTAGGACACGGCGGTATTTCCGCCCAATTAAGCAGTACGACTGGGGAAGTACCTCCGCCCTACAGAATACCGCGGTTATAATAACTTCATGTTGTGTTCCCGCAGTGAGTAGGGTAGCCAGAGCTCACTGGAGAATTGGTGCTGCCAGTGGGATGACTAAAGGCTTGTCCTGCTTTGTCCTCTACAATGACGGTACAGAAACTCTGTGTTTACAGGGTCAGCATCGCGAGTGTGGCTTCTCTGGTGTTACACACATCCATAGGCCATGGTAACCACTTTCCATCAGGTGTGCCGTGCGCTTGTCTACCACCAAAGTGGTATAAAAAAAACTCCGGTTCAAAACGCGGTCCCGACCTGAGAAGACTCCGGCAAGAATCTCAGCGGGCATTTTTTTGGTCTATTTACAAACATACACTTAGTCTACTTAATCTTATATTATGGCTATCCGTGTCTAGGAGAGCACGTTATGCCATTGGTCCAGGTTGTCATACGAATATATTCAATAGTAGTCGTTACAGGTTGTTTAAATGCCCTAAAAAAACCAGCAATAGGTTTACTTGCAATATTTCGATATAGGTAATGGGTTATTGAGGTTATATGGCGGTTGCTTGATAGAAAATATCGATGTGCAGCCAAACTGAAAAGGCATCCTCGGATTCTGAGGGGAAAGCTTCGTACGTAACTCGGATTAACGCTGGAGATGGGAATTTTTTATCGAAGTATAACATGATTCATTCATAAAAAAATAAGTTTAAACTAAATCCCGACTACTAAAAATCGCGATCTAAAAAGTATTAATCAAAAACTATCAAGGATAGCCGTGGTCGTAGGTATGCCACTTAGTCTAAGAAAACAATACATTCTAGTAAAAGTGGCATACGACCACGGCTATCCTTGAAATTTTCTAGTACTACTACTTTTTAAAGCGTGATTTTTCAGTAGTCGGTTTTTAGTTTTTTATCCCTGAAAAATCCCTGTGTTGTAAGAACAGATTCAGAATTCTACTCAAATATAAGCGAACAATAACGAGACAATAAAAACTTTTCCATATATCCCGGTCAACTGCACAAACTCGTAAATGTCATTGAGTTTTAAACTATTTTTTTATTTATATTATTTTGGTAAGTAATCGGTATAATTTATACATATTTGAAATGTGCTAATTAAGCCCTTTCATTTGATACTAAATAGGACATGTTTATCTAAAATATATTTTTGACACAGTACTTTATGACCGCTAGAGGGTGCCACATTAGATTCAGTGACATGTTATATAGTCTATAACCAGCGAACTACTAAGACGCTTCTAACGATATCTCATTTGTCCAGATCTAATAAGTGGTTGAGGAGTTATGAGGGAACAGATGAACCTACATACATACATAGCCTGTCAAAATCATAACCCTTCTTTTGCTCTGCCGTAGTCGGGTAAAAACGAATAGAAATAAATTCACTTACAAAACGTCACTTTGTTTTGTCAACAGTGGCTAAAGAAACCACATCGCAAAGTAGAATACTTTGTGATACTATGAAATGTTTACTTGTTTGCTATTCGTTAATGGAATCGCATCCCAACCCATCCCTGTTGCATGCTCTTATTTGCGTAGTGTACATACTGTGGAGACTTGATCTGTAATTGGATTAGATTGTGATACAAGTCTCTCAGCTACCTACTCGACAGAGATTCTCATGAACGAAGTTAGTTTGTTACACCTTTCAATTTACGTCTCAGTTTCTGGAATGTATTGTTATAAACTAAGTACAGTTTGGGGTCTTGTGTATCCTGTCCTACAATTTATAGTACTGTTTACTAATCACCTTAGTTTTAATATCTTTACTCTCTTTTTTGCCAATTGTACAGCTTGATATTCCAATAGTAGTCGTGTGCTATCATTATAAATGCTCAAAATTTAAAAATCAATGATCAATAAATTATAATAATTTGTCAGTAGACCACTTCAAATGTCATTGTGCCAATTGAAATATCACCCTTTATGCATTTAAAAGTATTATTCGTACTATAATAGATTTCTTAAATGTATTTCTGATCACAGTTCTTATTAAATTCATATTTAAATGACTGAGTCTAGACGGTTTATTTAAAACCCACTTTTAAGGTCTAACCCCATATTCTTTAGCATTGAACCTCTTAGCTTAAGAGCAAGACATCGGTTTTAATAATTATTGGGTTCAGTGAATTAACAATGTCATTTTGACTCTGTAAGCCCTTGTGATATTAAATGGAAGTTCTGAATATTTTTTGCAAATTTCTATTATACGAGTACTTGATCTTTTTACCCGACTGTGCCAGCGAAGGTAATGTGTTACGCGTGTAATTTTCTATGTCCTCCCCTAAAAGCTTATCAATAATTTTCTTTCGTAAACTGATTGGCAAATGGTTACCACCAGCTAACAAACTAGATTCGATCTTTTTTTAGACAGCAGTTGGTTTTTTTAATTATTTATTTCAACAACATAGAGAGACTATATTGGCTTCTAATAATTTCATAAATTTTGAGATGGATAGGTTAAGCATAGAACTAGAAGAGTCTGAATATCTTTTCCTTCTCTACTTTTGTATCTTTTTTCTTTGCATAGACGTGCAGTTCAAAGGAAATTGTTACCAGCTGCTAGTACTGCTACTAATAACATCATGTAGTAACTGGCCTGGGGGTGACAGGTGGAGCCGCCTGTTATCCAAGCAGAAGCAGGCCGAGACGGCTGTGGCGCGATGTGCGGTCCCTTTTGTAAGGATGGCGTAGTCCCACATGCGAGGGTCACTTAGGTGGCAGACAAGCACACGGCCCACCTGATGGGAACTGGTTACCGTGGACTATGGACGTGTGTAACGCCAGAGGAGTTACACTCGCGCTGCCAACCCTGTAAGAACAGAGTTTCTGTGCCGTCAGTGTAGAAGACAAAGCCTTTAGTTTTCCCACTGACAACACAAACTCTCCAGTGAGCTCTGGCTACCCTACTCACCACCGGGAACTATTATGGCACTAGGTTAGGCGGGTTGGGCGAGGGATATGCCAAAGACAACCTTATTCTCGTCAACTGATGGCCTCAGATAACCACCCTCGCGGATTCCGGCGGGGTAGTATCTGAGAGGAATTCCGCACGATAAAGGAAAGGTACCATGTGAGGAGGTAGGACACGGCGGTATTACCGCCCAATTGAGCAGTCCGACTGGGGAAGTACCTCCGCCCTACAGAATACAGCGGCTATAATAACTTCGTGTTGTGTTTCCAGCGGTGAGTAGGGTAGCCAGAGGTCACTGGAGAATTTGTGCTGTCAGTGGGAAGACTAAAGGCTTGTCCTGCTTTGTCTTCTAAACTGATGGCACAGAGACTCTACTTACAGGGTTGGCAGCGCGACTGTGACTCCTCTGGTGTTACAAACGTCCATAGGCCACGGTAACCAATTTCCATCAGGTGGGCCGTGTGCTTGTCTACCAACTAAGTGGTATATAAAAAAAATGTAGTAACTAATATTCTCAACTTTAAACTATTTACTATTACTATTTATTTATATACACTATTACTATTTACTATTTATTTATATACATTATGATCACGCCTTATCCCTCCTAGGTAGGCAGAAACAACAGCTCGCTATCTGTTTCTATACTTATATACTTCTCGAGGTTCCTCTTCTATCATACCACCCCGTAACTATTATTTATTTACAGGGCTCTGACCCCTGAGCTACCGAATCATGCCTTGAGAGCTGAAATTCTCCTATACAACCATCTTGGGGCGACGCGACGTTGGGAATTTAGTCGTACGAACTAATGGGAATAATTTAATGATGTTATAATAATTTTTAAACATTGTTTTAGATTACTCCACCGAAATTATTGACCCCTCCTCGCCGGATCCAGTGGGACAGGTTATGTCGGACTCGAACCGACTAAAACGCACGACGTTTGGGGGTCGTTGGCGGGCATATCCCTCGCACCCTGGCTTCTTAACAGCCTTTTACATTTCATATCAGTAATGTGAAGGTATCTTTGTCTCCAACTGAATGTAATACCGCATCTTTTTAAAAGGATTTTGTAATCTGAAGTACATCGAGCGTAGATAGTGCACCATTTGGATGTAAAATGTGTAAAGAAACCTTTCTTAGAAGAAAACTGCGTAAAAACAATATAAGCCGTATAGGAGTGTGGCGTTACTACAGACAGTAAGTGCGAGATGCACTTACCATGTATTATGTGTTAATAATGTAACCTAATGCCATCTAGCGAAAATATATTGAACTACTTCGAAACAGCTACAAGTAATCCTGAATCACGCTATGAAAATTTCTTCAAATGATGTATTATTTCTGCGTTAGAATAATGACTTTTTTGTGTGTTAATATGGACATTGTGACGGAGTTTAGCAACAATATATTTGCATCGTTATTCATTATTTACATACACACAATTACGACGTTAGATATATTTATGTATATTTTTGTAATTGGAAATAGATAACATAGTATTAGAAACATAGACAGAAGAGTGATATACAACTTGGGACTGAAAATCATTGTTAACGAAATGTGGGTGTTGCTATCTACATATCTCTTCTAGCAGTGTTGCCAATTTAGAAACTTTGTCGCTAGAAATGAAGACTTTTACTCAAGTCTGAACGACCAAAAAAGTTTTGACGAAAAAAATTGTTTAGCGACATACTTAACTGGCGACTTTTAGATACAATCCAAGAGTCAATACTGTATAAATCTTTGTCAACTCGCTACATCATTATTATACAGTTCCAACAGATACATTATGGAAACCAACAAACACGCTTCCATTCACATCTGGATGTAAATTTCACGATGGATAACAGACTTATTGACATTTAAAAATAAAAATCAATTCTAACCAGCAGCTCTTGAGTTTTAACCACTCTCGGCGGGGGGAGGGGGTGGCATACATACACTGAAAAAAAATCTAGTTATAATGACTTTCTTGTGACTTTAGGGACTTAGGGATTTTAGGGACTTGAATTATTATGAGTTGGCAACACTGCCTTCGAGGATTTACAAATTATACAACACAATTATTCATGTTTATGGTATAAGACAGTCCTTTATTTAATAAATAAGTCAGTTACAAATTGTAAATTAAAATCAAATCAACTCGTTTTACTTTCAAGGAATTCAGTAAAGCTTTTGAATACGCAAATTACATGAAGGAATGAGTAGAATTAGTGGATGTGAATAAATAAGTAGGCTCTTTGGCTATATTTCATTTTACTTATAAGGTAAGTAATGTTCGAGATGTTCTATATTACTTCGTGCTAATGCTTGAACATGTTCCAACGTAGTCGCAGAGCGTGGGATTGCTTGTTCAGTGAACACATGTCGGCTCCGACTGCGCATTCATTAAATTATAGAGGTAATTTTCAAATTTTGAAGACGCTTGTCTGAGGAACTCTCGTGGTAATACCCTATTGAATATAAGCATGATTTTGTGTTATATTTCGACATGAATTTAATAAGAATTCCTTAAATATTTGAATAGATATAGTTAATTAGTAGGTATGTCAATAGACAGATACAGCTGTATGGTTAGACTGTCAATTACCACAGTTTAACCATACAGCTGTGTAGGGTCAAAGTCCTGAAGATACTGGCCACTTTTATGCTGACAATTCTAAAAATTAAACAGAAGGTCATGTCTCCAATTACAATATGAATCTATTCAAAATTCAGTCTTGTGTCTATTGTATGTATTTTTCAAATATGTGATATGACAACGCTTGAATCAAAAAAGTTAAAGAGCTAATCAACTCAATTTATTTTTAAATTTTCGGTGTTTATTTTTTATAGCAGGGTTTTCTAATTTTTTATTTAATTTTTATTTTACACTTGTTAAATTGATCTACCCTTTCATTTGATACACATATTGAGCTGGTTGTGAAAAAATATGTAAGAACACTCTCGACTAATATACCTTTCAAACAAGAAAAAACTAAATCCAAATCTGTTCATACGTTCAGGAGCTACAATACCACAAACAGACACACGCACATACAGACACATCAAACTTATAATACTAAGTTGTTTTTGCATCACGGGTTAAAAATATAGGTAAACTTTTTAAGTTTTGGTCTTCAATAGATCGTAAAGTGCTAAAGTTATTGGTTGCAATTTAAACACAAAACTTGTGCAAACTACTATTCAAGTAATTCAAGTTTACTCGTTCAAGTTTTCACTTTAAAATCACTTTTATGTGTTCCTCTTCTAGTTTATAGTAGTTTATATAATGATGATCGAATATTAAAATAAAAATGTAAGCATTTAAACTACCATGGTCATTCACATTCGTCACCCACTCTCGCACTCACACTCACTCACAAGCGTCGGTGGCTCAGTGGTTAAGGAGTCGACCTTACAATTGAAAGGTCTCGGGTTCGAATACTAGCCATCACACTACCGACGTGAACCCATTCCTAACACAAGTAATTTAGCTTAGCTGGAGGGGTTAGAGGGAATATTAGTAATTTCGGTTCTAAAATTCTTCTACTAAATAACAATTTAAAACATTTATTTATACAAAGAATTATATTTAAAACATTAATTTATACAAAGAATCTCGCACTGAATTTCATATTAACAAAATTTTATTTTTACCTTTACACATATTGGCAATTCATTTACACTCAGTGTGTATGCCTATCTCTCTCACTCTCTCTCTCTCGCTCTGTCTCTCTCGCTCTTAGGCGGGCTAACTGTGCTCGAGTGGAAGGGACGCGTGCCTTTCACTTTTTATGTCTGTCTCTCTCGCTCTTAGGCGGGCTAACCATGCCCGAGTGGAAGGGACGCGTGCCTCTCACTCGCTCTCATTGTGAGCGCATAACGTGAGCGGAGCGTAACGCAGTTTCTTGAAGTGTCACCCGGCAAACCAATTTATAAGACGTTGTCACGTCAAAAAAATAACAACAAAAAATAAAAAAACGTTAATTATGAAAGTTATCGGGTATTTATGATGTTGTATTGTTCTAACCATGTTGTACCATGGTGCTTGCAAGAGCACCGAAATATCGGAAACTCAGAATAAAGCAACATGGTAAATATCCCTATAAACTTTAATACTAAAATATGTAAGCGTTTGTTTGTTAATATTTTATGAGTTGATGTACTGTTTATCCTTTCTTATTAATTCGCAAAATGTGTAGATAAAGTAAAGATTATAAAACTCATCACATAACATAAACTCACGTCTATATCCCCGAAGGGGTAGGCAGAGGTGCTAACACCCACATTTCGCCAGTTTATGTTTAGGTTCTAATATAATAGGTGGCAAGTCTATTGCCATTAACCGGGCACTTTTAAACCTGGGACAAATACATACATAACTTCGAAAAGCATTGAAAAATCATTAGTGTATGCCATGGTAAAACCTGGGACAGAACCCGAGACCTCGTCTCAGCAGTCCATTACCCATACCACTAGGCTACCGCGGATTATAAAACTCTTCTGGTGTAATATGCGAACGCATAGTCTGAGTTTGTGTGCAGTACTAGTCAGGTACTATTTTCGTTAGGACACGACGGTATTTCCGTTCAATTGAGCAGTCCGACTGGGGAAGTACCTCCGCCCCACAGAATACCGCGGTCATAATAACTTCGTGTTGTGTTCCCAACGGTGAGTAAGGTAGCTAAAGCTCACTGGAGAATTTGTGCTGTCAGTGGGAAGACTAAAGGCTTGCCCTGCTTTGTATTCTACACAGAAACTCTATGCCGTCAGTGTCGGCAGCGCAAGTGTGATTCCTCTGGTGTTACCCACGTCCATAGGCTACGATAACCACTTTCCATCAGGTGGGCCGTGTGCTTGTCTGCCACCTAAGTGGTATAAAAAAAAAATCTCTCCTTTTTTGTCTTGCATGACCTCATTAACTTGTCTTTTGTTTCAAAACCGTAATTATTATGTCAAACTTTTTCAGTCATATACTGTTACATAAACATTATTGAAGACAGCGAGACTGTGGATTTTTTTCTATATTTTATTCATAATATTTTCCATAATATTTTCTTTCCCTTGACAGTAAAAGTTAATGTTGAAACTGTTAATTATCCTTGATGAAAAAATGTAATGAAATTCTCTCTTCATTACCTTGTTACTTGTTGTCTCTTTTAAAAATCTCACGCCTAATATTTTTGTAGACCTATCTATAGATAAGAAAGGCCTAGATATTATCTATACTTCACCAGCTTACTGACGGGTTGTACCGCTTTCATACCACGAGAAAGCATACCATTCGTATATCATACCAAATGCGTATTCTTTACTCATAACATTCTTATATCATCTGAAAACCAGCGCTGTGCATACCCAACGAAGGGTGTGCGCAGCATTCAATGCTGAGATGGGGCCCTATTTGGGCTCGCATAGCACCGGTTGTCTAATTTTAATGTGCCTACTGTTTTTGATTTGATGTACCTGCTAACTGTTGTACTGCCTACCTGTTTGTATTTGGTGGGGTGCCCGCTGTGTGGGGCCTGAATAAAATATTTTCTTTCTTTCTTTCTTTCTTTCTTTCTTTCTTTCTTTCTTTCTTTCTTTCTTTCTTTCTTTCTTTCTTTCTTTCTTTCTTTCTTTCTTTCTTTCTTTCTTTCTTTCTTTCTTTCTTTCTTTCTTTCTTTTCTTTCTTTCTTTCAATGTTCATATTAAGAATAAAAAGAAATAAAAATCAGTATGAGTTAGTAAATTTTGAAATGGTATGTAGACGGAATAACCCTTTTTGACGTCTACGGGGAACTTTTGTTAAGTCTGTGCTTTCTTCAGAATATCATAATAGAAAAATCATTCATTAATAGATGATTCTAACTAGACAAAATAGGTGGTAAATAAGTAAGTCAACAAAATGCAAGGTTAAAGAACGCTAATCAAGTCGGTCTTAGGATGGGTGGCCATTATTGAAACATTGTGTGACCCCTTCATGCTTTGGTGGAGCATGCCTCTTGCCTCGGTTGTCAAATGAACTTCTATTGTAGTCGTTAGGTACAGGTGGTTAAAACCCTAAAAAAGTTCGAAAACTGATTCAACTACAAAACTTCAATGGCACCAAGTTATGGAAGTCGCTCCATGGAATATATCAAAGTTCAGCCTATACATTGTAGGGAAAAGTGGCATACGACCAGGGCTATCCTAGATATTTTCTTGTTTAAAACTTTTTTATACCACTTAGGTGGCAGACAAGCACACGGCCCACCTGATGGGAAGTGGATACCGTGGCCTATGGACGTTTGTAATACCAGAAGAGTCACAGTTGCGCTGCCAACCCTGTAAATACAGAGTTTCTGTGCCGTCAGTGTAGAAGACAAAGCAGGATAAGCCTTTAGTCTTCCCACTGACAACACAAATTCTCCAGTGAGCTCTGGCTACCCTACTCACCGCTGGGAACATAACACGAAGTTATTATAGCCGCGGTATTCTGTAGGGCGTAGGTACTTCCCCAGTCAGACTGCTCAATTGGGCGGAAATACCGCCGTGTCCTACCTCCTTATAAGAGTCAGTAGTCGGGTTTTAGTTTAAACTTATTTTTTTTATAAAATCTAAAATAAATAAACGGCAAAGAAACCCAGACATCGCATAGCTAACAAACACGAAAAGAGAATTTCTAAACACTGAGATGACTCTATGTGTTTCAACTGTGAACACAAACTGCTAGCCTGACCCAGGGCCCTTAACAACACAGAACCTCACACGGTACACATTAGCTTGTGTCTATCACCATCCTCTATTATAGCTTTGTGTACACGGTTTGTTTGTCCCAGGTGGGGGTGCTGCCGGGCGTGCGACGAGCGAGGCCGCCGCGCCTCGCGGACATACCCAGGTGAGTAAACAGGCTGTATATCTGTACGTTTAATATACTCATGTTTTAATAATATCTCTAAATGTATTGACTTATATGAAACGATAGAAAAGTCTAGTCTCGAAATTAAATTGAAACTAGCAACAAATTTGATTTGTTAGTTCTGTTTGTCACAAGCATATAAGTCAATTCGAAACTGGGGACTAGTTTTTTAAAGAATATTAAGCAGCAACTGAAGTTCTGAAATTACTAACCGCTCTAATAGCATTGTATCTTTTCTTTTTACTATCACAAAGAGTACCTTTTTCAATAACATAATGAAATTTTCTTATGATTAATAGTTTTAATGATATTTAATTATGAAAATTAAATTTTCCGAGCCGCCTGAAAACGCTCCATACAAAATCGTGGCACGTAGTGACGTCACAGCGTGCTGCCGCGTAATGCAAATATATGAAGTGCAAAAGAATATTGTATTTATCTTAGTCCATGTTGCGTTTACACGTGTACAATGATAATAAGATTGATTTGAAATATATATAAGGAATCTAAAAATTGGTAATTCTTTTTTCATTTCGAATGATTATATTGTGTCCTATTTTAGAAATTAAAAATAATGAAAAGTCATAGTTTCAGTTTAGTTAGTCAACATCATAGTTTCCTATTATGTATAGTTTTAGATAAAAAACTAGACATTAAATAGTATTAGTAAGAATCTGATCACTTAGGACATTACTCAATCCCTTCTGCTAAGCTAAAATGCCTGTGTTAGAAATAAGGTAATGAAATTAAATTGAGACAATATATCAAAATTGTATTATGGGGGATTCCCTAATTAAACGAAGAAGACTTTACAATATATCTAAATTAAAATTTTGTTTACTGCCATTAACCATTACCATGCATACCTGCAGGCTGAAGGCTATTCATACACGCGGCGATGCCATCGCCTATTTGCTCATTGGCTCGTGAAGCTGTTCTGGTGTTTGTGCTAATATTGTGACGATACATTTTCATGATATAACATACCATAAACTCACGCCTATATCCCCGAAGAGGTAGGCAGAGGTGCTAGCACCCACATTTCGCCAGTTTATGTTTAGGTCCCAATGTAATAGGTGGCGAGTCTCTTGCCATTAACCGGGCACTTATAAACCTACGATAAATACACACATAACTTCGAAAAGCATCGAAAGGTCATTGGTGTATGACATGGTAAAACCTGGGATCGAACTCGAGAACTCGTCTCAGCAGTTCATTACCCATACTACTAGGCTACCGCGGTCAAGATATGTCATGAAACGATTCAAAATCATTTCATATTTTGTGACTAGCTATTACCCTTGACTTCGTATGCCTTCGTAGAAAGCTTAAATCAGGTAAATCAACTTTTGAGAATATATGAAAGTATGACAGGTTTTTTATACCACTTTGGTGGCAGACAAGCACGCGGCCCACCTGATGGAAAGTGGTTACTGTGACATGTGCAACACCAAAGAAGTCACACTCGCGCTGACGACTCTGTAGGCACAGAGAGTTTCTGTGCCGTCAGTGCAGAAAACAAAGCAGAATTTTGTCTTCTTACTGACAGCACAAAAACACTCCTTTTTTGAAGTATCAGTCGAGATCACTGCCACCACGTCACAGAGGCCGTCAACCTAAAACAACAATGGCTTAATCGTTATACTCGGTATATAATAAAATTAAAACGTCCGTCTGTAAGTCACAAAAGAAATATAACAAGACATGTGTCCACTGTGCAGGCGTGCGCCCAACACGTGTCGTGAGTAAATTCTTAACAATTCTGTTCCCACGCGCCGGGACTACATTAGTGAGGGAAGCATTTCTTATGTGACGTCATTATGTGACAATGTTAACTGTGACTAAAGCTCGAGGACATCATTCTGTCCTTTTGTATGTACTGTGAGAGACATATGACATTTGGGGATTATAGTTTGGAATATAATTTCAACCAGTTAATAGTACACACACATATAAGCACGCCTATATCCCCGGAGGGTTAGGCAGAGGTGAATTAACACCCACATTTCACCATCCTTGTATACGGTCCCACGTAATAGGGGTTGAGCCTCTTACTGTATTCCGGGCACTATTATTGACTCGAGCCATACATCTGAGGCTGAGTCTGGGCTGTATATATTTGTCTGATGTTAAACAGACCCCCCTAGATAGACCAACTTAATATCACAACTAGTTGTGCTATCGAGACACACTTTGATGAATTTGTCCCCGTGATATGTCTGAGTAATTGGGCTAAAACATATATTTTTATACACTTTTTAGTACCTGTAACACAATGACACCTTCCTATCCAATGATTTATTTATAATATTTATAATATATATATATATAGTTCCTGTCTAGAAGCGCTCGTAGCCAGATGCGGCCACTGTTCGGTAAACGATCAGTTGGTTAAGCAACCTTGGGGCGGCCGTCCATTAGATGGATGACCGTTTAGTGGTATTTCAGCTGAGCGCTTCCATGACCCATCCTTTAGTCGCCTTGTACGACACCACAGGGGAAGAGTCCAAAGGGAGGTCCAAATTCTACTCAGCCGGGAACCACGCGGCCTTTTTAGTTAAAAGTACCTACACAATTCACCACTATATTTGTAATTCGATTTCAGCTTGAAATGAATATTCATCATACAGACAGGTATTGATTTTACTCCAGCAGACCGGTAACTGTGCCCAGTGATTTGTAAACCCGTTGGAGATGTGGGCTATCTATTGATTTGATAAACAATCGGTCAATGGATCGCACCATGGACGCGATTTCATTCTCGTTTAATGGTGCGTACACACACTCGTCGATGAGCGAGAGAAGTAGGCAGGGACGTGGTGTGGATGGGTATGTTCATCATGCCACGAATGCCGCTCAATGAATGATAGTATACGATTATTGATAAAATTTATAAAAAAAATATCAATCATAATTCATCACAACAATCATTTTTATTTTATGTTTGGTATTTTCGTATGTTGTATTGTATTACATTTTTAATATTGTTATACATACTATTGTTGACTCGATCCATGCATCTGAGACTGAGACTGGGCTGTATATATCTGTCTGATGTTAAACAGCCCTATCCCTTAGTTGCCTTGTACGACACCGCATGGGAAGAAATCGGGTGGTCCAAATTCTACTCTGCACTTCTCAATGCAGGTAATACGTTTGTAAAATAATGTCAAAATAGGAATATTAATGTTCAAATTATTAAAAAATATCTGTGGTTTGAAAACAACATACGTACATACCAATTTCCTTAAAATTGGTCTTCCTTATTTTGTTTCACCTCAGCTCGTGCAAACTAATTTGTACAATATTTATTCATTGGGTTTTCAAGTGAATCACGTTCAAATTATGCGTAAAGGAAATTAGTTTTAGTGCTTCGTCGAAGAGTTAAAAAGGTATATCGGATACGTCGAGGGTTATCGACGTATCCGAGGACTTCAAATTTTTTTTTTATACCACAAACACACGGCCCACCTGATGGAAAGTAGTTACCGTGGCCTATGGACGCATGCAAAACCAACAGTTACACTCGCACTGCAAGCATTGAGAGTCTCTGTGCCTGTCAGTATAAAGACAAAGCAGTACAAGCTTTTGGTCTTCCCACTGACAGCACAAAAACACTCCAGTGAGCTCTGACTACCCTACTCACCGCCGGGAACACAACACGAGGTTATTAAGGCCGCGATATTCTGTGGGGCGAAAGTACTTCCCCAGTCGGACTGCTCAATTGGATGGAAATACCGTCCTGTCCTATCTCCTCGAGATAAAGTAATAAATAATTAAAGAAAAGAATCAATCAATCAATTAGCCCACTGCAGTCCACTGCTGGACACAGGCTTTTCTCAAATGTGCGCCGTTTTATCTGATCCTCTGCCTTCCGCATCCAGTCTTTCCCAGCCACCTTTTTCAGGTCGTCCGTCCATCTGGATAGGGGGCGTCCTACCTTCCGTTTACCTTAAGAATAAGAATAAGAATAATTTATTTGCCTTTAAACATGGTCACATAGGTCTTACAATATGTATGAGTACAGCATGTCTAGCCGCAATCTGCAGCATGCAAATTTTTCAGTCTTCACAAATCGAACAATTATTATATTATAATACTAAACATCACAGTCATCCATTATTGCACTTACATTACATTTATTATAACATTATGGAATAAGTTGTAACATTATAAATTATCTACTAATATTCATATTATCACAATACAATAGGTATAATTAATATTAGGTATACTTTTCTATTATCACAACTACATTACCGATTGAGCTTATCTCATAGAATTTGGTAACTACAAAGTAACACAGTAATGTCAACAATGTAATTATTATACCCATGACTACTGGTTGCGCCGAGGTAGAAACTGTATTTTGACACGGAAACACACTCCTTTTATACCCGTCTCCCCTTCCGCACTAACCATAGATGTAGCTTCCGTCCGCCATTTGTGAAATATAGACACTCAGTCTCGCTTTGAACTAGCCAGCGTAAGGACGGCCGCGCTCGCGTCTCTCAAAAATGATTAATATTTGTTACATTTTTACCGCTTCATAGACCTTTACCGATCGGATTGTGCCTCTCGTGTGTTCCTCAAGTGATCTAGTGACGCTGACGGCAGCTCCTGAGCAAGGAAGAGAAGATCCGTGTACCGGCTGCGATGAAAACACGTGTGTCGTGAAGGTTAGTGCATCCTCTCCTAATTTCTCGGGTTGCATTCATTGCTTGGATCACGCCCGCGGCAACCCGACCACCTGTCTTTTGTGTGTAAAGCGTCAATGGAACAGTTAGCTACATCCCCGCAATACAGTCCATTACCGCACGTGGCCAAGCGCCACCATTTTTGGTCCGGATCGAGCCGGATCCTTAGCCGTAGTTCGTATTTTGTTATTATTCTAATGGGAATAAGCGCACCGCACCTAAGTGCCTGGTTATTTTAGTAGAAAACCCCGCATCCAGACATTTAGGCTTAGAATTTGTTGTCCGTTCGCCGCTGGCTCGCATTGTACCTACCTAATACATAAATAGGTTAGGTAGCGTATCAACACTTAATCGTAGTTCGCAATTTTCGCACCGCGCCTAAATACCTAGTTATTTTAGTAGAAAACCCCGCATCTAGGCGTTTAGGCTTAGATCTTAGGTATACTAGACACCCTAGTGCATAGGCACAGTGTAATACCTAACGCATTTGGCTTTGTTTTGTTTTTTCAATTACGTCGTATTTGCCTGGTACCTGCGTGGGTAGACACGTGGTTGTACCTCATTCCAATTCATACGAAAGTATTTTAATTTGAATAGATATTACGCAATACTTAATCTCTGAAATAATAGTTGAACCTAGACAGCGACCATCGCGTAGGTACGACCTTGTTGCTATGCGCGTTTGTTCAAGCGTGCATTCACAGTTGTAATTACCTACCTACCTGCCGCTGCCGAGTATCGCTCGCGCCGCCTCGCTGCTCTGTACCGCTAAGATTAAGTCATTTCATATTTGTTGTTTACCGCACTTTAGTTTGAGATTTAATTGTAAACATGTCCCCAAAGGTTGATAGGACCGGTAAGGTTCAATTGAAACTTTTAAACGCTAAAAAAGAAATGATTTACTCTCGCGTACAATCGATTTATGATAATGCACTTAAAACCTCTGATTTGGTCATCAGAGATTCGTTCTTGTGTTCTATAGAAAACTTAGATAGTCTACGCGCGGATTTCGAAACCTTAGTACATGACATCAACGTTTTAGAGTTGAATTTGAATCCCGATTACTCAGTGAGTTATCAGGCCTTGTCGTCGTTTGACGATTTGTATTGTCGTATCAAACGCGTCGCTAGGAGTTTGGAGAAACCGGCTGACCTACCCAACCCCACTCGCGACCGACCTAAGTTGCCACCAATTCAAATACCCGAATTTGATGGTAACATTCGCAATTGGTGTCTATTTATAGATAGTTTTGAGAATACAATAGATAAGAACGATTCGTTGACAGATCACGAAAAATTGCATTATCTCGTTGAAAAATTGACTGGTAAAGCTATAACCGTTTGCGCTGGAATTACGTTTAGTGCCGAGAATTATAATTTAATTTTAAATACTTTGAAAGCTAGGTATGAGGATAAAAGATCGGTAGCTAACGCCTATTTAGATCAGATGTTTGATTTGAAATCTATTACGGCATGTAACGATCAAAACTTAGAGAAATTTCTAGATACTTTCGCGTCAGCTGTTCGCGCCGTAAAGAACCTAAAGATCGATGACCTCTGCGACTTCGTATTTTTGTATATGGGTTTAAGGAAATTAGATTCCGAAACCATTCGTTTGTTTGAGTCGGATCATCGCGGCAATAAAATTCCTAAGTTCGAAGACTTAGAAAGTTTTGTTCGCGAGCATATAAAGGTATTGCAACGCTCTTCATTGAAACATGAAGGCGCGAAGATAGTTGTTGATTCTGCACGCAAAGTAGATGCGTCATCGAAGTCACTGAGGTCAACTCATACTTATGTTAGTACCGCACCAGCACATGTACAATCACCTGTTTGCTCTTTGTGTAGTACCCATCATTCGCAACTGTACAGGTGTCCTGGTTTTCTAAAGTTGTCGCCTAGTGATCGTTATAAATTTGTTCGCGCTAATAATTTTTGTTTTAATTGTCTCGGTACTAAACACTGCGTTGTTTTATGTAATAGTAGAAATAGTTGTCGCAAATGTCAAGCGAGACACCACACTTTGCTTCATTTTGAGAATAGTAATGCCGCATCCAATGTGAGCACGGTTGGCTCGTCGAGCGGTGACACACGGCGGCCTGCGCCGCAGCCGCAGCCCGCGCTCGCGCGCGCTCCGGCCCGCCCGGTGACCGCCGCGGATGACGTCACCTTGTGTTCGTTCTCCGCTAGTGCTGCACTCACTACTGTGTGTCTTGCGACCGCTCGCGTTGTTATTGTTGATGCATTAGGTAAGCCGCGCATTGTTCGAGCGCTGTTGGATGGCGCTTCGCAAAGTAATTTTATTACTCAAGATTGTTGTCGGCGTCTTGGTTTCAGTGTTGATAAGCGTTCAACCCGCTCAGTGGTGAAGGGTTTTGGAAGCTTACAGTCAGCTGTTCGTGGCACCGTTAAAACAAGGTTTAGATCTCGTTTTAATAATAATATTTGGTTTGACATGGATTCGCTCGTTATAGATAGAATAGCTGAACAGTTGCCTACCGTCCCGGTTGACACGTCTTTATTAACGAAATTTAAAGACTTGCCTTTAGCAGATGAGACTTACGCTGTTCCTGGAGTCGTCGATATATTGATCGGCGCTTCGATTCTCCCGCACCTCCAGTTATCACGTAAGGTTCAAGGGGGACCGACGTACCCCGCTCCGCACGCACTGGAAACAGTTCTTGGTTTTGTTATAATTGGTTCCGCACCCGCTTCTATAGATAGTTTTAGTCACTCGACTGCTTCGTTCTGTTGCACCGTCGAGCCGCCACTGGAGTCTACCATCCGCAAGTTTTCACTCGGTGGCTCCCGTGTATCCGCTGAAAAACGCTTTCTTTGTTTGGAACGAAAGATGCAGGCGTCCCCAAAGTCGAAGCGGGCCTATGATAAGGTTGTTAACGAATATTTAGATAAAGGTTACATCTCACCTGCGCCTGCGGACACTGGCGGGACCCAGCCTTCGTACATTATCCCGCACCGCGGAGTTATTAGAGAAGATAAGCTTACTACTAAAACTCCGTGTAGTTTTGGATGGCAGTGCTAAGACTAGCACTTCCGTGTCGCTCAATGACATAATTGTAAATTTTCGCATTAATATTAGTAATTTTTAGCTTTTAGGACTCAACAGTCGCTTTGTGTTGGGCCCACTCTTCGCCCCATCGTTGGGACACATTCGTCGCTAATAGAGTGGCAAAAATTCAATCTGAATTGGCGCCACATAATCTCTTTCACGTTGCTGGCACCGACAACCCAGCCGATTGTCTCTCTCGTGGATTGCTTCCTTCGCAAATTTTGAATCACCCGTTGTGGTTTGGTGGGCCGTCCTGGATTCATGCCGCGTTAGATGGGTGGCCAGTTAGTCAATTCAATCCCACTACGGTTTCCGAACCACCCGAGGAGAAGAAGCACTCGCTTGTTGTATCGGTCCCACGTGAAGAGACCCTTATTTTGTTGTTGGCTAATCGCGTCTCGTCTTGGTCGAGACTGTTGCGTTGTGTTGTTTGTTCGCCTCTGCCCTCTGCCTAGCCAGCGGTAGGCACGAGCTCCAATCTAGGTTTATATTTTAGTTGTTATTTCCCAAACCTAGATTTAGATTAGACTTTAGATTTGTTTCGCATTTGTCGTTTCGAAGGTAACCCTTCAAGCCGGGGGGGATGGTTGCGCCGAGGTAGAAACTGTATTTTGACACGGAAACACACTCCTTTTATACCCGTCTCCCCTTCCGCACTAACCATAGATGTAGCTTCCGTCCGCCATTTGTGAAATATAGACACTCAGTCTCGCTTTGAACTAGCCAGCGTAAGGACGGCCGCGCTCGCGTCTCTCAAAAATGATTAATATTTGTTACATTTTTACCGCTTCATAGACCTTTACCGATCGGATTGTGCCTCTCGTGTGTTCCTCAAGTGATCTAGTGACGCTGACGGCAGCTCCTGAGCAAGGAAGAGAAGATCCGTGTACCGGCTGCGATGAAAACACGTGTGTCGTGAAGGTTAGTGCATCCTCTCCTAATTTCTCGGGTTGCATTCATTGCTTGGATCACGCCCGCGGCAACCCGACCACCTGTCTTTTGTGTGTAAAGCGTCAATGGAACAGTTAGCTACATCCCCGCAATACAGTCCATTACCGCACGTGGCCAAGCGCCACCAACTACTTCTTATTATACCCTACCACTATCTAGTTTTACTTGTTACTCAGTCATTAATTTATTCTATTTAATTTTTATATGTCATAAACTCTTTCATTGTGTAAAAACATCTATCTATTAGCCATTTTTTTAAGGAATGTGTAAAGCGCTTCTCGCGGTCTCCACTCTAGGACTTGTTTGCTTGAACGGCCATAGGTCCTCCGACATCGTGACCAGCCTACAACCACTTCAGTTTGCTTATTCTGCAACCTATGTCGGTAACTTTAGTTCTCTGTCGGACAACCTCGTTCTGAATTCTATTCTTCAAATAAATTTCAAGCATAGCTCGCTCCATAGCCCGCTGCGCGACTGTAAGTGTCCACGTTTCGGTACCGTAAGTCATAATAGATACTTTAAAAAAGACTACCTTGCTAATTAACCTAAATATTAAAATTTATAACTTCTGAACTCTTGCGCTCCATGATATAAAGGTTCCTAATGGCAATTAACGTTATCATCGTATAGGTACATACATAATTTTGATTTACCTAATTCTTCTAATCTAAATAATCTAGTTCTAATGTAGTTCGCTGAGTTTCTTGCTGGTATCTTCTCAGTAGAACTAATCTACCGAACCAGCGAAAGAATCATTTTCCAATGGTTTATTTTTACATTATTTAATATTTTTATATTATTTCTTGACATACATAATTGTAAAACTTTGACGTTCATATGTGCTCTTTATGTGCCTAAACTGAATAAATGAAATTGATTCTTTGATTCTTCTTGATTCTTTGATTCTTCGACCTCCTAAAAAGGAGGAAAATTCCTCAATTAGTCAGCACAGAGTCCCCCTTTACCTATATAAATCTGAAAATTATTGCTAATCAACTTAAACCAATGGTAGACGTGTCAAACATACCTCTACCTACCCATTCAGCGATAAAAAGGTTTGAATATTTAAAAAAAAATCATTTCAAGTCTATCTGTCGTCACTTGTGAACTTTAAATCATTCCTTTAAACTAGTTTAAGCTTCGACAGTTCCCTAATGGTGAACGTGATTTGTGTTCCGATCTTAGATTTATTTCGTATAGTGAAAAGTTTTACCTGCCCTATCTGAGTTACTTCTTTCACATAAATTTTACTTTTACCTATAATATAATAGGGACATTACCAGTGCTTTTTCAATTCCTGGTGTAAATTAACGGCCTCTGGGCCGTAGAGGTTGAATTTTCGACTGCTACACAGGAGGCGTGGGTTTGGTTCCCGCTCAGTGCAAATATTTGTATGCATGAATATGTATACCTATTTGCATTGGTCTGGGTATTTCTATGTATGATATTTAGTATGGTATTTACAAAAAATAGTATATAGTAAGTTTATCCTCATTCTAGATTCCATAACACAAGTTAAGCTATGGGTCTAGATAGCGATATGTAAAACGTTGTGGAAAATTATTGAACATTAAGTGTTTTACTGTACAAATATAGTCCTATTAAAAATGTCCTTGATACCACTGTTGGTGTCATGGGGAATTTTGTTTTTAAGATTCAAAGAATCGATTTCATTTATTCAGTTTAGGCACATAAAGAGCACATACAAACGTCAATCGTTTTCTTTTATTTTAATTTGGTTTTGTTTACTATTTATGTTGTGTGAGCAAGCAAGAGACTTATTCCGCGGCCTGATTCTAATGTTAAGACAGTGGGTAAATTCCGACATTTATATGTGGTAATTTTTCATAAATAAATACATACATACTTACGCCTTAATCCCTGGAGGATTAGGCAGACCAGTTATTTTCTGCTATGTAGCTGAGGCTGAGTCTGGGCTGTATATATCTGTCTGATGTTAAACAGCCCTATCCCTTAGTCGCCTTGCACGACACCGTATGGGAAGATATGGGGTGGCCCAAATTCTACTGCCGGGAACCACGCGGCATCATCTATATTACATGTAAAATAACAATATAAAACAATAAAGTTGCACCCCTATATAGTCAAACAATTTCTAACTTGCTATTCTGGTTCCTACCGATCTTCAAAAGCAGCCACTTGCAGCTACATAACGACGTTAAGGAATCCTTTCAATTCAAAACATCTTTCAAATGCTTTTTAAAAGTTTGTTTTCCAACTATAAGTAGTTACTACACGAAAAGGTTTACAGAACTCGAGCTGAAGTTCCAGAGATGGATCGACATACTTTTTAAAATCACATGTTTCAACAATTTCTTCGGAAAAGAGAAAACATTTCTCATCGTGTTGATTGGGTACTTATTCATGGGGACTGGATGGTAGCAGGGGCTGAGACTAGACATGATGTTAATAAAGGCACGAATGTTTACGTACGTGGCTTTTTTATAGACAACGTCTCAGAAAAGAGGGTCACCAGTCGTTTCTGTTTAGTTTTTTTTTATTTCATAAGCAATTTTACATTGTATTGAAATGTAGCTTAAAATTAACTTAGTATAAGGGCGGTACAACAAAATAATAAAAATCAAACAGAAATTCAAATTTAAAAAAAAAGGTGGGGGGCTTTTAGCTTGACGGCCTCATCATATGCTTTAACATGCGCTTAAAGGACCTGGAACTGTAAGAAGAAGGAAACTCGTGGGCTGGTAATGAATTCCAAGCCTTAAGGAAAGAGTCTCCGAACCGATTGGTTCTGGATCAGATATTCTGCAGCGTATGCGGGTTACATCTAAGCCCTCCACGTCTTGTCTTGTTTAGGAAGCTGTTTACTAATGTGTATATTTTTAGGGTTAAGTACCCAAGGGGTAAAATTATAACCCTATTATCAAGAGTCCATTGTGCGTCTGTCTGTTTCGTGAACCGTGACAGCTACATAAATGAAATTTTCACAGATGATGTATTTCTGTTACCGCTATGACAACCAACACTAAAAACAGAAGGATTTATAGGTCTGTTACATACATATAATCACGCCTTTATTCCCGTAGGGTTAGGCAGAAAATTAGCCACATTTCACCAATCGTTAAATTCAGTCCCACGTAATAGGGCGCCTATTGCCGTCTTCTGGACTCAATTGTTGACTCGAGCCATGCATCTGAGGCTGAGTCTGGACTAAGGGCTGTTTAACATCAGACGGATATATACAGATATATCCGTCTGATGTTAAACAGCCCTTAGTCGCCTTATACGACACCGCATAGGAAGAGATGGGGTGGTCTAAATTTTATTTTACCGGCAACTGGCACTTAGTTGGTTTAAAAAAAAATATGACGAATATAGTATGAGTAGTATAGTATGAGACCCAAATTACGAGCGGTTTTATTTGACTTGAGTCTGATATAATCATCCCTGCTAGCTGACAAAGGCAAAGGGATATCAGTACGAAAAAGAGTTACTACACCTACTATACCTCCATCTTTCAACTCAATAAATAAATGTCATTAGATTTTTAATTACGTCCCGAAACACATGCTATTTTCGTAAAGCCCCCATTAGTACTAAAAATTCACTACGTACTAAACAGTAGGCAGTTGTACTTTTTAATAGGAGTCTGTCCCAGTAGGCACAACAATAAACAGATTTCCTTTGTTCTTTTATGAACTACTAATACTATTTTAATGAGAAAAACACAGCGTATAAAGTTGGATCGTGACGTCATGCCTTCACGGACAGAGTATTAGCAGTATTAGTTGCAGAATTTCATTCCCCGATACAATTTGTTAGCGCTGCACCGTCACTGATTACTTGAGATTGAAAAATAATGACTTGTTGTTTGTACTGACAGACTATTTTTTTATAGTATATTAGTTTTTGAGTATTGCCTTGTGAATTAAACTATATCTAAATGTGACAGTGGGTAAAAGTCCACATTTATGTGTGGTAATTTTTACTACATACAATACATAACATATACTTACGCCTTAATCCATGGCGGATTAGGCAGAGGTGAATTAACACCCACATATCACCTATCATTGTATTCGGTTCAAGTAATATAAGGCCACTGCAGGACAATCTCAATATCCTAAGCATGGGTGTTAGCTGCAAACTGAATAACAAAAACTAAATCGAGAGCATCATCAAAACAGCATCGCGAAAACTCGGACTCCTGAACAAAGTGAAACTTTTTTCACGCCTGAGCAGCGGTGTCTTCTCTCTAAGACACAAATTCGCTCCTACGTGGAATACTGCTCGCATCTCTGGGATGGCTCCGCGAAATACCTACTAGATGATCTCGACAGGTGCAGCCCATTATTGGGAATCCTGAGGTCATGAATACCCCAAGCCTTTGCCAATGCGTAGAGATGTTGCTTCCTTGGCTGTATTTTACCGTCTCTACCATGGTGAGTGTTCTGATGAGCTCTTCCAACTAATCCCTCCCTCTTCTTTCCTACATAGGACAACACGTGCAGGGCTTAGATATTACCTTCACACTGTGCAGAATATACGAGCGCGAGGCGCGATCTTTCTCTTACAGGGAGAATGCTCTAAGTACTGATCCACCGATAATCACCTGAAGCCGTCCTAATTTACCTATATATTTTCATTTAGTCAAATATTTCATTTCAATTTTCTTTCTTGTGATTCATTTTTTCTATCTTAAAAGTTTTACATAGTTAGCATACTAAATACTTTAAAATTTCATTTAGTAGCATGTAATTTGAAAACAAACCCAGTACATATGTATTGACATCTCCTTTAACGTGGGACTGTAATGCAGACCTAATAATATCTCTGCTTGTCTTTTCAGAAATATAGGCGTTAGTATATAAACCAAATATTTGTAACAACATAATCGTATTCAGAGAGCGTCCCAGATTTGAATAGAAATAAAGGTTCGTTTGCTCGCACGAATGACCCCTGAAACTATTCTCGAATAACCCCTTAGTGGTTTTCTTTGCTGTCTTTGCAGCTTATTGTACGAGAAGGTGATTACAATACTAACGACATTTTTTATACAACTTAGGTGGCAGACAAGCACACGGCCCACGTGACGGAAAGTGGTTACAGTGGTCTATGAACGTGTGTTTCACCAGGAAAGTCACACTCGTGCTGCCGACCTTGTACGAACAGAGAATTTCTGTGTCGTCAGTGCAGAACAGTCGTAAAAGGCGACTAAGGGATAGGGCTGTTTAACATCAGACAGATATACACAGCCCAGACGCAGCCTCAGAAGTATGGCACGGTGGCCACACCCGTATCTATGCGTGCCTTTACAAGTCTCATAGCGGTGACCTGGGCACGGCTCAACTGTTTCAGCATCTGCAGCGGTCGGCGGACAGCGTAATTGAGCAGTACCCCACTGCGGAATTAGTATTCTTGGGGGACTTCAACGCCCACCACGTGGAGTGGCTGGGGTCTCCTAGGACTGATTTTGCGGGAAGGGCTGCTCACAACTTCACTCTGACCTCTGGGCTCTCTCAACTGGTGCATTCTATCACTAGAACCCCAGAAATTGAGACCCACAGAAGCTCTATACTGGACCTTCTGCTGACTACGCGCCCGGATGAATACTCCATAAGGGTGGAAGCACCTGTCGGTAATTCGGACCACAGCCTTGTCCGGGCGCAAGTGACACTCGCGCGGCCTGAACCACCGCGGCCACCTCAGTGGCGGCATGTGTGGCACTACAAGTCGGCAGACTGGGACGAACTGCGAGAATTCTTCGCGTCGTACCCGTGGAGGCAGCTTTGCTTCACTTTTGATGATCCAAGCTCCTGTGCAACAGCAGTCGCTGACGCGGTTCTAGTGGGTATGGAATGCTACATCCCCAACCGCTGGGTCGCGACAGGAGCGAGCAAACGCCCGTGGTTTAATAGGCCTTGCAGGGAAGCTAGAGACCGCAAGCAATCTGCATACAAGGCTTGGACCATGGCTCTTGCCAATAAGGATCCGAACATCGCTGAAGTGAAGCGGACGTTGAATGCTGCTTCAAGGTCCAGTAAAAAGGCAACGTCTAGAGCAAAGTTTGAGTTCATCGGCAGAATTGGCGAGCGGCTTGCGCGCTATCCATCTGGCAGTCGTGCATTTTGGTTGCTCGCTAAAGCTGCCGAGGGCAACTTCTGCCAGTCTTGCCTTCCGCCGCTGCAAAAATCTGACGGTAGTCTGGCCCATGGCGCTAAGGAGAACGCCGATCTTTTGGGTAATCTCTTTGCGTCAAACTCGACTATGAACGACGGGAACACCGAACCACCCATCATCCCCAGCTGTGGTGCTTCGATGACCGAGGTTAAAATCACGCAACGGGTGGCCCGGCGCGAGCTTAAGTCCCTAGATGTTCGGAAGTCGAGTGGGCCGGACGGTATACTGGCGATAGTGCTTAAGCACTGTGCCCCCGAGCTGTGCCCTGTACTTACACGCCTTTTTGCACTCTCATACTCCGCGAGGCAGGTCGCGGCCTCGTGGAAAACTGCATTCGTGCACCCTGTACCTAAGCAAGGTGACAGGACAGATCCGACCAATTCCAGGCCTATCGCTATAACCTCCCTTCTCTCGAAGGTTATGGAGCGTGTTATTAATACACAGCGCCTGAGGTACCTTGAAGGAAACGATCTACTGAGCGACCGACAGTACGGCTTTCGCCACCGTCGCTCTACCGGTGACCTTCTTGTGTATCTCACAAACCAGTGGGCGCAAGCCATCGAGAGTCGCGGTGAGGCACTAGCGGTCAGCCTCGATATAGCGAAGGCCTTCGATCGGGTCTGGCACAAAGGTCTTCTTATGAAGTTGACATATTATGGACTTCCCGAGGGATTGTGCGGATGGATCTCCAGCTTTTTGTCCAACAGAAGCATCCAAGCCGTTGTCGACGGCAGCTGCTCGGACCGCATGAACATAAACGCTGCTGTCCCACAAGGCTCCGTGTTGTTTCCGACGCTGTTTCTGCTGCATATCAATTACATGCTGTCTGATGGCTCCATTCATTGTTATGCGGACGACAGTACCGGGGACACGTGTTACACGGGCCGTGCAAATATCCCTCAGTCCGAGGTGGAGAAGAGTCGCGAACAACTTGTGTCTGAAATCAAGACTACTCTCTCTGGAGTATCCGATTGGGGACGACTAAACCTAGTCCAATTCAACCCCACTAAGACACAAGTATGTGTATTCACCGCTAAGAAAACCTCATTCATTGTAGCGCCGCAAGTCCTGGGCACACCGCTTACCATCACCTCGAGTATCGGGTTCCTTGGTGTCGATATCTCCTGTGACGTCCAATACCGAAGTCATTTGCAAGACAAGGTTAAGTTGGCATCAGGAAAACTCGGAGTGCTCAACAGGGCGAAGCAGTACTTCACTGCAGGGCAGCAACTCCTTCTTTATAAAGCACAGGTCCGACCTCACATGGAGTACTGCTGTCACCTTTTTGCTGGAGCACCTGCATACCAGCTTGACCCCTTCGACTCGTTGCAAAGACGGGCATTGAGGCTGGTTGACAATCCCATACTCACAGGTAGAGTGGAACCTTTTAGCCTTAGGAGGGATTTTGCCTCACTGTGTGTGTTCTACCGCCTATACAATGGTTTGTGCTCAGATGAATTGTTTGACATGATGCCCGTAGCTACATTCTATCATCGCACCTCTCGCCATAGGCAGGGAATTCATCCCAACACATTGCGACCTGAGACGGTGCGCACTGTGCGGTATGAAAGAAACTTCATCCCACGCACACTCAAGCTGTGGAATGACCTCCCTGCTGCGGTTTTCCCAAGCGCCTACAATATGGGGTTCTTCAAGAGGGGCATCAGAAGGTTCCTTCAGGGTCGGCAGCGCGAGTGTGACACCCCTGGTGTTGCATACGTCTATTGGCCACGGTAACCGCTTCCCATCAGGTGGGCCGTGTGCTTGTCTGCCAACTACGTGGTATAAAAAAAAAATGGCTCGAGTAAACAATAATGCCCGGCAGATGGCAATAGGCACACCTCCTATTACGTGGGACCGAATTCAATGATTGGTGAAATGTGGGTGATAATTTACTTTTGCCTAACCCTCCAAGGATAAAGTAGGTAACCTAATAATAGTTGTTAGTTTTAAAATTCATTTAAGTATCTTTAAAGTCTATTTTTTTCTGTAATATATGAAATTTATCATTAAAAATATAAAATAATGTAAAATTTACATAACACTAAATTCAAGACTAGATTTTGGAATAATCTCCCTGTTGCGGTTTTACAAGCGGAGTACAATATGGAATGATACTGGGATGGCAGCATGAGTGTGATACTCCCTGTGTTGCACACGTTCGTAAACCACTCCACGGCAATCACTTTCCATTAAGAGAGCTGAATACTATCCCACCTCAGTAGTATAAAAAAGGGTTTAAACCCTGACGGTCCCTTTCTAGGAGGGAAATTTGGCTCCTCAATGAGCCATACCGGGAATTGTTCTTGAAAGGAAATCGTGAAGAAAATTAACAATAAACTTTGTAAGATCTTGAAATCAAACTTAATACCTCACATCAGTAATTTTAATATATTAGCATACATTATTGCTACTGTTTACTTGTCGTTTACCAAATATTGTAACATACTCAGATCATGATTGGACACTTAACATAATCAAGTTAGACTACAGACTGACATATCATGCTAATTGCAGTGTAAATAATACACAGATACTAATAACCACGCCTCAGTTTATAAAAAGGGTAGACAGAGATGTATTAACGGCCACATTAGGTCAACATTTGGTTCTATGTAATATCGGGGATAAGTACGAGCCTTTTTCCAACTTAGTTTGGGTCATTGGCAATATCGAAATTGAACCTAACTCACATTATTGGATTTTTAAGGGCTACCATTATCCAGAACTAATGCCATAGATCTTCGTATGACTAATAGGACCGAGCCACGGAGGGATCTAACGCTTACCCATCTCAAGTGTAACCTAATTAGTATCACTTAACCTTGTGATATGCTAACATACACTGCCTAATGTACATACAATACTTATAATTTCCTGAGACTTTGCCTTTAGCTTACCATCAGGCGAGGTGAAGTCAAGTTGGCGTGTCCTAGATCAAAAAAATATCAATCAATCAGTAACTCTATCGCAGCCCACTGCTCGACACAGGCCTCTCCCAATATTGGGTGGCTTTTGCCTACTGTATCCACGCTGGCTAGACGAATTGGTACAGGGTTTTATTTCGAGTTTGCCTTCTCTCGCAGTGATATCGCCTGCATATTTTGCCGTTAGTCACCTCTTACGACACCCTTCAGATGAGAAATACTAATATAATGAAGTATATGCAGAATACCACGGCTATAATAACCTCGTGATGTGTTGGTGGTGGAAAGACTAAAGGCTTGTCCTGATTATGTCTTCTGCACTGACGGCACAGAAAGAAAGAAAAGAAAGAAGAAAGAAAATATGTTTTATTTAGAAAACACAGCGCACATTTTTAGAGGTAATATTAACACACAACGGAATACATAGGTACAACAATGCTTAAAAATAAATAAAAAGTTTATTTTTTTTTGTTTCCTGACCATAGATCAGAAACCTAGCATATTCGCCTCTCTGCCAATCCTGACAGTTTACTGTGACATATACTTGACATAAATTGTGAGACGTGTCATAAAACGTGGCAAGAGTACCTAAGAGTGGCAAAACTCTTGTGCTTACATGGTTGCCAGCGCGAATGTGAGACACTTGGTGTTGCACACATTAATAGGCCACAGTAACCACTTTCCATCAGGTCACAACCATCGCTGCAAGACGGATAATGTATTGAAGAATTTGGATGATTTAAAGGAACCAATGGTTCAGTGGTCAGAGCGTTCCCCATGAAAGGCAAAGATCGCTGGACCGCCTGAACCGATAAAAAAAATTCTATCTTAACCGACGTGGACCGTATGCTTGTCTACCACTTAAGTTGTATAAAAATGTACTTGTTGCTACATCAGCAATAAGGAAACAGCTAATTTGTCAGCTCACTCGCTCCATTAATGTACATATACCTATTAATTATACACCGCCGCTAACATAGATTAACGACATATTAATTCACTTAAGCTGTCTGTCTTCAAGGGACTGGTTTCATAACGTTAGAAGTGAAGTCATATACTGCGTGGAATGTTAAGTGTGCCAGACGATTATTTTGATAATTTTAAAGATATTAATAAGTAAATAAATATTCTACAACATTCCACACATCGCTATCTAGACCCATAGTAAGCATAGCTTAATTAGCTTGTGTTATGGAATCTAGAATACGGATGAACATACTTAAATACTTTTTTTTTGTAAATACAGACATAGATGAGTAGGGTAGCCAGAACTCACTGAACAGTTTTTGTGCTGTCAGTGGGAAGACCAAAGGCTTGTCCTGATTTTGTGTTCTGCACTGAAGGCACAAAAAATCTCTGTTCTTACAGGGTCGGCAGCACGGATGTGACTCCACTGGTGTTACACACGTTGATAGGTCACGGTAACCACTTTTAATTTAAGGGGTGTCAAAAAAAAGTTCATTAAATAAATTGCAAAGTTAATATAAAGCTTTAAAAAAAGATACCGATGATATGAGAAACTTCTTTCTTTATAAAGTCGGTTAAAAAGGTTTTCACGCCTTCAGATTAGAAAGAGCAAACGATGTGAGTTTGCGCTTAACGTCCCTGCCGCCCACTACCCCGTGTACCCCTCACAGTTAGCTCCCGAAAGAATTGAGTCGAACGACTGTAAGAAATAATAAGTCTGTGGTTTGGGCATAAAAAATAATTAAACTTAATTAAAAATCATTTCTTGATAGTAACAGGATCTAAATTGTTGATAGCATTCGTCTTAGATCTATGATTAGTATACAATCATTCAATTTATAAATAAATAAATAAATAATAAATATAACATTCTTATGACATATAAAAATTAAATAGAATAAATTAATGACTGATTAACAAGTAAAACTAGATAGTGGTAGGGTATAATAAGAAGTAGTCATGGGTATAATAATTATATTGTTGATTACTGTGTTACTTTGTAGTTACCAAATTCTATGGGATAAGCTCAATCGGTAATGTAGTTGTGATAATAGAAAAGTATACCTAAAATTAATTATACCTATTGTATTGTGGTAATATGAATATTAGTAGATAATTTATAATGTTACAACTTATTCCATAATCTAATATAATGTTATAATAAATGTAATGTAAGTGCAATAATGGATGTTTAGTATTATAATATAATAATTGTTCGATTTGTGAAGACTGAAAGATTTGCATGCTGCAGATTGCGGCTAGACATGCTGTACTCATACATATTCTTATTCTTATTCTTATTCTTATTCTTATTCTTATTCTTATTCTTATTCTTATTCTTATTCTTATTCTTATTCTTATTCTTATTCTTATTCTTATTCTTATTCTTATTCTTATTCTTATTCTTATTCTTATTCTTATTCTTATTCTTATTCTTATTCTTATTCTTATTCTTATTCTTATTCTTATTCTTATTCTTATTCTTATTCTTATTCTTATTCTTATTCTTACCCCCGTATCTATAAACAAGTCATTACTTGTTCTTAAGTAATTTCTCAACTAAGTCATAACTTGTTCTTAAGTAATTTCTTAAGAAAATTTTATTCTATAGACAAGTAACGCAAAATACTTACTTGAGTAAAGTTATAAGTATTACTCAGGCCGTAAGAATCTTTTCCAGCCGGCAATACTGCTATCAACGTTTTGTTTCTTTAATAGAATAATGAAAAACAAACAATTTTATATAATGCATCGCTAATATTTTTAAATTTAATAACACTTTATTTAAAACTGTCATGTTTAATACAATATTCGATCCATTGCAATAAGTTTGTGATGAGCTGCGTGATTTTGTTTTTGTGATGGTTTATTGTGAAACTAAACGACTGACAGCAAAATCATCCTATTAAACTGAAAAGTATTATCGAGTGTTTATTACCGTGTAGTAAGGTGCATTTTAAGCTTGCATGGATTGTACGTCATTCACCTACAGTTAGGTTATACCGGTTCTATTTGTTGTATTGTAATTGTATAATAAACAACAATAAAATGGAGTTTTGGCGTCAACATGAAGAATGGCGCATCGCGGTATTTTTTTACTATCCAAAATTGATGTGATTTCGAGATTTTATGTATAAAAATGGTGGATTTTTAGATATAATATTTTTGACAACTCACACAAGTGCGGAAAGTGGCAAATTACACTGAATTGTGACTTTTCGTGTTGGTTCCAAACCTCCCTAGGGAGCCTCTAGTAAAGTCCCCACAACTTTACTCAGGACCGTAACTTGAAAAACTTGACTTTGGCGTCTCGCTATTAATAATTCTAAAGATATTTATATACCTACTTATATTACTACTACTATATTACTTGACATTGGCATATATCAATTACCGACTTGCCAAAAAGGAGAAGAAAAACAAACAATAAAATGTAGTAATGTAAATTACATAATAAAATAAAAATTATCTTTGAGCCTTTGTTACCGTTTATGAAGGTGCATTGTAAACTTGCTTGGATTGTGCGTCACAGTTAGGCTGGTTGTATTTGTTGTAATTGCACAATAAATAGCAATAGAAAATAGTAACGTAAAATTGCATAGAATACTTACACAATTACCAAATATCCATTCGAACATTCACTGTTCATTCATAATATATATTTCAGTCTTCAGTCGTCAGTATCGCGTGTGAATATTTCGTTTAAAACAATACCTAATTTGCAATGAGTTCTGAAAGTGATAGAAAGAAACCCTTTTTATCATTAGAGAAGGATTTATTCCTTAGCATCATTCAAAAATATGATACCATATTGTCGAGTAAGCAGAAACAGTTATTTATCACAAAGGCTAACCTCGAAATCACTGATAAATGTTAGCAAAGTAATGCTTAAGTAACGGAAATGATGACTATGACTTAAGTGAAGAATTCGAACTTTGACAGTTCTTACTTTGGTCAATTTCTAAACTATAGAATCAAAATCGTTACTTAAGTAATTACTTTTACTCAAGTAATTACTTTCACTTGTCTATAGATACGAGTGTTATTCTTATTCTTATTCTTATTCTTATTCTTATTCTTATTCTTATTCTTATTCTTATTCTTATTCTTATTCTTATTCTTATTCTTATTCTTATTCTTATTCTTATTCTTATTCTTATTCTTATTCTTATTCTTATTCTTATTCTTATTCTTATTCTTATTCTTATTCTTATTCTTATTCTTATTCTTATTCTTATTCTTATTCTTATTCTTATTCTTATTCTTATTCTTATTCTTATTCTTATTCTTATTCTTATTCTTATTCTTATTCTTATTCTTATTCTTATTCTTATTCTTATTCTTATTCTTATTCTTATTCTTATTCTTATTCTTATTCTTATTCTTATTCTTATTCTTATTCTTATTCTTATTCTTATTCTTATTCTTATTCTTATTCTTATTCTTATTCTTATTCTTATTCTTATCGCTATGTAAATGCATACATATTATACACAAAAACACCCAGACCAATGCAAATATACATATTCATTCATACAAATATTTACACTGAGCGGGAATCGAACCCCCCCCCCTGCGTAGCAGTCGAACGTTCTACCGCTACACTACAGAGGCCGTCGTTATTATCAACCTCTATTTTAAATGTTACATTACATTTTGATGCCAGTCTCTGCGGCCTCTGAGGCATGTGAGGTTTTCACCACGGAGCAAATCTTCGCTTACTCCTTCTTTTAAATTGACTTATACGGCCGCAACTGCCCTCGGACCTCCCACCCCGAATAAATACCTGCACCAGAACCTCGATCGTCATTTAGTGAATAATAGGAACTGAGGTTGATTTGGTTCCTGGATAGCATTCTCGTCTGTAAATCCCCGAACAGGTAGGCACTGGTAGGTCCCGAGGCGGATTTGAAACTTTTGCCGTCAAGTAGACAATTTTTGTGCCCTAGTTACGTAATATTGCGGCACTTATTATTATTCAGACATTCAATGCCGTTATCGAATGATATACGCAAATTGAAGTGTCACCAGCAGACATTATCGCAATTAATTTATTGACTGCAGTTCAGACAATGATATCATCAGTGATATCATCAAATACCATATCGCGTTATGTCATTTAGGGAGTTAAACTCCTTGATTTTATACATGACCTAATAAATAGGAGGTGAGAGGTCACCCGTGTATGTCTTCTTCATCTTAGTGATTATTATTATATGAGATTATTATTGTTTGTATTATTATTGACAGTATTGTGTATTGTGTATTATTCTTTTATTAAAAATTTATACTTGCATGTATTCTTGACACCAAATATTGACATTAATGGACATTTTATTTATATTCTAATTTTAATATTTGGTTGCGCCGATAGTAGAATTTGTATTTTTCCGCTCAATAGTAGTAAATTCAAATAGTCTCTCAATTGATTGACACTGAACACACGCTTCCTATACCCATCTCCCTCCCGCACTGCCTTTAAAGTGAGATAGCACAATAGTTTTCGCCCCGCCAATGGTTGAAATGGCCGCATCTTGACTTCCGTTTTGAACTAGTAGCATCAATGGCGGCGGCGCGCGCGACTCTCAGAAATTAATAATGTTTGTTGGATTTTAACCGCTTTCATAGACCTTTACTGATCGGATTGTGCCTCTCGTGTCCCTCAAGTGATTTAGTGATGTGGGCAGCAACTCCTGAGCCAGGAAGAGAAGACTGGTGCACCGGCTCCGACAGCACGCGGCGTCATAAAGGTTAGTGCATCCTCTCCTAATTTCTTGGGTTGCATTCACTGCCTAAACCACCTCCGCGGCAACCCGATCATCTATCTTGTTTGTTGTGTAAAGTGTCATATGAAACATTTAGCTTCACTCCCCGCAGAATACAGTCCACTAGCTCACGTGGCGAGAATCGCGCCACCATTCTTTTGGTCCTTATCGTACCGGATCCTTAGTCGTAGTTCGCATTTTGTTATTTATTCCATTGGGAATAAACGCACCGCACCTAAAAGAGAAATGATTTACTCTCGCGTACAATCGATTTGTGATAATGCACTTAAAACCTCTGATTTGGCTATTAGAGATTCGTTCTTATGTTCTATAGAAAACTTAGATAGTTTACGCGCGGATTTCGAATCCTTAGTCCATGACATCAACGTTTTAGAGTTAGATTTAAATCCCGATTACTCAGTGAGTTATCAGGCCTTGTCGTCGTTTGACAATTTGTATTGTCGTATCAAACGCGTCGCTAGGAGTTTGGAGAAACCCTCTGACCGACCCAATCCCACTCGCGACCGACCTAAGTTGCCACCAATTCAAATACCCGAATTTGATGGTAACATCCGCAATTGGTGTTTATTTATAGATAGTTTTGAGAATACAATAGATAAGAACGTTTCGTTGACAGATCACGAAAAATTGCATTATCTCGTTGAAAAATTAACTGGTAAAGCTATAACCGTTTGCGCTGGAATTACGTTTAGTGCCGAAAATTATAATTTAATTTTAAATACTTTGAAAGCTAAGTATGAGGATAAAAGATCGGTAGCTAACGCATATTTGGATCAGATGTTTGACTTGAAATCCATTACAGCATGTAACGATCAAAACTTAGATAAGTTTCTAGATACTTTCGCATCATCTGTTCGCGCCGTAAAGAACCTAAAGATCGAAGACCTCTGCGACTTCTTATTTTTGTATATGGGTTTAAAGAAATTAGATTCCGAAACCATTCGTTTATTTGAGTCGGATCATCGCGGCAATAAAATTCCTAAGTTCGAAGACTTAGAAAGTTTTGTTCGCGAGCATATAAAAATATTGCAACGCTCTTCATCGAAACATGAAGGCGCGAAGAAAGTTGTTAGTTCGGAACGTAAAATAGATGCGTCATCGAAGTCACTGAGGTCAACTCATACTTATGTTAATACCGCACCAGCACATGTACAATCACCTGTTTGCTCTTTGTGTAATGCTCATCATTCGCAATTGTACAAGTGTCCGGGTTTCCTAAAATTATCGCCTAATGATCGTTATAAATTTGTTCGCGCTAATAATTTTTGTTTTAATTGTCTCGGTACTAAACACCGCGTTGTTTTATGTAATAGTAGCAATAGTTGTCGCAAATGTCCAGCGACACACCACACTTTACTTCATTTTGAAAATAGTAACGCCGCATCCAATGTGAGCACAGTTGGTTCGTCGAGCGGTGGCACACGGCGGCCTGCGCCACAGCCGCAGCCCGCGCTCGTGCGCGGTCCTGCCCGCACGGAGACCGCTGCGAATGACGTCACCTTGTGTTCGTTGTCCGCTAGTGCTGCGCTCACTACTGTTGTTCTCGCGACTGCTCGCGTTATTATTGTTGATGCATTAGGCAAACCGCACATTGTTCAAGCGCTATTAGATGGCGCTTCGCAAAGTAATTTTATTACTCAAGATTGTTGTCAACGTCTTGGTTTCAATGTTAATAAGCGTTTAACCCGCTCAGTGGTGAAGGGTTTTGGAGGTTTACAGGCAGCTGTTCATGGCACCGTTAAAACAAGGTTTGGATCTCGTTTTAATAATAATATTTGGTTTGACATGGATTCGCTCGTTACAGATAAAATAACTGAACAGTTGCCTACCGTCCCGGTTGACACGTCTTTATTAACGAAATTTAAAGACTTGCCTTTAGCAGATGAGACTTACGCTGTTCCTGGAGTCGTCGATATATTGATCGGCGCTTCGATTCTCCCGCACCTCCAGTTATCACGTAAGGTTCAAGGGGGACCGACGTACCCCGCTCCGCACGCACTGGAAACAGTTCTTGATTTTGTTATAATTGGTTCCGCACCCGCTTCTATAGATAGTTTTAGTCACTCAACTGCTTCGTTCTGTTGCACCGTCGAGACGCCACTGGAGTCTACCATCCGCAAGTTTTGGGAAATTGAAGAGGTCAATGTCCCACCTATCCTAAGCCCTGATGACAAGATGGCTGAGGAGATTTATTGTCGCACGACTACTCGTGATGAGCAGGGTCGTTATGTTGTCGCGCTCCCTTTCAAGGGAGATATTTTTTCGCTCGGTGACTCCCGTGTATCCGCTGAAAAACGCTTTCTTTGTTTAGAACGAAAGATGCAGGCGTCTCCAAAGTTAAAGCAAGCCTATGATGAGGTTGTTAACGAATATTTAGAAAAAGGTTACATCTCACCTGCGCCTGCGGACACTGACGAGACCCAGCCTTCGTACATTATCCCGCACCACGGAGTTATTAGAGAAGATAAGCTTACTACTAAACTCCGCGTAGTTTTGGATGGCAGTGCTAAGACTAGCACTTCCGTGTCGCATTAATATTAGTAGAATTTGTCTCTCTCGTGGATTGCTTCCTTCGCAAATTTTAGATCACCCGTTATGGTTTAGTGGACCGTCCTGGATTCATGCCGCGTTAGATAAGTGGCCAGTTAGTCAATTCAATCCCACTACGGTTTCCGAACCACCCGAGGAGAAGAAACACTCGCTTGTTGTATCGGTCCCGCGTGAAGAGTCCCTTATTTTGTTGTTGGCTAATCGCGTCTCGTCTTGGTCGAGACTGTTGCGTTGTGTTGTTTATGTAGGCCGATTTCTGAGAATTTTATCTACGCGCGGTCATATAACCGCCGCTGATTTAGATAAAGCTGAATTGGTCATACTTCGCGAGTTGCAGAAATTTTATTTTGCTTCTGAATTTAAAAATTTTGAATTTAACAAACCTTGTAGTCGTTCTTTCCGACACTTAAAACCATTTTTGGAAGATGGACTCATTCGAGTAGGTGGTCGTTTGAGAAATTCAAGTTTGGGATTTGAACAAAGGCATCCAGTAGTTCTCCCGCGTAAGGACCACGTATTAGATTTGTTAGTAGATTATCATCATAAGGTGAATTGTCACGCTGGTCCCGATTTGTTAATGTCTATTTTGAGACAGAAATACTGGATAATTTCCGCTCGTAATTTGATTCGCGCTAGAGTACACAGATGTGTACCTTGTTTTAAACTCCGCCCGCGTTTTATCGCGCCTGAAATGGCCGATCATCGCTCTTGTCGTGTTGTTCAATCCGCAAAACCTTTCGTACACACCGGCACAGACTTTGCTGGGCCTTTCAAAGTCACTATTGCTCGTGGTCGTGGCATTCGCTCCACGAAAGCTTATGTTTGTTTGTTCATTTGTATGACAACTCGCGCGGTTCATATAGAGTTGACCGGTGATTTAAGTACGCTAAAATATTTGCCCGCAATAGATGTTGATGACGATAGAATGCACCTTCTAACTCGTCACGCTCTTTTAGATAAATTAGTCCAATCGTTTTGGAATCGTTGGAGAACCGATTATTTGCACACGCTGCAGTCGCGTCAAAAATGGAATACTCCATCCAACCCAATGACCATAGGTACGGTGGTAGTCCTTATGACTGAGAATGCGCCTCCTTTACATTGGCCTCTAGGAGTGGTAGAGGAGGTTTTTCCCGATTCCCGCGGGATAACTCGTGTTGTACGGGTTGAAACCGCAACCGGATCGTATCTGCGCCCGGTTGTTCGCCTCTGCCCTCTGCCTAACCAGCAGTAGGCACGAGCTCAAACCTAGTTTTATATTTTAGTTGTTGTTTCCCAGACCTGGATTTAGATTAGACTTTAGATTTGTTCCGCATTTTTCGTTTTGAAGGTAACCCTTCAAGCCGGGGGGAATGGTTGCGCCGATAGTAGAATTTGTATTTTTCCGCTCAATAGTAGTAAATTCAAATAGTCTCTCAATTGATTGACACTGAACACACGCTTCCTATACCCATCTCCCTCCTGCACTGCCTTTAAAGTGAGATAGCAATAGTTTTCACCCCGCCAATGGTTGAAATGGCCGCATCTTGACTTCCGTTTTGAACTAGTAGCATCAATGGCGGCGGCGCGCGTGACTCTCAGAAATTAATAATGTTTGTTGGATTTTAACCGCTTTCATAGACCTTTACTGATCGGATTGTGCCTCTCGTGTCCCTCAAGTGATTTAGTGATGTGGGCAGCAACTCCTGAGCCAGGAAGAGAAGACCGGTGCACCGGCTCCGACAGCACGTGGCGTCATAAAGGTTAGTGCATCCTCTCCTAATTTCTTGGGTTGCATTCACTGCCTAAACCACCTCCGCGGCAACCCGACCATCTATCTTGTTTGTTGTGTAAAGTGTCATATGAAACATTTAGCTTCACCCCCCGCAAAATACAGTCCACTAGCTCACGTGGCCAATCGCGCCACCAATATTATTACAATTTAATTGTCAATCAAATATGTTACATCAGTATCAAAATAAACGGAATATTTACCATGTTTCATTGTTTTGAGTTTCCGATATTTCGGCGCTGTTGCAAGCACCATGATCACGGAGGAACTGGATTAGTGGCGGTGAACAGAGAAAACACTTTTCGTGCAACAGCGCCGAAATATTGGAAACTCAAAACAATGAAACATGGTAAATATCCCGTTTATTTTGATACTGATGTGAGTGACCATGATAGTTTAAATACATATAAATATGTTACAGTTTAAATGGATAAATTTGCATGCAGATAATCTGCGAAAACTGTCGGACCTTATTTATTTTTGTAACACCATTGTGACATACCGTGCTTCGAGCAATAAATGATTTACTTACTTACTTACTTTAGCGTAAATCCCAGTGGCATCCAAAGCTTTCATCCCAGACTCTGGAATTCGCTTTTTCCAGTCTAACCACAGGTTGTGCTGATCTTCGATATTTTGCATGAAGCTACCGCCATTTGACCTCCACATCTCATTGGCAATATCGAAGTATTCTAGTTATACCGGGGCCCTGATTCTACTACATCAAAATCACTATTATACCACGGACACTACTAAAAATCCATTTAATTTGAGACCTTAAGGCCATATCATTAAAGTTCAATATTAAAACGCTTTTTGCAGAGTAAATGAAAAAGTGTATATAAAAGTCCTTTTATTTAACTTTCGACTTTAGCGGTATATAAATAAAGTCGAAAATTGAATGTAATTTTTTGCAGTGTCTGTGGTATGACTGGTATTGTGTTAGAAGAGTCAATTCCAATTATTTGGCTTTTTAAGTTTTCAATTCCAAAGAGACATGTTGCAGTCAAAATTCTTAATCGGTCCAAAGTAAACCAGACAAACTGGCAAAGACAATCAAGACTAGTTCTGACTGAACAGCAAGTATTACTAACATACGTGCTTCGGAGGGCACATTAAAAGTCAGTCCTGTCAATGGTCATTTAGGACAAGACGAAGGCCTGTATGGACGACTTGAACAACTCGGTCTCTCTCTCTCTCTCTCACTCTCTCTCTCTGTCAGACGACAGTCGTTCGTTCGTTATAGAATCAAAAACCAAGCTATATCAAATTAAAACGGACTCCGGACTCCGAGATGAAGGCTTCGGGTACGACCAGGACTAACGCGAGGTTGATGATGATGATAATGTAACCGATTAAAAGTTTTCAGTGTAACAAAATAGTACCCAAAGAAAGAGATTTTTTTTATTTATAAAAAGATCACATCAGTCATAAAATATTAAAATGTATATGTATATATATATATATATATAATCATGAATATATATCATGATCAAATCAAATAACCCGCCCCGTATCGTTCCCGGCGCAAAAGTGCCCATGACACTGGCAGCGTTGCCTCGCTGAATCGTGATGGCCATCCTCTGCTCCAGAAACGAGCCGGAGCGGGATTTATTTATATATCTAGTATATTTTTTAAACGCTTTGCTATTTTCCGTTGTTTGGCCAAGCAACTACAAAATAGGTGGTAGTAGGGTACCGAAGTGGTAGAAAGATATTCGTGTGATTCACAATTTTTTGTAAAAAACATTTTTCAATTTGATTCATGTGCTAGAGGCAAAAGGGATTAAAACAGACGTCTCAACCCCGTAAGTACTTTCCATTCGGAATTAAGCGAGTTTCATTCGAATCAGCGCCAATTCGAACTATTGAATTCGATTCAAGCGATTGAATTTATCATAGATATAGATTAGGATAGAACGGCCATAGGCAGTGTTCGGCTGCATGTCCCACGTGGTGACTTTCTTTTTCACTGTAAGTAAAATGCTCACGAGAGATAAGAAATGCCTTTATTTTTCAACAATTGGAAATAACACAATATTCACAGTCGGAAATGACACAGTATTCTGAATAATGTCTTTTTTTTACATGCGAAAAATCTCCACAAGTACCCCCCGCCGGAGCCGGTGGGAGAGGTTATGTCAGACCGACTAAAACGCACGGCGCCTGTGGATAGTTTTTGGTTGCCGAAGGTGAGGTTACAGGCATATATCCCTCGCACGCCGGCCGACCCAGGGCCATCTCTCTCGATCTGGCCTTCCTCCTGTGTGGGACATAGAGTCCCCAACTCGTCCCCGGAAACGGGGAGGCGCGCTGAGCGCGCAGCCGCCACGGTTAAACGATGCTATTACAAGTCAGTCTTAACAGTACTGGGTAACCGTTTTGAGTTCCTGCCACATACGTCAGATATTGTCTAAAATTATGACACGCGTTTCGCGCTAATATGGCTGTTCTATCCTTGTATATTTCTGTGGTATTCACTCTTTTAACAGTTTTATTCTGCGTCTAGCACTAAATCGCGGTGCAAAATTGAAATTTGAATACCAGTGTGAGAAAAAAGCAACTTGATTACTTTCATACAATTATCTTTCTTTATACTAAACTACTCATGTTATAAATGAAAAGTTAGTGAAGGTCGCATTGATATTATTCAATCACGAAGTGTAACAGCTGAACGGATCTGGATGAAATTCGGTACAAGGATAGCTAGCAACAGTTCTACACTAATAGGCTAACTTTCCTCCCATGGATAGCGGGAACGGAACCAGAATTTCACGCTCGAAATAAGACGGTGAGCATCAGAAAAAAGTTTAATTTATTACTAGATGAATTTAATCACCACGGCTCCACCTGCGAAAATTACTTAAGCTGTGACTCACACACTTCACCGCCGGAAACAACGATAAGATGACGATGTACCCTTAATTCTGCATCTCTATCTCTTATCTCTTCAATTTGGCACCGCGATTTAGTGCTAGAAAAAAAGTTACTCTTTAAAACCATTTAAAGAGTATATTGCGGAGGTGAGTAAAAGATGGTTTACCAGTTGGAACAAGATTGATTTATTTACTATTTACACACTCTTATATACTAATTATTCTACATGATTTTATTGAGATTAAGAGTGGGGTTTTACTCATATAAGTTTAGTGCTGACATTATTGTTTATTGATACGTGCTGTTTATATAATATTATTTCCTAGTTATAGTGTACTTTGCCTATGACGCATAGCACGTCATAGTACTCCCCCCTTTATAAAAATTCTAGTTATTATTTGCTGTGGTGCGTCGACCTTGTCCGTGCACGCTGTTTGCTGAGTTGTCTTTTTCTGCAGTTGTTTACACTTGTTGCATTTCCTTGATTATTTTGTTTATCTTTTTGTCCATGACTTTGTTAGTTTTCCGTACGAGTCTGGTGATTGTTATTATTATTGCTGCTAGTATAATTATAGCGATGAGTACTCCGATCCAGATTTTTATTTTTTCAATTTCTGCTGCCATGTGTGTGTTCTTTTCTGCCTTTGCTGCCAGGTTATTGTTCTGCACCATGTTTATTTGCTCCTTTTCGTGGGTTTGACTGCTTCCCATCTTGTGTGTTGTTTCTTGTGGCTTGCTGTGGAGTGACTTTTATTTTCCTTTTGCCCTTTTTATATCATTGTTTGAAACGGACCGTGGGTCGTGATATTCTTCCCGAACGTGTTCTTTTTATGTTTTGAATTGGCTCTGCCTTATCTTGCTCTTGATTTTGAGCTTCTATCTTGTCGTCGCTCGTCGTGAATGCTGGCTTTAGCCTGTCAATCGACACGTTCACTTCCCTGCCGTTTCGCTTGATCGTGACTATTTTGTTGTCACGTTTGACTACGAGAAACGGTCCGTCGTAAGGTGTTGTGAGCGTAGGACGTAGCTTATCGCATCGTAGAAATACGTGTGTACAGTCGGCTAAGCGTGGGTGTACGAATATGTTTTTGTTTGAGCTTTGTCGTTGTGGAATTGACGTCATGTGCGTTATGTTATCTTTAATTTTCTCCACAAACTCTGCATACGTTGTGTTTTTAGAACAGTCGCCAAAATATGCTGCTGGTAATTTTATTGTTGTTCCGTAGACCAATTCGGCTGCTGAGTATCCAGTGTCTTGTCGAATGCTGGTACGTATCCCGAATAATACCGATGGTAATTCTTTCGTCCAATTTTCGGTATTTCCTCTTGCCATCAAAGCTGCTTTCATGGTTCTGTGCAGTCTTTCTACTTTGGAGTTTGATTGAGGGTGATATGGTGTAGTACGGATTTTTTGTATACCCAGGAATTTGGTTAGGCTTCTGAATAGCTCAGACTCGAATTGTCGTCCTTGATCCGTTGTTATATAATTGGGGCATCCAAAACGTGTGATCCAGCCATCGTATAGGGTTTTGGCTACAGTTTCTGCTGTGATGTCCGAAATAGGATATGCTTCTGGCCATGACGTACAACGATCGATCATAGTGACGATGTATCTTTTGTTTTGTGATGTCGGTAGGGGGCCCACAATGTCTATGTGTATGTGGCTAAATCGTTCTGCTGGCATAAATTTGCCCAGGGGTGATACTGTGTGCCGCTGAACTTTTGATTGCTGGCATTGTAAACATGTTTTGCACATTTCGTAAATGTCTTTGTGCATGCTAGTCCAGATGTATTTTGCGGTTATCAACTTTTTTGTTGTGTTTTTCCCTGGGTGGCTCATGTTGTGAAAACTATCAAAAATTGTTTTTCTGAACTTTTGTGGTAGGTATGGCCTTGTTGTACCGGTGGATATATCACAATAAATTTTGGTATTATTGTTTTGTACTGGTACCTGTGTTATTTTTAGTGACTTATTTTGTTTTAGTTTTGTTAACTCCGGGTCACAGTCTTGGTATTTTTTTACCTCTTGCCAGTTGAGAATTTGGGGTAGTTCTATTGTTTCTATTACCCGTGATAGTGCGTCGGCTACCACGTTTTCGCTGCCCGTGACGTGCCTTATGTCTGTGCTGAATTGTGCAATATATTCTAGGTACCTTATTCTTCTAGGGGATTCATCCACTGATTGCTTCTTGTCGAATGCATGAATCAGTGGCTTATGATCAGTGTATATTGTAAATGTGCGACCTTCTATTAGTCGTCTAAAGTTTTTTATTGCCATGTAAATACCGAGTAGTTCTCGATCGTATGTGGAATATTTTGTTTGTGTCTCGCTTAACCCTTTTGAAAAAAATGATATGGGTTTCCATTTTCCTTGAACTTTTTGTTGAAGTACGGCGCCTACACATTTTAAACTAGCATCTGTCATAATGGCTAGTGGTGTGTCTGTTTCCGGAAATGCGAGTGTTGTGACATCTCTTATGTCCTGTTTGCAGTGTTCGAATGCTTGGTTAGCTTCCGTATTCCACTCGATTGGCGTATTGTCATTCTTTTTGCAGTTTATTAAGTATTTGTTGAGCGGAGCTTGGTGTCCGGCGGCGTGTGGGATGCTACTTCTGTAGAAATTCATCATTCCCAAAAATCGACGTAGCTCCTTTACCACCTTTGGCTTTGGGTATTCGTTTATTACTCGTACTTTCTCAGACGTGGGGGTGATTCCTTGGCTCGTTATATGATAACCTAAGAAATCTATCTCTGTCTTTTCGAATTCGCATTTGCTCGTATTGATTGAGATGCCGTTTTTACTTAGGCGAGTGAATACTTCCTCTAGTTGAACGTAATGTTGTTCGGTATTTTGACTTGCTATGAGTATGTCGTCCACGAAAACATATATATAGTCCAGGTCTCTAAACAGGGAGTCCATAAACCTCTGGAACGTTTGGGCTGAATTTCTGAGGCCAAATGGCATGTAATTCCAGTGAAATAAACCCATTTGCGTGATTATTGCGGTCTTTTCTGGTTCCGCAACAGGGATTTGGTGGAACGCCTTCTTTATATCAATTTTGCTGAATATTGTTTTTCCACTTGCGATGTATGTAAAGTCTAACAGTCTTGGCAAGGGATATCTGTCGGGAACTGTTATTTTATTTAACGCGCGGTAGTCTCCGCATGGCCTCCATTCCCCATTCTTTTTCTTTACCATGTGGAGAGGCGATGCCCAAGGACTACTGGAAGGTTCTAATATTCCTAAGTTTATTAGCTCTTGGAATTCCTTTTTTGCTGCCTTATATTTGTCGGGTGGTAGTGGGCGCGCGCGGGCATAAACTGGAGGACCTTTTGTTATGATGTGATGCTGTATTCCATGTTCTGTGGGTTTTTTAAGTGGTGTTGGTCTAGTGACGTTTACGTATTTCTCTAGCAGGTGCTTTATATGTTCGGGTAATTTCGCGTCGATGGATCTAATTGAAGGCATGTGTGTTGCTCTTGCAATTTTCGCATGCGTCGTTAATTTTGTTTCTTGGTCGACCAGCCTTTTGCCGTATAGATCCACTAATAATCTGTGGTGCTCTAGGAAATCAGCTCCTAAGATAGGCATTTTTACATCGGCGATTACAAACGTCCAAGTAAAAGGTCTGCGTAACCCCAGATTTAGCGTTAATGTGCTTTCGCCATAAGTTTCAATAGTTGACCCGTTTGCGGCATACAGTTTGTAGTTGCTTGGGTTTTTCTTACCCTGTGCGTTTTGTAATACAGAAATATTTGCTCCCGTGTCTACTAAAAACCTATAACCACTGTTTGAGTCGGTTATAGTTAGACGGTTGGCGGGGTGTATGGCACAGAGTCCCGTCTTATTCTGCGCTAGTTCTCGTTTCCCGAATTTTTATCGGTTTTATTTATCCACGAGCACGGCTGATCGCATTTATATGCTTTTGTTTTGAATCGTCTGTGATAATAACATAGCCGTGTACGTGACCGTGAGCGTGATTGCGACCTTGCTCGGAATTTGCTGCGTTGCATCGGTCGGCGATTACTCATACCGCGGAGCTCGTTTATTTCAACTCGCATAGCTGCAATTTGTGACGTTAGCATTGTTATTAAGTTAACGTCGGCGGATTCCTGTGACGAGTTGTTTGTTTTGGTTTTATAGCGCATATTTTCATAAATTCGGTCCGCCATTTCGCATAATTTTGTGAGGTCGAGGTCTTCGGAGACTGCCAATATGGAGGTGATTGATACCGGAAGCTGTCTGAACCATAATAATCTGATGGTATCTTCGGTCATTTTGTCGCAGCTGGCTTCTTTCATTTTTCTCAACAGCTGTGATGGTGTTGAGTCACCTAGGTCCATCTCCGAAAGCAATTTGTGGAAGCGTCGTTGCTCGCTTTCCTCATAGCACGCAATTAATCTTTCCTTGATTTTAAGGTACTTGTCTGCGTTTGGCGGTGACGTCAGGATGTCGCTGACTTGATGTATGACCTCTTTTGGTAATTTTGCGATGACGCTGTTATATTTATATTTGTCACCTTGTTTTTGGGAGGCTACGATGGCCTCGAATTAATGCTAATTGCAGCCACCACCTGGCTGTCGCTGATTGATTCAGCCGATGTACCGGGGTTTTTTTGAGGTGTCCCTGGAATTATCGGTGCCATTTTTCTAGCCTCTTGATATTTCAGCTGCTTTGGACCCGCTTGTGGGAAGTCAACTGAAATGTGCTATTTCGCTATTTCGCTGATGGTGGTGGTCAGTAAGCTGGTGGGCTGTTGGGTAAATTTTTCCTTATATGGCTCCACCGTTTCTGTGATAGTTCCTAGGTTTGCTGCTGAAAACCTTTTCAGGGCTGCAGTTGGCCTGCAATTATATCAGCACTAGGAGATCACGTCGGGGTCACCAATATTGCGGAGGTGAGTAAAAGATGGTTTACCAGTTGGAACAAGATTGATTTATTTACTATTTACACACTCTTATATACTAATTATTCTACATGATTTTACTGAGATTAAGAGTGGGGTTTTACTCATATAAGTTTAGTGCTGACATTATTGTTTATTGATACGTGCTGTTTATATAATATTATTTCCTAGTTATAGTGTACTTTGCCTATGACGCATAGCACGTCATAAGTAACTATACCACAGAGTCCACATAAATATACGGGACTCACACATTTCACCGGAAACAACGATAAGATGATAAGGTATCTTCATCTTTGTATCATCTTATCGTTGTTTCCGACTGGAAGGGGGGCTTCCACCTCAGTTCTCGGAAACCCGAGTCCGCTGACTGCTTCCCTTCCTTTTGGTTTTGTTTATACAGTTATTATAGTAAGATCTTCTCTTACCTTTCCTTTTTCGTCTCTCTCCCTCCTAAACCTCAGAGAATCGTCCGTTAAACAGCACGTGTACTGATTCACAGGTGAGATTTGGTCTTTGAAGACCTTAGTTGGGTCCAATATTCTGCCTAGATAGAAGCTATCTATGGCTTTGATTTTGATTTGTATCTCTGTAATCAGAGTAAAAAAAAAGAAAATAAATTTTAGGTATTTAAACTATCGTGGTCACTCACATCAGTATCAAAATAATTGGGATATTTACCATGTTGCATTGTTTCGAGTTTCTGATATTTCGGCGCTGTTGCAAGCATTGATTTTACCTTTTAACCTTTTAACAACGCACATTACACTTTATCATAATACACAAATTAAAAACAAATGATCAATGAACGGATACGATACGATAGGTTAATTCTTCACCATTAGAAAGCTATTTTATTTGGAAGTAATAGAAGTTACTTTATATCCCTATATTCCAAAGAATTCAAAATTTATATTGGTTGGAACTGCGGGTTGATTCTAGTAATAAAATAAACAACAATTTTCTTTCCAAAAAGACTTTTAGTAAAAGTCTTTTTAGAGAACAAACTCAAAATACATTCCAAACTGTCTTTTAACTTTATCACACGATCTTTAGTATACAATAACCAATAGTTTAAGTCACTTGACACCTCCACCCCCTCCTCCCCCCTCTACCCGGGGTAATATAAGTTCTCGACTTTCTGAGTCTGACACCGGTCGAGCACCACTCGCTCAGAAGGGCCGTTTAAATAACACTCTTACGTAGTTGGAAAACGTTTGATCTACGGAAAGGTTAGACAACATAACTACCTATATCCTTAGGAATGTTATAATTTTAAGTCTATTGGAAATAGTTCTACTAAAGGATATAATGTAAATATTTCCGACATTTTATGTTTTCCATTGTGCGGTAATAAGCGACGCCAAAGAAAAAAATAATGAGGTAAAAAACAAATGAATGACTGTTTTCAAAATTCAAATGTACCAGTTAACTGAATTTATACATTTGAATTTGGAATTCTTAACCAAAGAGGAGATATTTGAGATCAAAGTGATCAGTACGACAAAAGGCTAATTTTATAATATGTAAGGACCTTAATATTTTTCCTTGCATACATTAGATTCTTGAAAATGCATTATCACACTACGGTAAGAATGTATTTAAACTACGTTTGGGATTCTACTTCAGAATCCTGTGCTCTTTTTGGGAATACAACTTAGTGTCTCGAAAAGTATTCACATTTTTTCCACTTGTTGGGTAATCTACTATTATTACTAGCTGCTACCTGTTGCTTCACCTGCATAAAATACTGACCTTGTCATCTTTTTTTCTACACGACCAACTTTTATGATAGGTTGCAACCGTTTATGATATTCTATTGCACTTGTGACCTATTAAAAATAAGCTTAACCTTTCATTGATTGAAGCCGACGCCGACGATCACTCAAGTTCCATCACGTTACCTCTACCTTTTGGTAGGAGGTGGGACACGACTGTATTTTCGTCCAATGGAGCAGTCTGACTGGGGAAGTACCTCTGCCCTACAGAATAACTTTGTGTTATGTTCCCGGCGGTAAGTAGGCTAGCCAGAGACCAGTCAAAGGCTTGTCTTCTACACTGACGGCACAGAAACCGTAAGATGGAACCGTAAGTCCCCGTAAGACGGATATATATAGGAAGATTTGGATGATTTCAGGCGTGGTTCAGTGGCTCAGTGGTCAGAGCATTTCCTCTGTAAACGAAAGATCGCGGGTTCAAATCCCGCCTGTACAGATTACTGATTTTAATCGATTTGAATAGTTAGCATACTAAATACTAAAATTTCATTCAAAAGACTTATTTCAATAGAATTTGGTTTATGACCACTGGCCACGTCACCTTCAGACAACCCTGTTGCTATCAATTAATGACATCGGCGGGCACTATCGACTTAAAGAACGATCGGCACAATATGGTAGATTGTATTGTTGCAAGTTTGGGCATTGGATAATATCTCAAAATATATATTTTTTCATCAAGGTACTGTCACATTTTTACAATGAAAGGTCAGAGCTACAAATTTTTCATCTGAATGGGCGTGATGATACATAAAATCTTATAGTGGGACTAAAATTGAATGAGTTTCATCATTAATTTTCATCACACCATTAGACTGCATCTAAACTTTGCATTTAGAAGCCCAGGTTCAATTCCCCCACTCCTTCTCTTGTTTTGGCTTAACTTGATTTTAACGTGATCTCTCAACTCTGAGAAGAAAGCTTGTACTAGAAGCTCGTATCATCTATACTAATATTATAAAGCTGCAGAGTTTGTTTGTTTGTTGTGTACGCGCTAATCTCTAGAAATACTGGTCCGATTTAAATGATTCTTTCAGTGTTGGGTAGTCCATTTATCGAGGAAGGTTTTAGGCTATATATCATCACGCTACTACTTAAGGGAGCGGAGCATTGATAATAAATGTTAACAAATCCGGCAATTTTTCATACATATTTTGAAGACTAAAACATACGGGCTCAAAGGGATATGAAGCTTCAAAATATACCCCGGGCGAAGCTGGGTTGGGTCATAATATATAAAATAAGAACAGGTTGGCAATGAATCGTTCGTTACAAATGTCCCTGTGTTACATTGGAACCAAAAATATTGCTTAAACCTGCCTGTTTGGCCATTTTCGGGAAAAAGGCCAAACAGCACCGTAACATTTGGATGATTTCATTCCGAGCTCGATGGCTTAGTGGTCAGAGCATTTCCTCTGTAAGGCAAAGACCGCGGGTTCGAAACCCTTCTGAACTGATTTTTTTTTTTCCTGTCTTAATCGATTTGGATATTTAGCATTCTAAATGCTTTAAAATTTCATCAAATACTATCCAAGTTTATTTATGTATAAAACCATGTATATATTTATAGAAGTACACAATATTATACCGACCAAAACTGTAATAATATATTTATTGTAGCAATGTTATTTTTTAGGGTTCCGTACGCCAAGAGGAAACATACAGAACCCTTATAGGATCACTTCGTTGTCTGTCTGCCTGTCAAGAACTTTTTCTTGGAAATGCGTGAAGGTATCAAGTTGAAATACATACCACGTACTCAGGTTACAACGTCTGGAAACTGTGCAAAATTCGAACTCCTATTACTCCTATTAACTATTGCGATTTATGTAGCAGCATAAGTTCGTCTAATTTTGTACGGAACCCTCAGAGTGTGAGCCCAACTCGCACATAATCTGTTTTTTTATACCACTGAAGTGGTAGACAAGCGCACAGCCCACCTGATGGAAAGTGGTTACCGTGGCCTATAGACGTGTGTAACACCAGAGAATCCACACTCGCGCTGCCGACCCTGTAAGCACAGAGTTTCTGTGCCGTCAGTGTAGATCACAATCAATCATGTAACAGAAAAAAATATTTTTACACTTTTGCCAGTGACCACTGTGGGGTCATCGATGCCACATTACTCATTGCAGCATTGTTGAAATAGAAATATTAATTCATCAACATACATATTCCTAACATTTTTATAATAAAAATATTCATTCATCAACATACATCAATATCAGGTTTATTGAATTTTTAACTTGAAAATAAATATTTGTTTTCGACAGGTTTTGTCTGATTGAAAAATAATCCAATCAAATAATTCGACAAATTTTTCAGTTCGTCTCTCACCGTCAAATTATATCTAATTAATAAAAATCTAATCTAGATTTTTATTCAATAATGTATTCATGAGATTTGGAACATTTCAATACAAACGTGTACTCGCGTATTTTTCAATCTGGGGTAGGCAGAAGCACGAGGTCGCAATCTGATTCTATTGATCTTCACACACTTATGAATTTTCTTTACTGTTATTAAACCTTTCATGCAAGCCCGCCAATTCCGAGTTTATTTTTTTATGGGACTCGTCAATTTTACTTCACTTCGCCTGATAATAAGCTGAAGGTGGTCATCATTTCACCTACGTTGTAACAATGGTGGTCCTCAGCTTGATAGCTTCATCAGATGCTTCAGGATTGGGAAATACGTATGCTGCTATGCAATTCTGTAAGCACACAGCGTCGAGCACAGCGTTGCGACAGTCTTGAAAGAGATTCTCATTGGTTGGAGCTGATGATGTCACTGGAGGATATCTATCAAGGATGCGTTTACCAGCTGTGCGATTCTCTATTGCTCAGTTGGTAAAAAACTTCAAGACATTATGGTGTAGCATAGTATCGGCGAACCGCTTGGTTCTTGATGTAATATTCTGCACCGTGTGCAGGTGACAACAAAGCCCTGTACTTCTTTTTAGTTTTTATATTTAGGCCACGCCAGCTTGACTTCACCTCGCGTGATGGTAAGCTAACGGCAAAGTCTCAAGAAAGAGGGTCACCATTACAGACACTAAGTAATGTTACAATAGTGGCACGTGTTGTTTTGTACAGGAAAGGATAGGGTGGGGCTAATTGGAAAAACTCATCGCAATATTCACAATGGTAGAAATTGTAAAATAATATATGTGTTGCTTAGAGTTCTCCTGACCGTTCCTCTTTCAGTATATTATTAATTTGGTGCATGTATACACTATGAAAGAGTAAACAAAAGAACAATCTTATCGGAAAAAGCAATCCAATTAATGGAAAAAAGAAGCACGCTACAAAACAAAACAAACCATACTAAAAAGGATAGAGATGATCTGAAAAGCTTATACAAAGAAACAAATAGAGAAATAAGGAAATGTTATGAAAATCATAGATTACAAACACTGGAAAGATGCATTGAAAAAACAAGATCTGCTAAAAAGGCGTATAAGGAATTAGACACATCAAAAAAATGGATTTCATCTCTACAAAGAGGCTCTACAACTTGTAATTCGCGAACTGATATTATAAACATAGCCGGCGACTTTTATGCTGACCTTTACAGTTCTCCAGAATCAGTGGAAGATAGAGAACAAATCCTACCGAGAAATACACTGCCTATAAAAAACTTTGATGAAATGGAAATATTATTTAAACAAATAAATAAATTAAAATTAAATAAGAGCCCAGGACCGGACAGTTTGATAAACGAATACAATAAACATGGCAGAACACTTTTATTAACACCCCTAACAATACTATTCAATAAAATACTTGATGAAGAATCTGTGCCGGAGCAATGGAAAGAGTCGGCAATTATTTTGATATATAAAAAAGGAAACCCTAAAGACATAGGTAATTACCGACCGATAAGCCTCATGTCTTGCCTATATAAACTTTTCGCATCGTATTTACTAGACAGAATATCGCCACAGATAGACTCATGCCAAACTATGGAACAAGCGGGATTCCGAAGCGGATTTAGCACCACAGATCACATTCACACCGTCAACCAAGTAATTGAAAAATATGTCGAATACAAAAAACCGCTCTACATAGGTTATATTGATTATAAGAAAGCTTTTGACTCTATACATCACACTAGCATCTGGGAAGCATTAAACAAACAAAACATTAATGCAAAATATAGTAACATTATTAAAAATATTTATCTTAATTGCACAAGTAGAGTCAGGCTAGACAGAGTGAGTACCAAATCAGTATTAACCGTGGAGTCAGGCAGGGCGATCCTATCTCGCCGAAATTATTTATAGCGGTCCTACAAAATATAATGGAGAACTTACCATGGTCGAAGCAAGGAATCAATGTAAAGGGGAAATATTTAAGCCATTTACGTTTTGCGGACGATATCGTTGTTTTCTCCGAAAGCCCGTATAACCTAAACACAATGATCAACCAACTTCAAACTGCTAGTGCTCACGTGGGACTAGAAATGAATTTAGAAAAAATCAAAGCAATGACTAACAGTGAGTTGACGCCAATACTAATCAACGATGAACCACTAGAGTACGTAGAGAGTTACGTTTATCTTGGTAAACAGGTTTCATTTAGAAAAGACCGGAATATAGAAGAAATAAACAGAAGAGCATCTATCTCATGGAAAAAGTACTGGGCTCAAAAAGAAGTTCTAAAATCGAAATTACCAACTAAACTAAAACGGATAATTTTAGACACGACAATTTTGCCCTACCTCACCTACGGATGCCAAACGTGGATCTACGACCGGAAAGCAAGTAATAAAGTCCAGACCACTCAGAGAGCAATGGAAAGGAGCTGCTTTTTTTTTTTTTTTTTTTTTTTTTTATATATAGGACACGTCAATTGGACTTCGCCTTGCCTGATGGTAAGCTGAAGGCAAAATCCCAGAAAAGAGGGTCACCATTACTTACACATACCGTGTGACAATGGTGACACTCAGCTTGACGGCCTTATCATATGCTTTTTCACGCCCCGCTTAAAGGACCCGGGACTGTAGGAAGAAGGAAACATGTGAGCTGGTAATGAATTCCAGGCCTTAATGGTGCGACAGAGGAAAGAGTCTCCGAACCGCTTGGTTCTTGATCGGATGTTTTGCACCGTGTGCGGATGACATCTAAGACCTGCACGCGTTGTCCTGTGTAGGAAAGGGGGCTTAAACTTAAAGCTAAGAGATAGAGTAAGTAACACAGAAATTCGGAAAATTACAAAGGTTCTACATTTCGCAAAAAGTTTAAAATGGAGGTGGGCTGGTCATGTTGCGAGATACAAGGACAACCGTTGGACAATCAACATCACAAACTGGAAAGGACCACATGGCAAGAGAAGTAGAGGCCGTCCGGGCGCCCGGTGGCAGGATGAGATTGTGGTCACCGCAGGAAGAGACTGGATGTCCACCGCCACGGTCAGAGAAACCTGGAATTCTTTGGAGGAGGCTTTTTCCCTAAGGGGGTCCACATTACCTAAATTGAAATAATCAAAATACCTAATGATATCCTGCATGAATGAATTTATTTTTATTATTATATTTTTACTTATAATATTAATTATTATCCTAAACAATAATTTTATACAATTACCATTCGATTCTGGAATCTTTATCATTTTAAAGAAATGGATTGTGAATGAAATTATATTATATCATTTTTTAATTAAACTATTGTGGAATGAAAATAAAGCTTTATTATTATTATTATATACTATGAAGTCGACCCCACATGAGCCTTACAGCTTTCGAGTGTCATCCGCTCTGTAGTAATTAGTAATAACACAATTAATAGCAAATAGTTAAAATTAAATTATTTTTCTGACAGCCTCTGTGGCGTGGCGGTAGTGAACGCGCCCGCTACGCTAGAGGTGCGGGTTCGATTCCCATTAGATTTGCATTAGTCTGGTCCTGCTTTGAAGAGTACGTTAAGCCGTTGATACCCGTTGCCATTCACAGTTCACAGTCAGTTCACAGTCATTACGAATAGTTGGAGCCCCAAAAACTTCAGAACTGGTCTAAATGCAATACTTCGATATTTCCTTTAGATTTAGAGGTCAGATGGCAGTCGTTTCACGTAAAATATCAAAGTTTAACCAAACCTGCAGTTAGACTGGTGAAGGGGACCCCAGACTGTGAGGTTGCTTTTACTGTGAGGATTAACGCTAATAAAATGAAAAATAAAGGACAATGGGCACTTTTGTATGGGTTGCATCCCAACCCTTGTAACATGTTGCGACTAGTTTGAACATGTTCACTTAAGTGTTTTTATACTAAATAACTTAAGTTTTTATGATAATTGTGTGCAGGTCAAAAGTTCTGGGCTGCAAATGAAAAAATATTTTTGTATTAAAAAATGACTCATTGACATCTTTCAAACTATGTAGGTATGTTACAGCACTTGGGACGAAACCGCCCATTGTCCTTAACATTAAACTATTTTACGAAAATTCAACACTAGAGACTCCCACCTAGCTTTAATCGCCTCTAAACAATGTAGCTTAGTATCAAATTACTGGCACTACATAAACGTGTCAGATCTACCACAGGCATTAAGGGACCTATGTCTGCCCACGTATTGGTTTTTACTACTGAATAATTTGCACACTAGTGTTGTACCAAAAGCTGAACGTTGTACTAAAATTCCTATAGTCTAGACCGCGACATGGATAGGAGTTCTAGTAATCTATTATTACTAATTTTGTTTTGTGTTATCTGTGGTATTACTGACCTCTGTTTGTCTACTAGGCGGTCCTATCACTAAATGAAGCTTAGGCAAACGTAAGTTCGTAACTTAAGAACATTTTGAAATTTGTTACTTGAGAGAAGATTCTTGTGTTCAAAATAATTAATTCAATTAAATAAATAATTAGACTACAATTTGAACGACCCTATCTCTTCCCATGTTGTCGTAAAAGTCGACTAAGGGATAGGTCTGTTTAACATTAGGCAGATATAAACAGCCCAGACTCAGCCTCAGATGCATGGCTCGAGTTAACAATAGTGCCCGGAAAACGACAATAGTCTCACCCCCTATTACATCGGTAAGACCCATCATGGGGGAGTGGCTAGAGAGGCCACACGGTAGCCTCTCGTACCATCTGTCGCAGATGATCACCGAGCACGGGTGCTTCGGAAAGTATCTGCGTCGGATGGAGAAAGAGCCAACGTCCGAGTGCCATCACTGCGACGCGAGCGAGGACTCAGGTCCGCACACGCTCACCGAGTGTCCGGCGTGGGAGACGCCGAGGCGGGAGCTTGTGGCGGCCCTGGGAGTGAGAGTTCTCACGCTCTCCACCTTGCTCGCGGCGATGGTCCGCTGCGCGGATGCGTGGGCGGCCGGCGCCTCCTTCTGCGAGCAAGTAATGCTCGTGAAGGAGGAGGCGGGGCGGGAGCGGCAACGGGAGCGACGAAGGATCGCAAGCCAAGCTGCCCGCGTACGAAGGCAACTCGGCCGTCAGAGGTCGATGAACGACCTCCGCCCCCCATGAGCGCCAGCCTGGGGGTGACAGGTGGAGCCGCCTGTCACCCTGGCAGAAGCAGGCCGCGGCGGTGGCGCGCGTGACGCGCCTCCCCGTTTCCGGGGACGAGTTGGGGACTCTGTGGTCCCCACACCCGAGAAGAGGGCCAGATCGTGAGAGATGGCCCTGGGTCGGCCGGGGTGCGAGGGATATGCCTGTCAACCTCACCTTCGGCAACCAAAGCGACCCACAGGCGGCGTGCGTTTTAGTCGGTTCGAGTCCGACATAACCTCCTTCGCCGGCTCCGGTGGGGAGGTATCCGTGGGGATTTTGCGCACGTAAAAAAAAAGAACCCCCCTATTACATAGGACCGAATATAATAATTGGTGAAATGTGAGTGTTAATGCACATCTGCCTAACCCTCCAGAGATAAAGGCGTAATACTGTTGAGCACTCACATTAAAATAGTTTTTTTTTTATTTACCCAATTGAAAATTAAATTCAACTTCCAAGATCCATTTTTTTATACATAAAAGAATATTAGCAAACGCAATTACTAATATACCCTCTGACCCCCCAACTAAGCTAAGTTGCTTGTGCTAGGAGAGGGTATACGTCGGTACTGTCCAGGCTTCGAAGGTCAGGATTCGTACCCGGGACCTCTCGATCATAAGGCCGACTGCTTAATTACTAAGCTACTGACGACTTGTGGTTATCTATACTATATAATAATATATAATAACTAGCTGACCCACCCCAGCTTCGCCCGGGGTATATTTTGAAGCTTCATATACCTTTGAGCCCGTATGTTTTAGTCTTCAAAATATGTATGAAAAATTGCCGAATTTGTTAACATTTATTATCAATGCTCCGCTCCCTTAAGTAGTAGCGTGATGATATATAGCCTAAAACCTTCCGCGATAAATGGACTACCCAACACTGAAAAAATCATTGAAATCGGACCAGTAGTTTCAGAGATTAGCGCGTTCAAACAAACAAACTCTGCAGCTTTATAATATTAGTATAGATTATAAAGAGAAAAGATTTGTATTTTTGTATGTAACGAATAAACTCAAAAAGTACTGGACCGATGTTAATAATTCTTTTTTCATTAGAAAGCTACATTCTTCGTGAGTAACATAGGCTACTTTATATCCCGATATTCCCATGGGATCAGGATTTACGCGGGTGAAACCGCGGCGCAGTGCTAGTTATTAATAAAGTAATCACTAAAAACGCATTATAAAGGTTTAGCGTACATCCGAAATCTGATTGTCCCCTCACTATTAAAGGTCAATGATATCAAATCAACTTCACCGGTATGCGCGAGTTTTATCCTCTTCAGCCTTAGCCCCATCTACTACCCAGTGTGGGAGGACGACAGAATCTGGAATTACGATTTAATATTGTCACGTGTAAATCATTTTAATGTTGTAAATCCTGTTAATTTTTAAATTCTACAAATATTATAAATGGTATGTAAATCCCATTAATTTTAAAAATGATAAATCGTAATTATTCATACCCTATATACATAGTCTCACGCCTGTATATCCCCGAAGGAATAAGCAGAGATTTTCGGCCACAGGGACAAGCCTATTGCCGTCCAGCGGGCACTTAGTCATGGGCTGTTTACTGTCGGATGGAGAAAAGCCCTATCCCTTAATCGCTTTCTAAGACACCCATAGGATCTCTTCCTGACCCTATTGTACTCCACCGGGAGCCAACACGGTATATATGTATCCTAATTATATGTGGAGAAAATCTAAAATTGTAAATTGTCTTTGTTTTGTATACGTGAGAGTTTGTCGCCATTAGTTTCGATACTAACGAGTTTTATAGAATTTATACATACATACATATAATCACGCCTTTATCCCCAGAGGGTTAGGCAGATGTGAATTAACACCCACATTTCACTAATAATTCATTTCGGTCCCACGTAACAGGAGGTGAGCCTATTGCCGTCTTTCGGGCACTATTTTTAACTCGAGCCATGCATCTGAGGCTGAGTCTGGGCTATATGTATCTGTCTGATGCTATACAGCCCTATCCCTTAGTTGCCTTGTACGACACTGCATGGGAAGAGATAAGGTGGTCCAAATTCTACTCTGCCGGGAACCACGCGGATTATAGAAATTTATCTTTGTTTTATATTTCACCCGCAAAAAAAAATCCAATATCTAACATCACCCGACAGGGGGTGACAGGTGGAGCCGCCTGTCACCCTAGCAGAAGCAGGCCGCGAGGGCGGCGCGCCTGGCGCGCCTCCCCGTTTACCGGGAACGAGTTGGGGACTCTGTAGTCCCCACACACCCGAGAAGAGGGCCAGATCGTCAGAGATGGCCCTGGGTCGGCCGGGGTGCAAGGGATATGCCTGTCAACCTCACCTTCGGCAACCAAAGCGACCGGCAGGCGGCGTGCGTTTTAGTCGGTTCGAGTCCGACATAACCTCTCCCTCCGGCTCCGGTGGGGAGGTATCCGTGGGGATTTTGCGCACGTAAAAAAAAAAAAAAAAACATCACCCGACAATCGTACCCGGGACTTCATGTAACAGTGAGGCTTTTACTATTTAATTTCTTAATACCACTTGCGTGGCAGATGAGCCTCCGTGGCGTGGCGGTAGTGGATGCAACCGCTACACAGGAGGCGCATGTTCGAACCCTGCTCAGTGTAAATATTGTATGCATGAATGTATTTGCATTGGTCTGGCCGAGCCTCAGAGAGCACGTTTAGCCTTCTATCCCGGTTGCCATACGAATATCTATGGTTACGGGTTGTAGGAATGAATATGAATGAATGAATGAATGAATATAACTTTATTGTACACCGATAATCAACACATTTTTTTTTTATACCGCTTAGTTGGCAGACAAGCACACGGCCCACCTGATGGAAAGTGGTTACCGTGACCTATGGACGTCTGTAACACCAGAGGAGTCACAGTCGCGCTGCCAACCCTGTAAGTACAGAGTTTCTGTGCCGTCAGTAGAAGACAAAGCAGGACAAGCCTTTAGTCTTCATACTGACAGCTCAAATTCTCCAGTGAGCTCTGGCTACCCTACTCACCGCTGGGAACACAACACGAAGTTATTATAGCCGTGGTATTCTGTAGGGCGGAGGTACTACCCCAGTCGGACTGCTCAATCGGGCGGAAATACCGCCGTGTCCTACCTCCTTATCAACAAAGTTCATAGCAGTAGGTACAAATGGGCGGTGTTATCGCGGACTGCGATCTCTTCCAGACAACCTTTAAATGGACTGGTATCTTTGGAATAGCAGGCTAGAAATGGTGTGCTTACTACATTAAAAAATGTATGCACTTAAAATACATTCAGCCAATGTTACACGCTATATCCATTCCTCTACAGAAGTCCAGCAACTGGACTAACTGCAATGTTTCGATATCAACGCCGGGTTGTGGGGGTCAGAGCCCAAACCGCAGTTAGACTGGTAAAGCGGACCCCAAACTCCGAGGTGAAAGCTTCGGATGCGACTGAGATAACGCTAGATTGAAGAAGAAGGTGACTGACGAGTCCACGGTCCACCTGATGGCAACTGGTGCAGCAGTAGACGTGTGCAACAACAGGAGTGTCACACTCGCGCTGCCGACCCTGTAAGAACGTTCTGATGCCCTTGTTGATCTGCTTAACTCACTGCCATTAGACAGGCAATACCTATAATTATGGTATGCCCATGGGATGGAGGCCATGGGTAATGTTAAAGGTTAATGTGAAGTGATCCGACTCATGGTAGTAACTTAATCATTGTTAATAACTTAGAATTGAGTGAATACATGCGCCGTATTACAATATTAGTATACTAGTTGTGCCACGTGGTTTTACCCAGCGTAATGGCATCAAATCACACGTTAGCTGTGCCTTCAAACAAACAAACTCTACATCCAGCTTCATTATTAATATATTCTATCCCATTGGGTATATAATATTTAAAACTGTGTATTACAAAAGATTCCACAGTTTCTATAATTGTTTTGTTTATTTATTAATGGACACACCAACAGTAGGTATACCTACATGTAAATCGTAGATATATGTATACTGTATCGTTTGAAATTCAGTAATCGAAATTGTCAGCATTCAAAGACTTCACTTCACCTCGCAGTCTGGGGTTCGCATTTTGCAGTTAAATTAAAAACTGTCAATTTTTTTTTTAATATAGAACACGTCAATTAGACTTCGCCTTGCCTGATGGTAAGCTGAAGGCAAAGTCCCAGAAAAGAGGGTCACCATTACTTACACATACCATGTGACAATGGTGACACTCAGCTTGACAGCCTCATATGCCTTTTCACGCCCCGCTTAAAGGACCCGGGACTGTAGGAAGAAGGAAACAATTTTGTTTAGGGCTTCAACTATCCGTAACGACTGCCATGGATGTTCGTACGACAATCTGAACTGAAGCACATGCTCCTCTGAGGTACCCATCTTAAGACTGACCTGGTTACCACTACTTAACCTACTCAGTACCCACTTAGCCATAAGCTCCTCGTTACAAATTTAAATGCTACTCCAAAGGTAATTCTATTCCCGTTGTAGCAACATAATACAGAATAGTACAGAATAATGTCTGTAGGCAACAGTCCATGAATGAAGTTGCTGGAGCATAGGAACGCGCGAGATTGCGCGCGCACCAGGCTCGCGCTCTACCGGAGCAACTGGTTTGTAACACAGAATAACTTAACTTAAAGTGTAGACATGACTTTAGGTACAATTCATAATAATAAAAATGGCTGTTCTTTTTGTGTGTGCTTAAATAAATTGATTATCAAATTAATTATCCTTTATATATACATACATACATATACGAAGAGTTAAGCAGAAGTGAATTAACTGAGGTGATGTTAAATAATTATATATAATTGCATATAAACACTTGCTATAACAATATCATGCAATATAGTATACAGATACTTATGGAAAAAAAATAATTCGAAGAATTTTTTTTGTACAGTGTTGATTTATGCTATATTTGAACAGTAAAAACACCATACTGCTACATAAAATCGTTAAAAAAAATGCTCTATCACAATGAGGTAATAAAAAAATCTTTAGATGGAAATAAGACTAAACTTGTATTTTTAATTTGCTTGTTTTAATTGTAGACATGTTTACCTTTCAACCGTACAGAAATCAGGAGAACATATAACAAATATCCACAATACTTAGGTATTATACCAAAATAACTAACGTCGCGTCTGTTCTGTATATCTTACTCTATGCCACTAGCCCACGCTTTACCTACAAACCGGAGAGTAGTACCAGTATGTACCAAACTTTCGTCTCGGCAAGACGTGCGACTCCCGCGCCCCCTGCCGTTGTGTCGATCTACGACCAACTTTGACAAACTTTATACATATTTTATACATTTATTGTACATTTAACTGGAGTGATAGAGTGCCTTATTGTGTATGTGATGTATTTGGAAGCAAAATGAATGGGATTGTAGTTGAAAATGAAGTTGCGAAAGATGCAGCTCTGATTGAAAGGTAAGATTCGATTTATTTAGGTATCGCGAGGTGATCGTTCGTGTATTAAGTTTTATTTTTTATTTAAAACTAATTTTGTAAACTTTTAGTAGTTATCTTTTTATTAGTGCAGATATATATATTATATTTAGGAAATAACTTGTGAGCAAAAGTTACAATTCTCAATAAATACTAATAACTAAAAAAATTACTTCTACAATAATTTTGTAACAGTCATTTATAAGTAGGTACATATAAAATTTAAGGAAAAACATTAAACATACAAAATTACAAACCACAATTTAATATATTTTACAAATATAATTAAATAGTTACAATTTTAGTTACATTTATAAAAAGATCCTATATGTATTTAAGATGATATAAGACCCAACTTATAAAGAAATATTCTTTTAACTTATACAATGTACTTATTACCTACCTACTCATAACTTAGAAAACTAAAGTAGATTTTTTTTCTAAAACATTAATACATTATAGAACGTAGACCAGTTAAAATATAATACAACTTCACTTCAAACTCATCATAATTTATTTAATACTCAACGCAATAAAATATTACGACATCAATTCAAAATGTCAGTTAAATACATACATATAATCACACCTTTATCCCCGGCAGGTTAGGCAGAGATGAATTAACACCCACATTTTAAAATCATTGTATTCGGTCCCACGTAATAGGGGGTGAGCCTGTAGCCGTTTTCTGGGCACTATTGTTGACCCGAGCCATGCATCTGAGGCTGAGTGCGAGGTGCATATAATTGTCTGATGTTAAACAGTTAAATAATAATAAAAAATATCTTCATTAATAACTCCTTTTTATACGGTTTAAGTAATATTAGAATTGAATTGAGATACCAGTTATGTATAAAACATCAAATAAAAATAATAATAAACGTCTTTATTGTACACCAATAACAGATTACATTACAATATGAGATTTAAATTTCGTGGTACGAACAGATGGCGGCCTTATCACTCTACGGCAATTACTTACAGGCAACCATAGATTATACACACATTGACAGATAGATTGAAATAAACGCGGAATCTATCGCATAATATTGGGAACAGTGTTTATCAGTAGCAAAAGGTGGTATACTTAAACTCATTGTACCAAAACTCAAGCTTCAGAAAGGTGGTAATTCGTTCGTAGACAGCTGTATAAAAATATTTATACATTTCAGAATGTAGTTGAAATGCCACTAAATAAATTTAAAATAGAAGTGAAAAAAACTTTAATGAATAAATGTTATAATAAAGTAGATGAGTATCTTGATGATGTAAATACGTGGTCAAGTCTCTTGCTTGTTTCTCTATCTTGTTAATCTAATTCTAGTAAAGTTCTCCGAGTTTCTTGCTGGTATCTTCTCAGTAGAACTAACCTACCGAACCAGCGAAAGAATCATTTTCCAATGGTTTATTTGTAAAATTTTGACGTTCATATATGCTCTTTATGTGCCTATACTCAATAAATGAAATTGCTTCTTTGATTCTTTAAATATTTTCAAAAGGAAGTCGGTGGAAATGAGCCTTACCCTTATAGAACAACCATAGCAATTTCGTATAAAATTAAAAAACATCTGTACTACGGCTACGGCTTGCTTTTACAGAGCAAGCCAGCAGGATTCGGATTATAGGGATTTCTCGACACTAGTGTATATAATAATGATAATGCTCAATGTGAACCTTTATAGCTAAAATTAAGTATAAAAGCCACTTATAAGTTTTATTATTTTGGTATTAAAAAAAATACCGCGTGGTTTCCGGGAGAGTAGATATTGGGCCACCCACTAAGGGATAGGGCTGTTTAACATCAGATAGATATATATAGCCCAGACACAGCCATAGATGCATGGCTCGAGTCACTCCGTGTTACAATGATTAGTGAAATTTAGGTGTCTTGTATGTAATTCACCTCTACCTAACCCTTCGGGGATAAAGCCGTGATTATATGTATGTATATAAACTTGCAGCGAGCCAACCAGCTTGGCTATCAAACATAAAAGCTATCGTGGGCGAAAAAAATTCAATCTTATTTTATTTTAGTACCTAACACTTAACACCGACAAATATGAGGCCATTGATTCTTAACCAGTTCTCCAATGATATTATAACACCTATTAGATATTATCTTATGATCAACAAATATCATCGCCTCGTCGAGATCTACTCAACGATACTCGAGCGAATATTCAAGTTACAAGGTACACTCTTCAGAAAACAACTTCCGTTATTTTTTATACAGCTGTGCAAAAAAGGAGTGTTATAGCAAATTAAATTACAACATAAGTTATAAATATTTATAATTAGTTTTTCATTTCAATTTAGATATATACAGTCACTCCTATTTCCTAGTGGGGTAGACAGAGACTACAGTTTTTCCCTCCTTTTTTTAACATGCGGAAATCCACTCTGATACCTCCGCCGAGACCAGAGGGATGGTTTTGTCGGGCTCAAACCGACTCATACCGCTCGGTCATCTGTTGGTGGTGAGGTAGCCTCTGGCATATGCCTCGCGGACCCTGACTGACCCAGAGCTATAGAAGGCCCCATCGGGTGTGGGACTACGGCGTCCCCATCTTTCCCCAGAAAAAGGCGGAGGGGCACTAATTGCGCCGCCGTCTCGGTCTGCTTCTTCTAGAGTAACAGGCCACCTGTCACCCCCAGGCCAGACACTTGCCACGATCCTGGTATACATCTTTCGCTTCTTTATTTATTTATTTATTTATTTATTTATTATAATCATTGCAAATATGGGTTACATATAGTTGTTATAGGTAGCAGGTAGGTTTCACCATATTTTACCATAGTAGGCATGCAATTTTACAAGCTAAATTGGGAAGTGAATTAATTAATATGTTATATTCATGCTTAGAAAATTCAAATTATTAGAGTATCATAACATTATTTTGTCATTTTTATAGATTCTAGGATATAAATCAAAATGTCATATTAGTATTTTAGTATACATACTTAAAAATTTAAAATTAACAATGTCATAGTGCAATATCTTCTTAATTATTATATATAGTCTAGTGATATAAGTATTATACATATCTTTATATTGGTTTTGGCAAGCGGAAAAGGTCACCAGTATGTTCTACATATATTTAAATTTCATTTATTATTTTACTACACATCTACTGTTTTGTCATTTAAATAATCATTTACCGTATAATAACATTTGCTTAACAAAATATTCTTAATTACTTTCTTATATATGCTAAGTTCCCCAATCTCCATAATTCTTTTCGGTAATTTGTTGTAAATTCGTGGAGCCATACATAAAAAACTACTATTCATTAAACCAGTCCTGTTTGATGGTAAGCTTAAAGTTAATTTTTTCCTCTTACTGTTTAATGTTGTAAACAAATGCACATTTTTACGGACAAAGAGTAGGACTTCCAGAATGTAAATACATGGCAGTGTTAATACCTTTAGCTGTGAGAAGTGGGGTTTACAACTGTCCGTCGGTTTTAAATGGCATATCGACCTAATACACCTCTTCTGTGCCACAAATGCTGCTTCATTGTCAGTAGAATTGCCCCAAAACATGATACCATACCTCAAGAGAGGTGCAACATAACCATGATATGCTGTCAGAACGGCTGATTGACTGGCAGATTTCCTCAGCATGTAAAGCGCATATGAAAACGATGCTACTTTTTTGCATAATATTTCTATATGGTTTTTCCAACGTAGGTTATTATCAATATTGAGGCCCAAAAACTTCGATGTCTCTACCTCTGTAATTTTTTTATTTAAGTACTGAATGTCAATATTTGTTATTTTGTTAACTCTATTTCTAAATGTCATCAAATTTGTTTTGTCAATATTAATATTTAAATTATTTAATGTCAACCAATTTATTGTATTATTTAATGTCATCTTTACTTCTTCTTCTAGCTGCCCTTTATTATGACCAGTAAACACAATTGTACTGTCATCAGCAAATAAAACTGTATCGTATTGAGTTATTTTAGGTAGGTCATTTATATAAATTATGAACAGTAGTGGCCCAAGCACACTACCTTGCGGAACACCAAGAGTGACATTTCTACACGTTGACTTGTATTCAATAACTTTTTTTGATGTGTAGCAAAACCTTGTGATTTGTGTTACTTGGGTTCGGTTGCTCAGATATGACCTTATTAAATCGTAAGTATTCCCTCTGACTCCATAGGCATATAGTTTTTTTAACAATATTTTATGGTCAACACAGTCAAAGGCCTTTGTTAAATCCATAAACAATGCACACACCTGGTTTCCCTTATCTAGGCCAGTCAATACCGTGGACAAAAAGCTATATATTGCCATATCGATGGATTTATTTCTCCGAAAGCCTACTTGCTCAGTACAAAATAGATTATTATTTTCAAAGTAATTGTAGATACAGTTATGTATCACCTTCTCAAAAATTTTGGAAATAACTGGTACAAGTGCTATTGGTCTGTAGTTGCGCATATCGTTTTTATCACTTTTCTTATATAATGGTTTGATAATAGTTAATTTTAACTGTTCAGGAAAGATACTATTTATAATGCATAAATTTATTATGTGGCTCAGTACATGAGACAATGCAACAGAAACTAGTTTTATTATTTTGGTTGATATATCGTCGTACCCAGTACTATTTGTGTTTTTCAGACTCTGTATAATTTTGTATATATCATCCGGTACGGTGGGGGCCATGAATATAGAGTTCAACTCGTAGGGCATCGATACTTTGTGGTCAACAGATAAACTTTGGTGCATTGTATCTGTGAAAAATGTATTAAAATGATTAGCAATTTGTGAAGGTTCCTGGATTATGTTACCATCTACTTTTATGTGATGGATATGATCATTGGGTACGTTAATTTCATTACCGCGAATTACAGCCCAGGTGGCTTTAGATTTATTAGGAGCAGTTTGAATGAAGTTATCATTTTGCGATTTTTGTGTTAACCTAATGATGCGATTTAGTCTTGACGATAGCGCTTTGTAGCTATTTCTTGATCTTTCTGTGCGTTTTTTTCTGTATTCCCACAGAAGTTGGCGTTTACGTTTACAGCAGACTCTTATACTACTTATACTCGCCGAGGGATGCCGTGAGCTTACTTTAATTATATTTTAAATCTAAACTTCAAAATAACCTAAAAATGCATTGGTGACATAGAATCATATTGACATAAGATCATTTTGACCTAGCTTATAAAACTCTAATTTTAAATTTAAGGTTAGATATACATTAGGAATGTATCCTTGCAACTATTTCTAAATGCACACTGGAGTGGACAATAAAACCTTAAACCTCACAGTTTGGTTTCATTTAGCTCACCTCCGGAAGATTAAAAGTTTCCAATATCCGCTGATTATCTTAGGCATGTGTATCTCCAAGGCGCCCGAACTTTTATGGTAATGTACTTACAAACCAATTTTATTTATATTTCTTTTAAATAGGAGATTACACACTTACTTCTTTCATTGTCATATGACACATATTTTTTTATTATTACATCTGACGCTTGCGAACCAATTTTTTTTACTTTGAAATAACACATATTTTTTAATTATTACAATTGGCAATCTTCAACTTTCATAATTGTTTTCATACATGCTCGCTAGTTTCGGTTTAAATTTACACGTTGCAAAAGCTAGTGAGACAACAAACGGATAGTAAAATCTCACTGTCATTTCACAAGAATTTTCAATTGGTGACTCTTCATCCTAACGATAATCCCAGTTGCATCCGGAGCTTTTCAATTCGGAGTTTAGGGTTCATTTCTCCAGTCTAACTGAGGTTTTGGCTGAACTTCGATATTTTCCGTGTTATCAAGAATCAATCAAAGAATCAAAGAATCAATTTCATTTATTCAGTTTAGGCACAAAAAGAGCACATATGAACGTCAAAATTTTACAAATATGTATGTCAAGAAATAATATAAAAATATTAAATAATTAAAAATAAACCATTGGAAAATGATTCTTTCGCTGGTTCGGTAGATTAGTTCTACTGAGAAGATACCAGCAAGAAACTCAGCGAACTACATTAGAACTAGTTTATTTTTCTTTTATAAATTTGTTTTGTTTACAATTTATTTTGTGCGAGCAAGCAAGAGACTTATGTTGACCACGCATTAACATCATTAAGGTACTCATCCACTTTATAGTAACCTTTACTCATTAAAGTTATCAGTTATTTCACTATAATTTACCGATTTATCAGTTATTGCACTATAATTTTCCGATTTATCAGTTATTTATCTATAATTTTCCGATTTATCAGTTATTGCACTATAATTTTCCGATTTATCAGTTATTTATCTATAATTTTCCGATTTATCAGTTATTGCACTATAATTTTCCGATTTATCAGTTATTTATCTATAATTTTCCGATTTATCAGTTATATCACTATAATTTTCAGAGTTATCAATTATTTCACTATATTTTTTTAAGTTATTCTTACTGAAAAATTTCACGGCCATATCAACATCCTTCTATATCTTCCAGGGGAGCTATCGACGTAGATATGATTGCGTTGTCAATTGAATATATGATGTCATTAATAACATGACCGCGTGGCTCCCGGCAGAATAGAATTTGGACCAACCGATCTCTTCCCATGCGATGTCATACAAGGCGAGTAAGGGCTGTTTAACATCACACAGATATATACAGCCCAGACTCAGCCTCAAATCCATGGCTTGAGTCAAAAATAGTGCCCAGAACGACAGACTCCAATAGGCTCACTCCCTATTACGTGGGACCGAATTCAATGATTGGTGAAATATGGGTGTTAACACTAGCTTTATTATTTTTATCTGTCAATCAATAAGCCTATTGCAGTACGCTACGTTATATTAAAAAAAATCAACATGGCGACAGATATTTTCAAATGTTGAAAGAAGACAATCGAATGTTATTTTGTTATTATTTGATAAAGTAATAATTATTATGATTACTCAATACGTATGTTGAGTTACAATGAATAAGTGAGTCACGTGAGTGAGTAAAACATAAATAAATTCGAAGGTACCGCCCGCTGTAGGTCACAATGTGTCAGGATGACATGTTATTGTTTCTGTTTTAATAAATGGGTAACTACAGACAAGGTATTGGTAATAGTATACAGAAATAAGTAGAGGATATATCCTCTACTTCAGGGGAATTTCAAGTACCTAAAAAAGTATTCTCGCTAGAATTGGATCATCGCAGGTAAAATTATTGTTCATTTGGGTGTTAATTTATTAAGATATCTCAAACCATATTTTATATATCTCGACTGATCGTAAGCTGAAGGCTAAGTGTCAGAAAAGAGGGTCACCATTGCATACTTATACCATGTTACAATGGTGACACTCAGCTTGGCGGCAGATAAAAGACCCAGGGCAGTAGGAAGAAGGAAACACATGAGCTGGTAATGAAGCCCAAGCCTTAATGGTGTGACAAAAGAAATAGTCTCTAAACCGCTTGGTTCTTGATCGGATATTCTGCACCGTATGGGGTGACATCTAAACCCTGCATATGTTGTCCTGTGTACATCTGGGTATATCGCGTCAACAATATTTTCAGTCTAGCAAACTCACTGCTAAAACTAGGTGCTATTTTCGTACACTACAGTGAGAATTTTCAAATAAAACACCCCGCAGTTTTTACAAGGGAGGTTTAAAAATGAAATGCATATCTGCCTGGTACTCAGCAATATTCAGGTGTGAGTACATAAAAATGTCTGTTGCCTGAAAAATATTGCATAACGAAAATATATTCTAACCCGCGCAGGTGATGGTATATTCGGATTGCGGATATTCAAATTTCATTACTAAAGTTTTGTTACTCCATTTTATTTAATCACATGTCTATTGAAACTGACAGGGTTAAAATGATACTCGTATTTTTGTTTATTATCTCGCGTTTACCAACCAATCTGTAAACGGGGTTGGTAGAAATGTTTTAACATATATTTTTCATATCTGACCTATTTTTCAGTAGTTCTACTTAATAGAGGCAACCATCAACACATATGTTTTTACAGGATTGTAAATATAAGATAAGACCCTGGGCTTAGATTTTAAAGATTTAAAATCTAACCGTTCAGAGAGACCATCCAGTGGGGTGCAGTAAAAAAGGAAACAAGTGATCCTGTCATGCGGATTATGCAACCCTATTACGCGGGACCGAATACAATGATTGGTGAAATGTAGGTGTTAAATTCACCTCTGCCTAACCCTCTGGAGATAAAGGCTTAATTATATGTATACATGTATGTATATGTATGTATAAGATATTCATGCGACGGTTGCTTAATGGTTAAGAAGTCGGGCTTACGATCGAGATTATCTGGGTTCGAATTGCCATTACAGTAATAACACTAGCAATTTAGCTTAGTTGGAGTACTTAGAGGGAATATTAGTAATTTCGGATCTAATATAACATATAAACTCATAAACTCACGCCTATATCCCCGAAGGTGTAGGTAGAGGTGCTATCACCCACATTTCGCCAGTTTATGTTTAGGTCCCAATGTAATAGGTGGCGAGCCTATTGCCATTAACCAGGCACTTATAAACCTGCGTTAAATACACACAACATAACTTCGAAAAGCATCGAAAAGTGATTGGTGTGTGCCATGGTAAAACCTGGGATCGAACTCAAGACCTCTTCTCAGCTTCTCAGGTTCTTTTTCGTTTAATACTCTTTAAGAAAAAATTACGTCATCCAAAATCCACTAGTTAGGAATCGAAGCTAAATAATGAATAATGTAATCTCACTTTTAAATTATCCCGGGAAACTGTAGTTTGGACGCGATTGCATTGTTTACAGTGGGTATTCCTCCATTTTAAGGTCAGAATTGATAATCAAACCGGATATTTGCCGTTCCTCAAACGTAAACTTCACAGTATATTCTTTAAAATAAAGAACCATTGTTATATCTCATTAATTCTATTGTTTTACCCGCATTACAATCATTGTTTTCGGTGTCATCGTCCTCTTTACCTATCACAGATAGTTATAAATTAAATGTTTGCATGTATCAACTATATATAGACACATATATTCGTCCACCATCCTAACCATCCAAATTCTTCTATACATACGTCATACATCTTACTGTGATGGTAAGATATATTTTCATTGGTTTTTATAGTTCGTACGAATATCGGTAGATGGCTCCCACTGTCGCCGTAAGATGAAAGGAAGAAAGAAAGAAAAGAAAAGAAAAGAAAAGAAAAGAAAAGAAAAGAAAAGAAAGAAAAGAAAAGAAAAGAAAAGAAAAGAACAGAAAAGAACAGAAAAGAAAAGAAAAGAAAAGAAAGAAAATACATTTTTTTTAGATGGATATATGTTTAGAAGAATTTGGATGGTTTTGGGCGAATGTTCTGTGGTTTAGTAGTCAGAGTTCCCCCTGTAAGGGAAAGATCGCAGATTCGAATCCCGCCTGAACCTATTAATTTAAAAAAAAAATCTTAATTTATTTGTATAGTATACTAAGTGCTTTAAAATTTCATTCAACATATATTCGTGTCTGTAAATCCCCGGCAGAGGTATAGCACCTACATTTCGCCAACTATGATTATCTGTCCTACGCAATAGTGGGCGAGTCTATAACCATCAAGCGGACACTTTAATACTGGCTGAATCTTTACTGCCGTATAAAGAACTTTCGTACCTCCTAGTTGCCTCCTAGTTGCAGCCAAAAGGAAGACATTTTAACCCTATTTCACGCTTTCATTCATTTACACCTACATAAAAAGAATAATTTATTTCTTTAGGTAGACTACAAATTTCTCTTTATAACAGTCCTAGACTGCAGGTAAAAGTTAGATGCTATATAATTCAATTAAAAAAGGAACTCTTTTGTCCGAACTTAGCCTCCTTTTTACGGCTGCGCAATGGCCCAAAAAAGCAGAGTTACTCTAGCCAGTACTCATACTGGCTAGAGCAGCCAGCCTAGCTCCGCCCAGAAACGCAGAAGCTTACTGGGGGCTTCACAGGCTTCGTGGAGCGACCTCTCTGTACCGAGGATTTGTGATCGTTGATGGACTACTGCCTCGCATTCCAGTATTATGTGGGCGGCCGTTTCCTTGGCAACAAAACACCCCCTGTAAAGGGGACTGTCCGTAACACAGATGGTGTGGCCCGATATACCCGTGGGTACATGTCCATATTCGACATCTACCACTGTCCATGAAGGGGGCCTGGCCGGGGCATGCTTCTCTGTTATCTAAGTGGTATAAAAATACATTTAAATACACAATGAGCAACCCTTTATGTCTCTAGAATAAGATAAATAAATTGAATTTAAAAGAAGTCCCTTAGCATATTATATGTTTAAAAAATTCAATATGTAATAACTTTTTATACCCTTTTTTACAAAAAAAAACAAACAAAAACTATAGTCCCTTAGGCAACATTTACGAAATACAATACCAAACTGCAAAGGCTAAATAAATACGAAGTGTCCATTAAAATACCTAGAAGCACCAAAAAAAAAACAACTTAAGATATATTAAAACTAAAAGAACTATTATACTTTAGATTAAATAAAATGAGTCAAGTGCGAACCGAACTCTAACATGGGCCCTTACCATCGTAACCAAACTTCAGCTGTCTCTAACTAGTACAGTTAGAGACAGCTGAAGTGATACAGCGTGCTCAAATTCTGTCTTTCTTTTTCATACAGCGGATTTAAGATAAGACAAAATAGCAATATTGGGAAGAATCAGACGACCATGTTAACAGCTTGTTGTAGATATATTATACAGTAGACTATAAAACGTTTCAAAAGAAGCATATACTTATCCGCAATACTGCAATTATATACTCGTTACAAGCCGGATCAATTACAAAAATAGTTAGTCATTTTCCAGCAGGCTGCCTAATTGAATAACGGTAGTTTAAAAAATGTTGGCACGAATCCGTTCACGCCTTGAAATAAGAAATATAGTAAAGAAACAAGGAAAAAAACATCAGCAACAAATTGTTTAATGTTATAAATAACCACACCTGAGTTAATTAAATATTATAGAATTTAACCGCACACTAAAGACATTCCACCACTGTAGAAGCGAGTGGAAAGGAAAGGCTGTGCCAGAGCCGCTTCGTCCGCCCATCAGCAGATGTAGTGATAGTTTGTCATACAAAGCTGAATATCACAGATTTTTCGTCACTTGTTTTTTTTTATACCACTTAGGGGGCAGACAAGCACACGGCCCACCTGATGGGAAGTGGTTACCGTGGCCTCTGGACGTATGTAACACCAGGGGTGTTACACTCGCGCTGCCGACCATGAAGAAACCTTCTGATGCCCCTCTTGAAGAACCCCATATTGTAGGTGCTTGGGAAAACCGCAGCAGGGAGGTCATGCCACAGCTGTGTGCGTGGGATGAAGTTTCTTTCATACCGCACAGTGCGCGCCGTCTCAGTTCGCAATGTGTGAGGATGAATTCTCTATGGCGAGAGGTGCGATAATAGCATGTAGCTGTGGGCATCATGTCAAATTGTCTGTAATGTTCAATAAATAAAATAATACCTGGGTAATATCTACGACACAAACACTTTTTTTTACACTCTTATCTGGCCCTTTAGATAAGTGGCAATTCGTTGCCTAGAATGGAATATATAATCCAGTCAAAATAGAAGAAATAAAATTTGAAGCTTGAATTAATTCGCATAGAGCTCTTAAATATACCATAACACAAAAAATATCAATCTCCATGAATTGGACTTCTGTATTTTTCAATTCAAGGTCAAATATCAAAATTATGGTGTTCTCGCATTTTTCTCGTAAAAAACAAGTGCTATCGCAAAATTATGTTGGACAAAGTTGTTTGTCATGTAATTGCCTACAAAATTGGTCTTATACTTTTTTGTATAGATCACTATTTCGGAGATATCATGATTTTAAAATTAAAAGAACTCAAATCTGTTATAAACTAAGTTACTTGTTCCCATTATATCATTCATTAATACAAGGTCTGAACCGCGGGTCTTATAAACTTGAAATTTTGACAGTGGATACTTTTCATTTTGCTAACATCCTTCAAGAAAGGATTTTAGTAAATTTTGTTTCTAAGGGACTAAAATTAGGGATGAATGGAAATGATTTTCTACACAAATTTTCATCCCTTACTTTACCTCCTTAGCAACAAAGGAAAGGAAATGGGTTAGTTGAACAATTGATTTGAATATTCTTAGTGGATGGCAATTTCCACTTATCTACGGGTCTATTTGTTCGCGACGAACGCGAAAACTACTGAAAACGGATTTTAATTCTTAGGAAGGTCTTGGTCAGACTTAAAATGTTATTTAAGATTAATCGCAATCAGTTATGTGTATCGCGACTGGAGACATACAATGAAGCCGCAGGCATAGGATAGTTTTATTTAAATAAGTTATCCGTGTGATAACGGAGAAAGAAAACCTTTAACCGTTAGACGTGCGCAATCTCTGCCCGTCTTCAAAATACTGGTTACGGAATACTATTTGCGGGAATGATGAAAAACATTATCTTTCTTCTCCTTTTTGTATATCTCCTTTACTCATGTCTACGCTGTTTTTGGTATATTATATGTGTGGGTGTGTTAAGTATAAGTATAATATGTAGGTGCCTAGTTGTAGGTATCGTTTCATTATAAATTATGTTTGTAGTAAGTATATACGTAAGTATAGTAGTACGCATTATATCTATAACTATATAATATATCAGAGTATGAATAATAATATAAAATAAATAATATATGTACACCGGAAGCCGCCCACTATATCTATCTATTTATCTAACTCACTCCATCCCATGGTTGCCTGGTAGAGATTGCCTTGTGCAATAAGGCCGCTTTTTGTTATACCACAAAACTGTACCAAATTTTGGTTTTTATGTATCCATTCTCTGTGTACGGTAAGCTTCAGAGAAAAGGAACCCCCGCGGCGATATTCTTTAAGTATTGAGGGGGTCTGTTTTCTCTGACGCTGTGTGTACATATAATAAAGAGATATATTATTATTATTATTACTATCACCACCCCATCTCATCTGACAGGTGTCATAAGAGGCAACTAACGGAAAAAATACGCAGACGATATCTCTGTGAGAGAAGGATAGCTCGAAACCAAACCCTGTACCTACCTGCCTGGCCAGCGTGGAAACAGAAGGAACTTTGTGAGGGGTCTATGTCCAGCAGTGGACAGCGATGGGCTAGTTGATCGATTGATTTGAACAAGTCTGGATTCGTTTGGTGACGGAGAAAGAATACAAGAATCACTACCCCATCTCATCCGAAGGGTTTCGAAGAGGCGACTAACGGAATAATTCGCAGACGAAATCTCTTTGAGAGAAGATAAACTAGAAACTAGAAAACCCTGTACCAACCCGTCTGGTCAGCGTGGACACAGTAGGCCAAAGGCTCCTAACATTGTGAGAGGCCTATGTCCAGCGGACTGCAGTGGACTGTGATAGGCTTATTGATTGATCGATTGAAGTCTGGATGAATCAACCATCACTTTGATTGAAGTCTGGATGAATCAACCATCAATTTGATTGAAGTCTGAATGAATCAACCATCAATTTGATTGAAGTCTGAATGAATCAACCATCAATTTGATTGAACTCTGAATGAATCAACCATCAATTTGATTGAAGTCTGGATGAATCAACCATCAATATGTCGTTGGAGTTAGCTAAAGTTGAGTCCAAAAAGTAAATACCAACATTACAGATGCTATCGTCGTTATTATTAAGGAAAATATTGGAAATAATAATTATAACTATTTATCTTACGATATTCGAGGTCATTATATGTTAACAGTTATTATTAATGTATTTGCGTACTTACTATTGGCAGTAAAATAAATAATGTTATTAATCAAGAAGCTAGTAAATAAAATAAAACACATGTAAAGGACATATTACGTAGCGTCATCTATACTCTAACCAAGCATAGTATAGTATTGCATTATTGGTTCTATAATGCTGATAAAGACGTCTGTGGCGTGGCGGTAGTGTGTTTGAATGCTCCCATTTTTATACCACTTAGGTGGCAGAGAAACACACGGCCCACCTGATGGGAAGTGGTTACCGTGGCCCATGGACGTGTGCAGCACCACGCTGCCGACCCTGAAGAAACATTCTAATGCCCCTCATGAAGACCCCATATTGAAGGCGCTTGGGAAAAACGGAGCAGCAGGCTAAGTTCTAAAATATAATCTTTGGGTGTTACTGCACTCAGATAATGATGATGATGAGATCGATTTCCTGTATAGATTACGGTGGATATTAGAGTAATGACTAGTTTTTTATACATTCCGATTAATATGTATGATGTTTTGGAGTTCAAAGATCTTTGCGCGTGTTTGAGGCAGGTTACATATCAAAATCCCGAAGTTCATAATATTGAATTTCAGAATACCGATGTACGAAGTTCAAAATCCCGAATAATCGTTAGACCGAATATTTAATATACCGAAAGTACAAAATTCCGTAGTTCGAAATCCCGAAAATTTAATTTTTGAGTGACTTTTCTAATTACCTGATGTTTAAAAAACAACAACGAAGCCTTCTAACCTAATTTATCCATGTCGGCTTACACGGGGTGGATACTGCGTACCTCGACATGGAGGTTGTACATTGAACTGCTTGTTGTATTATTTGTATTATAAATTACCAACATGAATGAACTAACGTATGATGTGACGTAACGAATGAGCTAATGTTAGTCATTTTATAACCGTTGTAAAATATAAAAATAATACCAGTACCCCGTAAACTTATCGAGAGAACAGAGCATTGCGATTGGCCGCCTGTCTGCTGTGAATCTTGTGTGTCTGGAGCCGGCCAATGGCAATGCTCCGTTCTTTCGATACGGTTACGACACGATTACGATAGTTTTTCGTGCTAAGCGTAAAACTTTACCATTTGTAATCAATATAAAAAAATTTGGAATGTCGAACTTCGGGATTCTGAACTTAGGTATATCGTACTTCGGTATCTCGTACATTCGGGATTTCAAAATTCGGTATTTTGATACGTAACCATGACGCTGTGTGTAAATCATAATCATTATAACATTTTGCAATTTATCTGAACCGGTGCATACAAAAACAAGAACACAAAAAGTTACCAAAACCGGCCAAGCGCGAGTTAGACTCTATATTTTTCTATTTACAAAAAAATCTCTTAGTATTTTCATCGGCATTCTTTTTTTTATACAACCTAGGTGGCAAACAAGCACACGGCCCACCTGATGAAAAGTGGTTACCGTGACCTATGAACGTGTGTAACACCAGTGGAGTCACATCCGCGCTGCCGACCCTGTAAGAATAGAGATTTTCTGTGCCTTCAGTGTAGAACACAAAATCAGGACAAGCCTTTGGTCTTCCCACTGACAGCACAAAAACTCTCCAGTGAGCTCTGGCTACCCTACTCACCGCCGGGAACACAACACGAGGTTATTATAGCCGTGGTATTCTGTAAGGTGGAGGTACTTTCCCAGTCGGACTGCTCAATTCGGATGGGAATACCGTCGTGTCCTACCTCCTCCATCTAACGTTAATCCCGGTAGCATTCGAAACTCTGACCTCGGATTCTGGGGTCCGCTTCGATATTTTCCCTGTAACAATCACCATAAGACTTCTACAACCCATTGGCGATATAGGAATATTGCAGTAATACCAGCTGTTGGAATTATTGGCGCTCCAACTACCCATAACGACTGCCTTAGGTATTTTTATGATTACCAGGATCTACGGCTAAACGTGTTCTCTGGGGTACGGAAATACCCAAAACAATGCAAACAGACATTCAGGCGAACAAATATTTGCACTTAACGGGAATCAAAGTCATTGTATTGACAGTTGAACGGTTTAAGTTAATAAGTACGTTAGCGTAGCAATAATACTTCATTCATAATAGAGATAATTTTCTAATAATAGTCCCACCAAATAATAACTAGGTAGTCAATGTTTAAAAAACTAGTGAAAAAAGCCACTTCAGAATATAATAATGATATCTATAATTCACCGTTCATTAACTTAGGTCATTGGTTATTTGAAAAAAAAAACACTTCTTATAAACTCGTTTGTTATGCAAAAATACTGACAAAGTACTTATCAGTAATTGATATTCTCACACACATATCCACAATCACGCCTTTATCTCCGGAGTGTTAGGCAGAGGTGAATTAACACCCACATTTCACCAAACATTGAATTCGATCCCACGTAAATGGGGTAATAGAGGTTGAGCCTATTGTCGTTTTCCGGGCACAATTGTTGACTCAAGCCATGCATCTGAGGATGAGTTTGGGTTATATATATCTGTCTGATATTAAACAGCCCTATCCCTAAGTCGCCTTGTACGACACCGTATGGGAGGAGATGGGGTGGTCCAAATTCTATTCTGCCGGAAACCACGGCAAACCCAATTTTTTAACTATCAAAGATTATTGATGATTACATTCCATTATATTTATAATTCGTTTTTTTTTCTTAGTAGCCCCTTCTTCCTACAGTCTTGGGTCCTTAAGGCGTGAAAAGCATAAATGAGGCCAACTAACTGAGTGTCACCATTGTAACATGGTATATGTAAGTAATGGTGACCCTCTTTTCTGAGACTTTGCCTTAAGCTTAACATCATGCGAGGTGAAGTCTAATTGACGTGTCCTACATAAAAAAATAATCATGTTTAGGAATTATATGTCATAATAGAGTTCACATTCCATATTATTGTAACTGTTGAATAATGTATGTGATTGTTACAGATATAATAACTCGAACGCCATAATTGTTATTTCAATTCAACGCGCGTTCTTATAATATGTATATGTTATTAATAAACAGAATTCGTAATTTATTATGATTATTAAATTATGTTGCTTATTATTCCCATATCTTCCCATGTGGTGTCGTACAAGGCGACTAAAAGATAGTGCTGTTTAACATCAGAAAAATATATACAGTCCAGACTCAGCATCAGATGGCTCGAGTCAACAATAGTGCCCGGAATACGGCAATAGACCCGCCCCCTATTACGTGGGTCCGATTTTCAATGATTGGGGAAATGTGGGTGTTCTTTTCAATTAGTCCTTCAAGACTCAAAACTTAGTGGTTATATTCTATTACTCACTCCATCCCATAGTTGCCTGGAAGAGATTGCCTTGTACGATAAGGCCTCCAATTGTATGCATGTATACTGCGAAACTGCTCAATTTTGTGAAACGTGTTCTTTTCTTTGTGTACATACAATAAAGAGATATTTGATTTGATTGAATTCATCGCTGCCTAACCCTCCGGGAATACAGGCATGATTATATTATATGTATGTTTACCGATTGTTAGTATGATGAAATGAAATTATAGTAATCGATATGTTTTATTTTATACTGACTGAGTGAAGTCACTATGCTAATATTATAATAATATATTCAAGCGAGCGAGTATTCGTTTCGACAACGTGGCCAAATTTGCTTTTTTCCTAGGTCAGTTCCGCTCTAGAAGGCGCATTTCTTAACAGATTATCACCAAACTTGGCACACAGACATGTTCTCTAATTTACAACTCAGCTTTTGTCGAGAGCTTTTTTAATAGGAAAGAAAATCCGGGAGAAAAGATGGGAAGTTTTCTGTCGAGCTATTTATGAACGGATCTTGTTGGTTTTTGACTGAAACATCAAGGACATGATTCCTTATAGGTTGGTGTGAAAAAAATCATACCTCTTAAAGGTGAACTTTACTATAAAAAAGAGAACAGAAAATAAGGGAGAAGCTTGCAGTAGCGTTTTTTAAGAACAAGTCGCTATTATTTCTTGGTGAAACATGTTTCAAAATAAGAAGAGATGCATCTTTTTTATAGCTGATTTGATTCTTCTTCGAGGAACATTATAATACGTTATAATAACGTCGTGTTGTGTTCCCGGCGGTGAGTAGGGTAGCCAGAGCTCACTGGAGAGTTTTTGTGCTGTCAGTGGGACGACCAAGGGCTTATCCTGCTTTGTCCTCTACACTGACGGCACAAAATCTCTGTTCTTAAAGGGTCGGCAGCATGGATGTGACTCCACTGGTATTACACACGTATGGTATCCACTTTCCATCAGGTGGGGCGTGTACTTGTCTGCCACCTAAGTTGTATAAAAAAAAAGTATATTGTTTACAGAAGTACTAATATGTAAAACTTACATTTGAAATATTATTCTATTAGGCCACATACATAACTGTAATCAGTCCTTTTTTTCAATGGAGTGGACAGTTACCTACATGTCTCCAAAGCACCTTTTCAATATCGTGCGAAAAATTCCCCAGAGGTACCTTCCCCGTCGGAGTCAGTATGATGGACTTGAACCAACTAAAACGCACGCCGTTGGAGGGTCGTAGGTAGCCAGAGGTGTAGTTGCCGGAGGCATATGAGCATATCCCTAGCTCTGCGGCCGTGTCACCAAACCAGCTAACCTTTTTTATGTAGAACTCTTCAATTTGACTTCACCTCGCCTGATGGCAAGCTGAAGACAAAATCTCAGGAAAGAGGGTCACTATTACAGACACGTACTGTTACAATGGTGGCACTCAGCTTAACTGCCTCATCAGATGCTTTTTCACGCCCCGCTTAATGTTCCTCCCTTGTTCCGTTATCACATAGCATTATTCCTCACTTGTTCCGACTTCACGCTGTTCCTCACTTGTTCCTATACAAATTTGGTCCATTAATATATTTTTATACCACTTTAATAGCAGACAAGCGCACGGGCCACCTCATAAAAAGTGGTTATCATCGGCTTATGGACGTGTGCAACACCAAAGGCGTAACACTCGTGCTGTCAATTCCTGTCTTTTCAGTTATAAATCATTTTGTTTTGGACATTGTATACAATATATGTTATTATTACGACATTGTTACAAGGCCACTATTATTTTACATCCAATTGTTCTATTGTTTTCATATTTTAAAGATTTTTACAATAATTATTTATAAGTTAAAAACATACAAAGTCTAAAATTCTTGAATATGACTCCCTGTAGTCTTCGACAACAGGATCAGATTTCCACACGAGTAAAACCGCGGCTATAGGTTAGTAATATATATATATATATATATATATATATATATATATATATATATATATATATATATATTATATATATAGTATTACCGAACCATATATATATATATATATATATATATATATATATGGTTCGGTAATACGTCTCTGCTTAATTCCTCTGATTAATGCATGATTAGATATAGATATGTACGAATGTAGGTTAAATGTCTTCCAATAGCAAGTTCAATTAAACTGCGATCAAGTTTATTACAATCAATTTCGTAAACGACTTCAAAGGAAAATATTGTATAACAAACACCTTTTTATCCGACTGCGGCGAAGCAAAAGGAGGGTTATGATTTTGACAGGCTATGTATATATGTATGTAGGTTGATCTGTTCCCTCATAACTCCTCAACCACTTATTAGAACGGGACCAAAGAGGTATCGTTAGAAGTGTCTTAGTCGTCCGCTAGTTATCGGCTATATAATGTGTCACTGAATATATTGTGGCGCCCTCTAGAGACCATAAAATACTGTGTAAAAAATGAAATTGAGATAAATATATCGTGTTGGGTATCAACTGAAAGGGCTTAATTAGCATATTTCAAATATGCATAACTTATTGCTTGCCCCAAAATAATATAAACAAAAAAATAAGTTTTAAACTAAAACTCGACTACTGAAAAATCACGCTGTATAAAATATTAAACAAAAAAATAAACAGACTAACCGTGGTCATATGCCACTTAATCTAACAACACAATACATTCTAACACTTTTTATGGCATGATTTTTCAGAAGCCGGGTTTAAGTTTTAAATTTTATAGGTATTCTACTAATCCTACTTATATTATACATAAAATTAGCTTACCATCAGGTGAGGTCAAATTGGGGTGTCCGAGATAAAAAAAAAACTACCTAAATATTACGATTCAGCGGGGCAACGCGGCCAGCATCATGGGCACCTTTGCGTCGGGAACGATGCGGAGTGGGTTGTTTGACGCGACATGATCGCGAGTTTGTTTCGTGTATTTATGTTTTAATTATTTTGTATGTGATAAATAAAGTCCTAAAACCTAAATACATACATAAATAGCCTGTCACAAACATAACCCTCATTTGGCTTCGCCTTAGTGGGGAAAAAATAAATAAATAATAATAAATATTCTACAACATTCTACACAACGCTATCTAGACCCATGGTAAGTATAGTTTAACTAGCTTGTGTTATGGAATCTAGAATACGGATAAACATACTTAAATACTTTTTTTTTGTAAATACATACATATTATACATAGAAACACCCAGACCAATGCAAATACCCATATTCATGCATACAAATATTTGCACTGAGCGGGGATCGAACCCGCGCCTCCTGCGTAGCAGTCGCGTTCACTACCGCCACGCCACAGAGGCTGTCATATTCATGAATTTCGCATTAAACACAACAAGCGTTAAACGAGCTATAAAAATTCTTCAAATCACAAAATATATACGTACCAGATAAAACAATTGGTTTAGTTTGCTTGTACTATTAAATATTATAATAATAATCTACGTGCCCATAATAATGACAGCCGCGTAATGCCGTGCCGTCATTAGTCAGTCGAAATCCGTCGACGCAGCGTAATCACTGGCTGTCTACATATCTGCACGTAATTTCTCGCAAACGGCTGTTGACAGTTAACTCGCTGATCTAGTCTTTTTAGTAATTACTCGACGTTTTAGATGTTAATGAATGAATAGTGTCGTGTCTTATCATTTTGGACTTGATGCCTTTCTTGACAATAAACGAACAGTAATTAATAAGAGATCAGTAATATTCGCGGTAGCCTAGTGGCATGGGTAATGGACTGCTGAGACGAGGTCTTGGGTTCGATCTCAGGTTTTACCATGGCACACACCAATGACTTCGATGCTTTTCGAAGTTAATTTATGTGTGTATTAATCGCAGGTTTATAAGTGCCCGGTTAATGGCAATAGGCTCGCCACCTATTTACATTGGGACCTAAACATAAACTGGCGAAGTGTGGGTGCTAGCACCTCTGCCTACCCCTTCGGGGATATAGGCGTAAGTTTACGTTATGTTATGTTTAGTTCTTGTATTAATAAAGCCTTAATATGACCGAAACCTGAATTAACGATAATAGAACTATGATCGTTAATATATTTTGTAGGTTGAAATACCGTCGTACAGACATACATATAATCACGTCTTTATGTCCGTAGGGTTAAGCAGAGGTGAAATCAATAGCCACATTTCACCAATCATTGATTTCGGTCCTACGTAATAGGGGGTGAGTGAGCCTATTGTCGTCTTCCAGGTAGTATTGTTTACTCAAGCTATGCATCTGAGGCTGGGCTAGGGCTGTATGTTTCTGTCTGATGTTACACAGCCCTATCCCTTAGTCGCCTTAGACGATTCCGTATGGGAAGAGATGGGGTGGTCCAAATTCTACTCTACCGGGAAATGTTGAAGTTCAGCCCCTTTGTAAAAAAAAGACAGAGAAAGTATCGAGAGCCGGAAAGTTGACAAAATATAGAATCTGATGCAAACTAAATTTTTTAATTTTGATTCCGCGGTACCCTAGTGGTATGGGCAATGGACTGCTGAGACGAGGTCTCGAATTCGATCCCAGGTTTTACCATGGCACACACCAACGACTTTTCGATGCTTTTCGAAGTTATGTGTGTATTCATCGCAGGCTTATAAGTGCCCGGTTAATGGCAATCGGCTTGCCACCTATTACATTGGGACCTAAACATAAATTGGCAAAATGTGGGTGCTAGCACCACTACCTACCCCTTCGGGAATATAGGCGTGAGTTTATGTAATGTTATTTTTGGCTTCATTTTTAAAAGTGAGTTCACCCTTACGGAAGCGATTAATATAGACATTACAAGGTATGTCAGCATGTTTGTTATAAATATTAATTACTTCATCGCAATATACAACATACAAAGTGTCGAGAAGATTCGTTTAATATGCGCAGGCGCAAGGCTCTTTATATGATTAAGTAGTAATGACGTCATTTACTGGTGTTATATGTGTGATTAGCTTGTTATGAACAAATGTGATCTAAGGTCTGACACTCACATATTAAGTGGATTGTGAAGGATGATGATGATGAATACATGGAAGCAAATATTAGCAACGAGCAGGAATCGCACCTGCGCCTCCTGCGTAATGATCGTGTTTACTAGCGCCACGCCACAGAGCCTAGGTATTTGTTATTTCCCGGCCCACATGATGGATGGTTACCGTGGCCTATTGGCGTGTGTAACACCAGAGAAGTCACACTCGCGCTGCCGACCCTGTAAGCACAGAGTCTCTGTGCCGTCAGTGTAGAGGACAAAGTAGGACAAGCCTTTAGTCATCCCACTGACAGCACAAATTCTCCAGTGAGCTCTAGCTACCCTACTCACCGCTGGGAACAGAACACGAAGTTATTATAACCGCGGTATTCTGTAGGGCGGAGGTACTTCCCCAGTCGGACTGTTCAATTGGGCGGAAATAACGCCGTGTCCTACCTCCTTACGATTTACCTGTGAATAAATTTAAACATGTATTTAAATGTAAAATCTAAGAATGCTTAGATAATAAACAAAATTGTTGCTTGGAAAAGAGCTGTTCACTCAACTATGCTTATCAAGTAAATTATTGTATTTAGACCTATTGCCTAAGATATAGGCCCTGAGCCTAGTTTAGGTAACAGGGTTTATCGTCACTCGTGACATTTCGTTATTATAATATTTCATCATTTATTGTATACCAATTTGCATATACACATATTTGTGAAAATAAATAAACTTATTATTATTATAAGTATATGTTTCTAAATAGAACAATAAAAAAAATATGCCCGCTGAGTTTCTTGCCGGAGTCTTCTCAGGTCGGGGTCGCGTTTCAAACTTTTGTATTGACGTTTTATAAGTTCCGGTTTAATAACATAACATACACTCACGCCTATATCCCCGAAGGGGTAGGCGAGGTGCTAACACCCACATTTAGCTAGTTTATGTTTAGGTCCCAATGTAATAAATAGGTGACGAGCCTATTGCCATTAACCGGGCACTTATAAACCTGCGATAAATACACACATAACTTCGAAAAGCATCGAAAAGTCATTAGTGTGTGCCATGGTAAAACCTGGGATCGAACCTGAGACCTCGTCTCAGCAGTCCTTACCACTAGGCTATTTCGGTTTAATGGTCTATGCAGAATAAATGGTTTTTGATCTTGACTTTGACCTTTTTTATTTCTTTCCTAACATTATACGTAGGTATCATACATGAAATTGTACATAGCCCTAAGTCCGACATACCTACGTCAAAACATTTAACAATCCGTTTTACGCAGATGTTTTATTTGAAATACTTGTACGTATTGAATTGAAATGAATGCTATCGTAGCTTTATCGATAGATACCTGTCGCACAAAGCAGCGGGGGAATAGGGAGATCTCATCCTTTGATGTATCCACAATGGGATGCTTGTTTAATGTTTCGTATAAAAGTTATGAGGTAATTATTTGTGAGAATCAATAATGGTTTAATACGGCAATAGACTCACCCCTTATTACGTGGGACCGAATACAATCATTGGTGAAATGTGGGTGTTAATTCGCCTCTGCCTAACTCTCTAGGGATAAAGGCGTGATTATATTTATGTATGTTAATCGTCGTTCAATGTCTGAATAGAACGCGCATATTTCAGGGGTGGATTTACGTACATACATATAATGTATTAACACCCGCATTTCACCAATCATTGAATTCGGTTCCACGTAATAGGGGATGAGCCTACAGCCGTCTCCCGGGCACTATTGTTGACTCAAGCCATGTATCTGAGGTTGAGTCTGGGCTGTATAGATTTTCTGATGTTAAACAGCCCTATCCTTTAGTCGCCATGTACGACACCGCATGAGAAGAGATAGGGTGGCCCAAATTCTACTCTGCAGGGAAAATGCCTCGCGGCATTAAAGAAATAATTTTGTTTTGTTTTAGTTTTTAGGTGCATCTTTAGACAAACTGCTATTGGATATACTACTAACCTAACCTAACCCAGAGCCATCTCTCTCGATCTGGCTCTCGTGGTCCCCGGATATGGGCAGGTGGGTGATGCGCGCCGCTAACCGCAGCCTGCTTCTGCTAGGGTGACAGGCGGCTCCACCTGTCACTTCCAGCCAGTTTTAATGTATTAAAACATGGTAACCCATATTAGAAATTAATTTGCTCGTATTGCTTAACTTTGCAAAATGTCAACCAATTTACCACTCACGAGCCCCTAAAAATGTAACATATTTATTTGTACTAAGTTAATCTAAATTCATATATGCTACATAGTAACAATAGAGCAAAAAGAACGAGTCACACAAGTTAAGAAAAAAATACAAAAAGTCATTGTTATTTGAAGATCCGTAAATCTGCATTAACATAACAAAAATATTATCATTCAAATAAATAAACCGAGCGTCAAAAGTCTAAGGTTATCCATAGGGTATCGCCATTTTAGATGTAACCCGACTATATGTAAAATACCAAATATCTGTGAGACGTTTGGCTGTTGTTTAGCATCTTCAATTTGGCTGGATAGCAAGATGTGTTCGAAATAGGTCGCAAAACAGAATATTAAGTTGTTATTATTATGTAGCAGATAATAATATGAGTTTGGCAACATTATGTTGAAATATTTCATTTATTAAAGATGGCGATTCTATTAAAGTGCCTATATTGATTATGCTAAACGGGCCACGTCGCAGGATGCATTCCTCGAAGAGCAATTATTCGAATAGCAATGATTCGAATAGCAACGATACCATTCCTCGAAGAGCAATGATTCGTATTTTAGATCATTGCTCTTCGCGGCATAAAAACAAAACTAAATTTTATTCCTCGAAGAGCAGGTGTTTCTAAGTAGCTGATAGAGATGTGGTACTAATAGGAATTATTTTGCTCGAATTTAATAAAAATATCGATAAAATCATCAACTCGTTTATTTTTCAAATAATAATTGAATACTACAGTGGAGCCGAATCCTAAAGTTACTTATGACGTAATGTGTCAATTTGGTATAACTAGTGTTTTTAGAGTTTTGATAATGTATATCTTTTGTTTGTTATTAATTAGAGAGGTATGGTATTATTTAGTTTTGATTGGAAAAGAAATAGCGGTAACAAGGTTGTAGCGGCCTGTGGTTGAGTTCTCATACGTAACTTTAGGATTCGGCTCTACTTTACATGTAAATATGAATGATGAATCATTTACATTAATTTACTGTTGTGCTTATTATAATATGTCTAAATCACTGTTTCTTTGATGTTTACAAGATATATATAAATCATTCCATTTTTTTACAAGTTTATGTAATATTAAATCAATCTTGTACAGATCTTTCATTATTTGAATATAGCCTAGGATATTAATTAAGATGTTGACAGTATTGTTACTAAACCAGTCTTTAGAATATCACTATATAATTATTATAAAACAAAGTCGCTGTCGCTGTCTGTCCGTCCCTATGTATGCCGAAATCTTCAAGACTACGCATCGGATTTTGAAGCGATTTTTCTAAATAGATAGAGTGATTCAAGTGGAAGGTTTATATGTATAATACATGCATAATATTGTAGAAAAACACTGATAAATTTAGAGATATGCAGCGGGCTCGGGATCTGAAAATATGGCGGTACTAAGTTCGCCGGGTCAGCTATAGTCTGTTTTTTTATCTCAGATACTAAATTGACAAGTGCAAATATCAAATTGCGAAATAATGATACCAGCTTTATGTTTAGTGGTGCACTCGAAACTATCGGCTGACCGAGTACATTCTCGATGTTTACCTATTGTTTATTTTTATTCAACAAAGTCTGTAGGTACTCGTAGGTAGGTTGTGACTTTTTGTTGACGATTCCAGATTTTTCTATGCCATTCGGTAGAGTACCTCGTCACTAACAATGCGTTTTTATTTCTTGAAGATTTGATTATTAGTTTTCGAGATATCGACGGCTGTCGTAACAATACCATACCTCTCTAATTAATTACAAACAAAAGATATACATTATCATAACTCTAAAAACACTAGTTATACCAAATTGACATATTACGTCATACGTAACTTTAGGATTCGGCTCCACTGTAGTATTCAATTATTATTTGAAAAATAAACGAGTTGATGATTCTATCGATATTTTTTTTAAATTCGAGCAAAATAATTCATATTAGTACCACATCTCTATCAGCTACTTAGAAACACCTGCTCTTCGAGGAATAAAATTTAGTTTTGTTTTTATGCCGCGAAGAGCAATGATCTAAAATACGAATCATTGCTCTTCGAGGAATGGTATCGTTGCTATTCGAATCATTGCTATTCGAATAATTGCTCTTCGAGGAATGCATCCGTCGCAGGATATTATTATTAATTTAAGGAGTTGCATTAAGATCTCCTGAACTCCATCCTCACCTGCAAGTCAACTTACACCTGCTGATTATCGGACAAGGTTCTGGTGCTGGTTTTCCTCCCGGAGTTCAGGGCCCAGACGGTAATCCAAAGAAGCGAAACTCCTTTAAAATCGAATGCTAAGTTAAGAGTACCAAGAGTTTCAGGTACCTACTCATGACATGGATTTTAGATCTGAAGAACATATGTATGCCTATGTGCCCATATACCTTCCCTTCATAAATCTGTCTTGTCAGTACTCTTTCGTTCATCCTCTCCACATGTCCGAACCATCTAAGCATCCCTTTCTCTGTCTTAATCACTACATTTTAACGACACCACAACATTCCCTTAACATGCTCTTCATCATTCGATCCGTCTATTTCAACTCAGCTGTACTTCTCATTTCTACTTCCCACAGCAGTTCATTCTCTTTCTGCAAAACCAAACATTCACTACCATACATAAGTGTAGGGACGATCACTCCTCTATGTTAGTACGTACCTATTCTTATATGTTCTGGATGCACATAAAGTAAAATTTACACGTTAATTTTATTTAAAACTAGCTGACCCGTCCCGGCTTCACCTGTGGCAGATTTCAAAACCCGTATGCAATTCATTTATTTTCTCTAATTAATGAATTAATTATTACACATATTGAAAACACAGTTGTACTTTTTTCACATGAATTTTATTAGAGCTGACCAGTTTCTCTTTATGGCATCTTCAATTTTTTTTATTTTGTCATATATAACTTTTGTAAACTTTTGAGGATGCTGTAAGGCGAAACCGGTTAGTGTTCAATATGTGTAATAACAAATTCCACCAAGTGCCATCAATCAATGGTATAAAATAGTCTGATGAAGTAATAAATCTATTCATTAATAGTCTGCCGGATTTCTTGATTTTTTTTATTACTGCCCAGCTCGCTAGAGTAGTAGCGTGATGATATATAGCTTATAATTAACCTTCCTTGATAAACGGACTATACAATACAATTGTAATTATTCAAGTCGGATTAATAGTTTCTGAGATTAGCGCGTTCAACCAAACAAACAATTTTTTCAGTTTCATAATATTAGCAGTCTAACGACTCATACTTTGTGTACTACTCGTTATACTGTGATATTAGTATTAATTTCTGTAAGTTTTCATAACATGTTTCTAGGCATTCGTCCAGTTTTGTAAACTCAAATAAATTACAAGGTAAGGGAGCAAAATTTCGTGTCCGCACTAATAAATTTCTGTATTCGGGCATTTATTTGGCTAGGTCACACAATCCTGACCCTATGAGGTCAAATGTTTGAGTTTCAATCACGCGACAGCTAGAACACACCCTGTATACGAGTTTTATTACTATTTCGGTGAAAAAACTTACTTATTTGGCGTTATTAATAGTTTCATGATTACCTAGCAACATAGCTTCATGTATGAAAGCAATATTATGAATGAAGTTGAAGAAAAAGGTGTTTGGCAGGATAAAATATATGAGGTATCTGCCAACCTAATTTCAAAAGAGGTTTAGCTGTATGACGACCTCCGTGGCGTAGCGGTAGACCATTTGACTGCTATACAGGGGGCGCGGGTTCGATTCCTGCTCAGTGCAAATATTTGTATGCATGAATATGTATATTTGCATTGGTCTGGGTGTTTCTACGTATAATATGTATGTATTTACAAAAAAAAAGTATCTAAGTGTGTTTATCCGCATTCTAGATCCCATAACACAAGCTAGTTTAGCAATGCTTACCATGGGTCTTGATAGTGTTGTGTAGAATGTCGTGGAATATTTATTTATTTAATATTTATTATATGTGTATTAATAATTCAGAAGATAGTAACTGCGAATGCGGTCTATAATATAAACTAGCTAGTCAGTGGAAAGACCAAAAGTTTGTCCTGCTTTGTCTTTTACACTGACGGCACAGAAACTCTTGTGCTTACAAGGTTGGCTGCGCGAGTGTGACTCTCTTGGTGTTGCACACGTCCATAGGCCATTTAAACCACTTCCCATCAGGTGGGTTGGATGCTTGTCTGCCAACCAAGTGGTATAAAAAAAAGCTATGTCCGCGACTGAGACAGTGTGACCTTAGATCTAGATTTATTTTTTTACACGGAACCCGAATACATATTCGTTACGACTTATATATTCAGCTATTTCTATTAAAAATCTCGTCAAATACGGCCCAGCCACACATAGATATTAGTCATAATAAATATATAACATAACATAACATAAACTCACGCCTATATCCCCGAAGGAGTTGGCTAGTACCCACATTTCGCAAGTTTATGTTTAGGTCCCAATGTAATAGGTGGCGAGTCAATTGCCATTAACCGGGCACTTATATACCTGCGATAAATACACACATAACTTCGGAAAGCATAGAAAAGTCATTGGTGTGTGCCATGGTAAAACCTGGGAACGAACCCGAGACCTCGTCTCTGCAGGCCATTACCCATACCACTAGGCTACCGCGATTATTTATTTTTTTTTGTTTTTTTTTTTAATATTATAAATATATAAAAAGACAAAATAAATAGATTGGAGGCAGTCGTTTGTTTGTCTTTTTTGTTTTAAAATCTTTTTATTGAAAGAATATATAAAATGACAAGAAATAGTTTAAATTAACATCCTATTAATTCATAGCAATAAGTTATTATATAATAACTATTTTCTGCACAATAGGTACAAATCTGATACATAAGTATTTATAGCTGAACACGCTTAGTACAAAAAATAGATTTAAGTCACTGTGTGCTTATTTGTGGCACTACAATTTTTAAAATAATGCCATAATTTGAACGCAGTGCGTCATGCTAATATTAGATACGACATGAACAGACATCAATGTTATTTATAAAATAGAGATGCATAATGCATATATCGATCACCATAAAATTCTTCAAATGTCAAATCACAGCAGTATTCAACTGTAACCATATTCATTAAATACAGTTCTAATAACAAGAAGTGATTGCATAAATGACAGTTAGTATTGAGCCAGCGAGTTCGGAACTCCGAACTCCGAAGCCCTCCAAGGCTGAGCGAGGCTCACAGGGTCAAGGGCACACCGTCAGTCGGACGGAAGTAAATATTGGACGTTGTGATGTGGGCCGGTTTAATGTCCGAATAATTAAGGCTAGCAATTTTATTTATACGAAAGCAAATTAGAGGAAGCCTGTTAGATATGCGGGTAACCCCGACGCGGGGTAATCTCACAAAATGTCTGTGGAAGTCAACCGTTAGTACTTGCTCGTAGGTTGTATTTTTAGCCATGTTTTTATATTCGTTTCGTCAATTGACTGCATCCTGAATGGTAAGAAGCTTTGAAGAAGTCCAAAAAATACATACCACCATTTCATAATTATCCTTAACCTTCATCGAGACCTGATTGTGTATTCCTAGGAACAATTCTCGTAATAGGAATCAGTTCACCGAATTATTCATGATGGTTGCAATATTCTTTCTGCAGGGATTCCTGCAGAAATGTTAAGGATAGTTGTGAAATGGTGGCCGTACTTTTTGTACTTCTTCATAGCTTCTTACCTTCCAGGGTGCAGTCAATTGACGAAATGAATATAAAAAGAGAGTAAAATTTGACCGTATTTGACAATTGAGATATTGAATTGAATTTATTTTTATATAGAACACGTCAATTAGACTTTGCCTCGGTAGGTAGGTAGGTCGAAACTGAATTTTGAATAGATCTGGACTATCAACGGCATAAAAAAGACAAATAACTCACTTAGATCTAAAGATTAGCGAGCTTCAATAAACAGACACCCTTCAACTTTGTACCTAATTAGTATAGTCATAGATATCAAAAATTAACGTAGGTAGTTCAGTTTCGTGTTAGATTCAGACACTGGGGCCAGCAAGGATGTTTTCAAACCGGTAATTTTTTTTTGTGCTCTGTTTCTGTACCTTGGCGAGAATGAGATAAATAAAATCATCACAGTTGTCACATATAATTCTTGTTGAAATGTTTTTTTGGGTTTGGTTCCCGATCAATGCAAATTGAAGAATTGGAGGAATTCTGTGACGCAAATAAATAATAATATAATTATTATCCTGCTTTATCCTACACAGGGAGACGCGAGTGTGACTCCTATAATGTTGAACACGTCCATGTGCTTATCTGCCACCTAAGTAGTATAAAACACTTTTTATTTATGCAGAAATATTAATAAGTCACGTAAGTGGTTTTCCTCTAAGCCACTTACGTGATTTGGTGATAGTTTTTAAACCAATAAGGTATACAGCTTGGTCCTTTTTTTCTTACGGTTCTAGAACTGTTAGTGTACATTCGATAAGAAAAGAGTGGGTGGTATTCATTATGGTGCCAGCTCATCAGACCGCCTTTATCTATTGGTTAATGTACACTTTCGATTTTAACTGTACCTCCTAGCCGAAACGGTAAGTCCCGTTAGGCCCATTCAATCTTGTTTTGTCGAATACCCGTTTAAATGAACAAGTCATTTTTACTTTGACGTTTAAACATTTATTTTACAAACACATCCGTCAAGTGTGCATGCACAAATGAATTAGCTTAGTATCTCTGCGCTATACTTACCAAAATAACTGTACCCCACCCTTTTGGTGTGTGGGGTGTGGGTTTTGGTCGACAGGTCTCTATAACCTTACGAGAACAGTGTGGCGAGCGCATAGGCAACTAAAAAAGTCATTTCTTTCGCAACCTGATTGACCCAGGTCCATCTCCAAATTCAAGATGTCTCGTTCAAATGTGGGAACAACAGTGTCCCCATCTTACCCCGGCGTAGAGGGGCGTGATGAGCGCTGCCTCGGTCTGTCTCTGCTAGATGCCATTCCACTTTTCTCCCCCCCCCCCCCCCCCTCCCCCCAGGCTTACGACGGAGTTTGTTAAGCGGCCTGAGTCGTCTTCGTTGTGTTGCACGCCAATTGCGGGTCTGGCAGGCCGGCAGAGTCCTCTTTCTCTCCCGGGTCTGCACCGCAGTCTCATTCTCGAGCATTGCTTGCTCGCAGAAGTAGGACGGGATCTAGTACCCACTATTTTGATTCAAGCGGACCTCGGATCATTCAGTGGACTTACCGTGAAGTCTTAAAACCACTCGATAGTTTAACGGCTGTCATTTACTAAATGCATAAATAACTATGTAATCCCATATATTTATATAGGATTACAAAGTTACATTTGCAGTTGGTAGTATGACAACAGTTCAATTATTGACCTGTTTTAAGCGTTCATGGTACGGGCCCTGATAACATATAATAGTGCTACCAGCCCTGATTCTCCTAAAGCAAAACCACTGTCATATCACGAAAACTGTTAAAACTCCATTTAATTTTAGACTCTAAAGCAATGGCATTAAAGTCCATAATTAAAATGTGTTTTGCAGAGTGTACGATAAAGTGCTCGAAAAAGTTTATTCATTTGGACTTTATATGTATATAATTTTGGACTTTAACACTATAGAAATAAAGTCTATAATTGTCTGTGTTGTGACAGTGGTTTTGCTCTAGTAGAATCGAGGACTCGTTCAGGGTCCTCTATGAACGTTTAACGGTCAGACTTACTGTTAATCTCAGTTTTACTAAACATAGTTTCCTTGTAAACTTATAATTGTACTCGTAAAAAGCTCGTTAAGTTTGGTCAGTTATTTAAAAGCCTTGTGGACCTTGGATTTTATAATGTGCTATGTAGGTATTGGTAAATAATTTGACCACTATGACCTCAATTACAGAGGCATGGCTTAAAAAAAAACCTTTACAAATTTGGATTGTATTTTTTTTACTACTCAGGTAGCAGACAAACCTCCGGACGTGTGCACACTCGCGCTGCCGACCCTATAAGCACAGAGAGTTTCTGTGCCGTCAGTGTAGAATACAAAGCAGGTCAAGCCTTTAGTCTTCCCACTGACAGCACAAACACTCTCCAGTGAGTTCTGGCTACCCTATTCACCGCTGGGAACACAACACGAGGTTATTTAGAATAAAAACCCAACGAAACTTTATAAGAACGATTTTTGAAATAAAATTTGTTTGTACATTTGTCATCAGAAGTAGTTTGTCATAATTCAAGTTACCAATCAGTAATTTAAACCTTTCACAAAATAACATTCAAGACATGAATAATATTAAAATGTGCTCTGACTATTACATCCGCGTGGTTCCCGGCAGAGTAGAATATGGGCCACCCCGTCTCTTCCCATGCTGTGTCCTACGAGGCGACTAAGGGATAGGGGTGTTTAACAACAGACAGATATATACAGCCCAGACTTAGCCTCAGATGCATTCTCCTCGGCTTGAGTGAACAATAGTGCCCGAAAGACGGCAATAGGCTCACCCCCTATTACGTGGGACCGAATTCAGTAATTGGTGAAATGTGTTAATTCTCCTCAGTCTAACCCTCCGGGGAAAAAGAGGTGATTATATGTATGTATGTACTATTAAAAAACAAGTAAATATCTATTATTTCAATATAAAAATCGTTTATTTTGTTAGTGAATGTAAATTCACATTCATTATATGTTTGTTTTTAAAACGTCCAGGACGGTAGGTACTTGAACCTATAGTAGAGCTGTTCTATTAAAATTCTCTGCCAACCGTGCCTCATTTTGAACCCGTTCTGCCTGGGTGTAAGACTCATCCACGTACTTTTCAGGCTGATTTGCCATCTATCGAACAGTGAAATGGCATTTTTTCCCCAAGAGCCTCGATCAACAACTTACGAGGCTCTCATTGTGCAGCTGGCTCAAGCCTTTATGCAGAAGGCAGTTCTGCTAGGCACGGCACGCATAGTGAGGAAGTTCCTCACCCTACAACCCTAACCACTGGCAACTTGGTCCCTGTACCCGATGCTGATGGGGCACTATTTTTTATATTTTTAAATATATTATTTATTTGTAATATGCATTTAAAAATACAATTGTACCTATGTTTTTTTTTTTTTTTTTACGTGCGCAAAATCCCCACGGATACCTCCCCACCGGAGCCGGTGGAGGAGGTTATGTCGGACTCGAACCGACTAAAACGCACGCCGCCTGTGGGTCGTTTTGGTTGCCGAAGGTGAGGTTGACAGGCATATCCCTCGCACCCCGGCCGACCCAGGGCCATCTCTCACGATATGGCCCTCTTCTCGGGTGTGGGGACTACAGAGTCCCCAACTCGTCCCCGGAAATGTGGAGGCGCGCCACGCGCGCCACCGCCGCGGCCTGCTTCTGCCAGGGTGACAGGCGGCTTCACCTGTCACCCCCAGGCCGGCGCTCATGGGGGGCGGAGGTCGTTCATCGACCTCCGACGCCCGAGTTGCCTTCGTACGCGGGCAGCTTGTCTTGCGATCCTTCGTCGCTCCCGCTGCCGCTCCCGCCCCGCCTCCTCCTTCACGAGCATTACTTGCTCGCAAAAGGAGGCGCCGGCCGCCCACGCATCCGCGCAGCGAACCATCGCCGCGAGCAAGGTGGAGAGCGTGAGAACCCTCACTCCCAGGGCCGCCACAAGCTCCCGCCTCGGCGTCTCCCACGCCGGACACTCGGTGAGCGTGTGCGGACCTGAGTCCTCGCTCGCGTCGCAGTGATGGCACTCGGACGTTGGCTCTTTCTGCATCCGACGCAGATACTTTCCGAAGCATCCGTGCTCGGTGATCATCTGCGTCAGACGGTACGAGAGGCTGCCGTGTGGCCTCTCTAGCCACTCCCCCATGATGGGTCTTACCGCCGTTACTACGGCGTGCCCTGCGCTTGGTTGCCCAAGTCGTCTCTCCCATTCCGCCACCATTTCCCTGTGGAGCCGGGATCTCACGGCCCGAATTTCTTCGGGCTCGGGATCGTGACCCCGCTCCCGCGCCGCCCTTCGGAACCGGTATAGCGCCGAAAGGCATCTCGCTTCCAGGATCCATGGTGGCGATCCGGCGAGGAGACTCGCCGCGTTGAATGATATCGTGCGGTACCCCCTTATGATGCGGCACGCCAACTTCCGCTGCGGACGCTGCAGCAGGAGCATGTGCCGATCACTCAGGGTGTCCGCCCACACGGGACACCCGTACAGGGCCATGGACCGCACGACACCCGCGTAGAGTCTCCTGCAAGAGTCCTCCGGGCCCCTCAGGTTGGGCAGTAGCCGCGCCAGAGCGTTGGCTGTGCCCGCCAATTTGGGGCCCAGACTTCGGAAGTGCTTCCCGAAGTCCCACCGGCCGTCGAGCACGAGCCCCAGATATTTCATCTGGGGCTTGATGCCGATGAGAGTGCCTCCCACTGTCAGACTGGCACCAGGTGGTGGCGTGCGCCGAGGTCCATGAAAGAACATGGCCTCGGATTTATGCAAAGCCACCTCAAGGCCCAGCCGCCGGATCCGTTCCACGACTTGAGCAACCGCGGTCGTGGCCCTCAGGATCGCTTCGCGGTGTGTAGCCCCGCTCGCCGTCACTAGCGTGTCGTCCGCATAGCACGTGACGGCGGCGCCGTCCGCAAGCTCACCGCGAAGCACCCAGTCGTATCCAATGTTCCACAGTAGCGGCCCGAGAACCGATCCCTGTGGAACACCGCACGACATCTCACGCCGACCGACGCCGGTCGCACTTGGGTAGATGACGGCTCTCTCCGTCAGGTACGCCCCGACTATGCTGCGGAGGTAGAGAGGCACACCGTGGTACACCAATTGTACCTATGTTTTTAAATGAATAAAAAGAATATTACCAATAGGATTGTCTGAGAGTGAGTGAATTTAATATTATAATGACGCCCCCAAGCTAAGTGCCACCATTGTAACATTACTTGGTGTCTGTAATGGTGACCCTCTTTCCTGAGACTTTGCCCTTAGCTTACCATCAGGCGAGGTGAAAACTAGTTGGCATTTCCTACATAAAAACAAAATATTGTTTGACAAATTGACAAGCATCCACCTGCACAAACCATCTGGGTGTGCCGTGGTAAAAAAAATTACAACCATTCACCTTATCCACCATTACTTCATATTTTTAAACACATGCCTAAATGTATACTTCACAATACGGTTATCGGATCTTCACGGTGTTTGCGATCCGTCACGGCACTCGTGGCCCATAACACATAAATGTTATCGCCGCAGGCTACAGCACTGCTCGTTACTTCACGACATTATTCATAACATTACAAAACATAAACTTACTAAACTATGTAATCATTATTTCATTTATGATGTACAGATGATTCATTGGAGGTAGGACACGGCGGTATTTCCGCCCAATTGAGCAGTCCGACTGGGGAAGTACCTCCGCCCTACAGAATACCGCGGCTATAATAACTTCGTGTTGTGTTCCCGGCGGTGAGTAGGGTAGCCAGAACTCACTGGAGAATTTGTGCTGTCAGTGGGAAGACTAAAGGCTTGACCTGCTTTATCTTCTACACTGATGGCACAGAAACTCTGTACTTACAGGGTTGGCAGCGCAACTGTGACTTCTCTGGTGTTACAAACGTCCATAGGCCACGGTAACCACTTTCCATCAGGTGGGCCGTGTGCTTGTCTGTCACCTAAGTGGAATAAAAAAAAATTCTGAATGCAACAGCACTGCACGGCACTGCTGCACAGCATTGCTGCACAGCACTACTGGTCCCAATATATTTTAATCTCTTTGAACTTATATGACATTGCATTCCGAGCTACGCAGCAGTGTCGTTGCAGCACTATTGTGCAGCATGTAAATGAATGCATGTTGCACAACAGTGCTAACAGCATATCAGCACTAACAGCGCAACATTGCTGTGCAATACTGCTGCGTGCTGAGTGTTGCAGAGTTCGGAATTATACCTTTAGAATACTTTACATCGATCTTGAATTGAAAAGTTCTTAAGATAATAAAATCTTTTGATATTTTTGAGGCTTCTGCACTATTCACAGCATCTCATTTATCGATAAATTAAAGTCAAAGACAAAAATCATTTATTCTGCACAGATTATTAAACCGGAACTTACAAAAGGTCAATATTAAAAGAAATATGAAAGCCTAGTTTAATAAATGAACCACCGGTTCGGAACGCGGCACCGAATTTAGAAGACTCCGGCAAGAAACTCAGCGACCATTTTCATTTTTGGTCTACGATACACATGGTCGTTATACTCTTACAGTTTAACAGCAAAATCCAATGGTTTTACAATTTCTTTTCTAATCGCTAAGGGATTGTTTCACTTTGTTCATCTGGGCGCTATCATTCAAATGGAATTAATTGGTTTACTTTGATCACCTCGGAGATAAATCACCTGGATGAAATCACCCAGGTAAACAAAATGGAATAATACATCGCTGAGTTGAAAAAATAGATAAATTAACAAGAGTACGAATGTCAATTCTTTTTCGAAATGCTGAGGTCGGTAGCAATGATGACTCTTCGCAATTATATCACAGTCTAACGACTCATACTTCATAATACTCGTTATATTAAGATAATACTGTGCATTAAACCGAAAAAACTCAAGTGACTTCAAAATTTACGAAATTTAATGAAAATATCGGAATCAAATTGAAAACGCAATCAAACTATGAAAAAATCTAAATCTTTGTCTGAAGGCATAACAATCTAAAGAAAATGTTGGTAGCTTGGATGTTGCCAGATCAATCATGTTGAATATTATTATTTGTACGTGTTTCCTCCTAATTGAATTGAAATCATGCGTTTCAAAACCGCACATTATTGAATGGGGACCCTGAGTCTAATTAGGTATCTTCATCCTAAGACAATTTCCCACTGTCGTGAGATTTATTATCTCAGTATTTACAGTTTGAACGTAATTTACATATATTCACGCTTGTACATCAGCGGTAGACAGAAGTGTATTTATATCCGTATTTCACTGCATTTGATGTCAAGTAAGCACATTACATACATATAATCACGTCTTTATCCACTTATTGCACTATCCACTTTTAGCACAGGTGAATTAACACCCACATTTCACCAATCATTGTATTCGGTCGGCCCGGACATTATTGCTGACTCGAGCCATGGATCTGAAACTGAATCTGGGCTGTATATATCTGTCTGATGTTAAACATCCCTATCCCTTAGTCACCTTACACGATACCACATGGGAAGAGATGGGTTGATCCAAATTCTACTCTGCCGGGAACCACGCGGCAAGTGTATAAAATGTATAAAATCCCCAGGAAATTAGGAGATGAAGGGAATAATATTCTTAGACCACGCTAGCTGCATGTCATGTACCTTTTTGATATAGGTCAATTAGACTTCGCCTTGCCTGACCTTAAGCTGAAGACAAAGTCTCAGAAAAGAGGGTCACCATTCCTTACACATACCGTGCTACAATGGTGACACTCAGCTTGACGGCCTCATCATATGCTTTTTCACGCTCTGCTTAAAGGACCCGGGACTGTAGGAAGGACCTACACTGTATTGATTAGTACTTAGCTTATACATACCTTTTTTTACGTGCGCAAAATCACCACGGATACCCCACCACCGGAGCCGGTGAAAGAGGTTATGACTCGAACCGACCAAAACGCACGCCGCCTGTGGGTCGTTTGGTTGCCGAAGGTGAGGTTAACAGGCATATCCCTCGCACCCCGGCTGACCCAGGGCCATCTCTCTCGATCTGGCCCTTTCAACTTATACATAACTACCTCACTAAATATTGTCCTATGGTCGCACTAACCTTGGCACTGAGCAGTGAATCGGACTCAGCAACAAATGCTAACGTTAAACTGTGAAATCACTTTGCTTCGGTTATTTTTCCACGTTTTTCTGTACATATTATTGTTATTGTAGATTTGTTTGTCGAGATGGCGCAGCAGTAACTAACAACTGCGTATGAGGTTCAAGGTTCAATTTTGGAAACAAAATATGTTAATTAATAGCACATAAGCAACACAGAGTAGTGGACTACGAGTTCGAGCCCTACTCGGTGCAAATATTTGTATGTTTGAATATGGATATTTGCGTTGGTCTGGTCGTGCCTTCGAGAGTACGTTAAACCGTCGGTATGCCATACGACCCCGTACCGGTTGACATACGAACATTTATGGCAGTCGTTACATGTAGTGGGGAGCCATAATATGTCCAGCAAGCTGGTCTAAATGCAACGCCTTTATCCCCGGAGGGTTAGGCAGAGGTGAATTAATACCCACATTTCACCAATCGTTGAATTCGGTCCCGTGTAAAAGGGGGTGAACCTATTGCCGTCTTCCAGGCATTATTGTTGACTCAAGCAACGCAGTATTTTTTTTTTATACAACTTTGGTGGCAGACAAGCACACGGCTCACCTGATGGAAAGTGGTTACCATGAGAACAGAGATTTTGTGCCATCAGTGTAGAGGACAAAGCAGGACTAGCCTTTGGTCATCCCACTGACAGCACAAAAACTCTCCAGTGAGCTCTGGCTACCCTACTCACCGCCGGGAACACAACACGAAGTTATTATAACCGCGGTATTCTGTAGGGCGGAGGTACTTGGGCGGAAATACCGCCGTGTCCTGCCTCCTGCTTTTTGGATGGGGCTGTTTAACATCAGACAGTAGGTATATATGCAGCTCTGACTTAGTCTTAGATGCTTGGCTCGAGTCAACAATAGTGCCCGGAATACTTCAATAGGCTCATCCCCTATTACGTGGGACCGAATACAGTTATTGGTGAAATGTGGGTGTTGATTCACCTCTGCCTAACCATCCGGGTTAAACGCGTGATTAAATGTATGTATGTATGTATGTACAAAATATTATGTAAAATTACACTATTCTTGACAAAAAAATCCTAATGACCTACCTATTTTGTCGCACATAATTATATCTTAGCTTCAATGTACCTACTCTAAAAACTCGCACAATAATACTGGTTTGTGATCTTGTTGTCAGTTGGGTGTGCTCGCGTTTTTCGCATTTATTTTTTACCATTTAGTATATTAAAATGTCATTTAGTTTTTACTACTTCGGTAGTAATTATCTAAGAACTAACTATATAAGAATAATCTATCTGTCTATCGAGTAACATGTTATAGTTAAACTACTATAACATTACTATTTAAGGATTTATACTTCAAAAGGAAAAAGGGACCCTTAGGGCCTTATCATACTAGCTTTTCTGGGCGGAGCGGAGACGCTGAGTTTTCGCGGATTTATAGTGAGTTTACGATATTCTGACAAAACACTCAGTAACAAAATAGATTCGTTTATTCGTTCGCAAAATAACACAAAGTAATCGTTCTCTTCCATTCGATTAATTGATAATGGATCTTCCTAAATTCGTTAATATTACTGAGTATATTGTCAGAATATCGTAAACTCACTACTAATCCACGACGCCGCCGCAGCGGGAGCATCACGCAACCGAGGCGTCACCGCTACGCGACCGCTGCGCCCCGAAACCGCTAGTATGATAAGGCCTTTATAAAGTGACTTCTGCGTCTGTCTAGATGCTTTTCTCAGGAATGGTGTTACATTGTAGGAATAACAGTGTGACAATAACAACGTTAAGTTTTTCCATCAATTCAGTTTCTTTTTATCACATTTGACGATATCTTTTTTATGTTTATTCATGGTCGCTGAAACACCTAGGTCATTAGCGATCTCTGTAGAAATACATTATATCAACTTATAATACTCAATAATAGTTGCTTCTTCATTGTTTAAACATTCTTTTGAAGATTTGGGGAGGTTTTTTTGTTTAATCGCCACGGTACCCTCACCACCAGAGCCGATGGGAGAGGTTATGTCGGACTCGAACCGACTAAAACTTGGGGAGGTTAACATGCTAGCATTCATTAATTTCTGTATTATACATTGGATATTAAATAAGTAGGTAAATGTTTGACAAATATTTTGTTGTTACACCTTGTTGATTTATTTTTATTTTTATTGTTTTATTGTAGTGAATGTGAGTTTTTTTTTTATATATACGACACGTTAATTGGACTTCGCCTTGCCTGATGGTAAGCTGAAGGCAAAGTCCCAGAAAAGAGGGTCACCATTACTTACACATACCGTGTGACAATGGTGACACTCAGCTTGACGGCCTCATCATATGCTTTTACACGTCCCGCTTAAAGGACCCGGGACTGTAGGAAGAAGGAAACACGTGAGCTGGTAATGAATTCCAGGCCTTAATGGTGCGACAGAGGAAAGAGTTTCCGAACCGCTTGGTTCTTGCTCGTATATTCTGCACAGTGTGAGGGTGACATCTAAGGCCTGCACGTGTTGTCCTATGCAGGAAAGGAGATGGTGGGATACAGCCGTAAAACGGATAGATGTATAGAAGAATTTCAATGGTTTTGGGCAAAGGTTCTGTGGTTTAGTGGTCATAGCGTTCCCCCTCTAAGGGAAAGTTCGTGTGTTCTAATCCCTCCTGAACCGATACAATTTTTACTATATCGTAATCGATTTTAATACTTTACTATTGTTATTTGTTACCTAATAGTTGTTCCAAAGTATTTTTTTATCATAATTTTAACGTGATTTTTGAGGTCTTGAATATTGGTAGTAATGTAATCGCACAATATCTAACATAACATAATTATATACAAAACCCCCGGTGTGCAAGCCCGACTTACACTTGGCTAGTTCTATTTACATAACATAAACTCACGCCTATATCCCCGAAGGGGTAGGCAGAGGTGCTAGCTACCACATTTCGCCAGTTTATGTTTAGGTCCCAATGTAATAGGTGGCGAACCTATTGCCATTAAACGGGTTCTATTTAACAACAGTTCTATTTATACAAAAAAAATATACTGTTATATTTATTTGCCTTATTTTTTTAGCCTTTTCCAAAGTCAGTTGAGGTCTGCTTTCCAGGCTGTGATGCGGCTGAACTTCGATATTTTCTGTGAAGACTGTCCTCTTACCTCCACAACCAATTGGCGATATAAAATTTCTATAGGTAGATTAGTCTAACTTTTTAGAGTTGTAACTACCCATAACGACTACCATCGATGTTTCTATGGCAACCGGGACCAATGGCTTAAAGTGCTCTCCGAATAATCTGTAAATAAATTTAAAAGTGTAGTAAAGAGTAAATTTTGCCAGAAAGGCATAAAATCCAAGAATACTTAGATGATAAATAAACTTGGAACTATGCTAATCAAGTAAATTATTGTACTTTGACTAAGTAGACTTAGTAAATGTTTGTAAATAGACCAAAAAAAAAATGTCTTCTCAGGTCGGGACCGAGTTTCGAACCGGTGGTCCATTTGCTAAACTAGTCTTCCATATTTCTTTTTATAGTGACGTTTTTTGAGCGCAGATTTATTTATTTATTTATTGGCAACAAAAAAACAGTTATGTGATAAAGTCTTATACAAAATATAATCTTAAAAACTTAAACAAATTATGAACCATGTAACCAACACAATTGTCCACGAATTGACCATAGATATACACAGACAATTTTGTATTTAGAATGCAATATTTAATGCATTGGCTGCTTATTAATAAAATGAAAAAAACATTATCACAACTAAATTTGAACTGAGAACCAAAAGGGAAACTAAAAATCAAAGTTAAAAGTAAGGATAGTAATTAGACTAATCAATTATCATGATTTAACTGTCTATGCAGAATAAACGATTTTTGACTTTGACTTTGAAGAGGTACCTACAGACAAGAAATACTTTGCTGTTTTAGTACAAGCACTTTTTTTTTTCTTTTTTTTACGTACGCAAAATCCCCACGGATACCTCCCCACCGGAGCCGGTGGAGGAGGTTATGTCGGACTCGAACCGACTAAAACGCACGCCGCCTGTGGGTCGTTTTGGTTGCCGAAGTTGAGGTTGACAGGCATATCCCTCGCACCCCGGCCGACCCAGGGCCATCTCTCACGATCTGGCCCTCTTCTCGGGTGTGGGGACTACAGAGTCCCCGACTCGTCCCCGGAAACGGGGAGGCGCGCCACGCGCGCCACCGCCGCGACCTGCTTCTGCCAGGGTGCTTCACCTGTCACCCCCAGGCCGGCGCTCATGGGGGGCGGAGGTCGTTCATCGACCTCCGACGCCCGAGTTGCCTTCGTACGCGGGCAGCTTGTCTTGCGATCCTTCGTCGCTCCCGCTGCCGCTCCCGCCCAGCCTCCTCCTTCACGAGCATTACTTGCTCGCAGAAGGAGGCGCCGGCCGCCCACGCATCCGCGCAGCGAACCATCGCCGCGAGCAAGGTGGAGAGCGTGAGAACCCTCACTCCCAGGGCCGCCACAAGCTCCCGCCTCGGCGTCTCCCACGCCGGACACTCGGTGAGCGTGTGCGGACCTGAGTCCTCGCTCGCGTCGCAGTGATGGCACTCGGACGTTGGCTCTTTGTGCATCCGACGCAGATACTTTCCGAAGCATCCGTGCTCGGTGATCATCTGCGTCAGACGGTACGAGAGGCTGCCGTGTGGCCTCTCTAGCCACTCCCCCATGATGGGTCTTACCGCCGTTACTACGGCGTGCCCAGTACAAGCACTATTTTGAATAGAACTTAGTATTGAATATTCATAACCATGCGAATGGTATCCTAGCTACCCATGTGTATGCACTGAGTGCTGTGTACAAACAACGTCAGATCGATTTTGACTAACAACCTACTCAAAATGATTTTAACACCTTGAAATTCCCCCTTCCTGTTGACTAATTGTTTTGACATTTGGTACACGCCTTTAGTTCGGACGATAATACAATTTAAAACTATAAAAAAGTTTGATCTCATCTCATAAACTCACGCCTAAATCCCCGAAGGGATAGGCAGAGTGCTAACACCCACATTTTGCCAGTTTATGTTTAGGTCCCAATGTAATAGGTGGTGAGTCTATTGCCATTAACCGGGCACTTATAAAACTGCGATAAATACATACTTTGCTAGTAAAGATCGATTTTTTATATCACTTAGGTGACAGACAAACACAAGCATCAGGTGGCCTCTGATGGAAAGTGACTTATAGCCGTGTACAGAACCAAGAGAGTCACACTCGCGCTACCAACTCTGTAAGAGATGAGAGTTTCTGTGCCGTCAGTATAAAAGACAAAGCAAGATAAGCTTTTGGTCTTATCACTGACAGCACAAAAGCTCTCCAGTGAGCTCTGGCTACCCTACTCATCGCTGGGAACACAACACGAGGTTATTATGGCCGCGGTATTCAGGTACGGTTGTAGACATAAATTGAGATGACACATCATGAAATGATAATTTGTTTGTTTCAGGTAAAAACTTCAATCAATAATGAATCTGATTAGACATATTATGAATCCCGCAGTAAGTAAACCTGACTTTTTATGTATGGAGCACTTCATTTTGCTCTTGCCGGCCTACTAATTGTCACTTTTCTAGAGTGGCAGATCCATTCAGCAGTTAGTACGTGATTGAATAACAAACACACAAACATCTTCATAATCTTCCACATTTGTAATATAATCATACACATAATCCACTCGCGTGTATGTTGGTTATCGCGAAAAATATAGCCTATGTCCTTTCTTTGGGTCTAATCTACCCCTATACCAAACTTCATCAAAATCGATTCGGCGGTTTAAGCATGAAAGCAAATCACGGCGGTATTTCCGCTCAATTGAGCAGTCCGACTGGGGAAGTACCTCCGCCCTACAGAATACCGCGGTTATAATAACTTCATGTTGTGTTCCCAGCGGTGAGTAGGGTAGCCAGAACTCACTGGAGAATTTGTGCTGTCAGTGGGATGACTAAAGGCTTGTCCTGCTTTGTCCTCTACACTGACGGCACAGATATTCTACGAGCAAGAACCAAGCGGTTCGGAGACTATTTTCTTTGCCGCACCACCAAGACCTGGAATTCATTACCAGCACACGTGTTTCCTTCTTCCTACAGTCCCGGGGCCTTCAAGCGGGGCGTGAAAAAGCATCTGATGAGGCCGCCAAGCTGAGTGCCACCATTGTAACACTAGTGTCAGTAATGGTGACCCTCTTTCCTGAGACTTTGCCTTTAGCTTAAGATCAGGCGAGGTGAGGTCAAGTTGGCGTGTCCTATATAAAAAAAAAATAGACTTTCGCATTTATAATATTAGTACAGAAGTAGAATAGTAGGAAGTAAAATAGGAGGATTACAAAAAGATCTGTTTGTTACATACAACCGAAAATAAATCGTGTACGTAAAAGCAAAAATAAATGCTCCAGATACATTGACCTCTTTGTGTCGATCAACGGAGAAAAAGTGCAGCTTCGATACAAACAAGATGAATGAAGCTGCGTATGGAACAGATCGTAATAAAAAGTAAAACAGGATGTACAATTGTAAACACCAACACAAACCTTTGAGAACGCCGTGAGGCGAAACCGGTGAGGTGAAAAATAAAATACCTATACAGTGGACAAGTAAAGTACTTACAAAGTGTCTTATTGAGTGGAAATCAAACTGCGAACACTGACTTAACCTATTGAAGGTTAAGTCAGTGTTCGCAGGTTTGATTTCCACTCAACGAATTTAGAAAAGCTATTATTAAATCCAAGAATATATAGATGTTAAACAAGCTCGGAAATGAGCTGTTCGCTCAACTATGCTACTCAAGTAAATTTTTGTATTTAGATTAAGTAGACTAAGTGTATGTTTGTAAATAGACCAAAAATAAGATGCCCGCTGAGTTTCCTGCCGGAGTCTTCTCAGGTCGGGGCCGCGTTTCGAACTGGTGGTCCATTTGCTAAACTGGTTTTCATGTTTCTTTTTTATTGACGTTTTGTAAGTCATTTTTGACTCTGACTCCGTGCAAATATTGTATGTTGCCATTGATCTGTTTTTATGTATATAATATTTGTATTTACGAGTATTTGCAAACAAGTCCCAAAATCTGTTACCCGAATTCCAGAACTTATGCGATAAGCATTCAAGCTTTGTGTAATGTGTTCAAAAATAGAATGTTATTTCATTAATATTATTATTTATTAATCTTTCCGCCTATGTAGTCCAATATACCTTCATAATATGAATTTCAATAGGATTTAAAACTGTTTTATACTCAAAAGATCAACCACCCCCTAGACAAGGGGCAATTCGTTAATCATTATTGTAGAATAGAATGACGAATGTTTTTTTTTCTTTTTCATAAAGGACACGTCAATTAGTCATCGCCTTGCCTGATGGTAAACTGAAGGCAGAGTCTCAGAAAAGAGGGTCACCATTATATACCTATACTAATGTGACAATGGCGACACTCAGTCATTCAGAATGTATGGGATTTGACGTCTTTATTACTGAAATTTAACGTCTGTCATAAGCGTCAAATCCCTATAGAGGGACAGGTTAAACTTAGTATAAAGACATGGCTTACCGTTTTTCAATGAACCATCAACTCTAGTTAAAAAGGTTTACTTCTTATTGTGTTAATATTTTATTTCAAATTGTGAAATTGTCTTCGTATTTGTTTCAAATTGTAAATATAAATCAATGTTTTTTGAAAATAAACTGTACTAGGGTAATAGTATAAAAGGGTTAGTATCTAATAAGCTTCTTTGAAATTAAAAACGAGAACGCTGGTAACTAGTAATTTCGAAAAGTTTATTAACTGTCTGTGAAGCCGTATATATTCTATTTCTACTGTATTTTCGTATCTTTTGAGCTTGGTATTGCACTTTCTTCACGCCTTTATAAAACTAATTTAGAGTGCAATTTGAGAACAGGTATATTGACTATAGCACAGGTAAAAAATTTACGACTTGAGATACACAATTTTGAAATGAACTTACCATTTTGCTCTTAGGTTTCATTTACTTATATAATTCTAGTACTCATTGGCTGAAATTGAGTAAAATTTAATTATGAGATAGTTTTCAAGTTTATTGGTGTGATATTTGGTTACCTTTTGTTATCGCTCGGGGAAAGCCTCTGACCGCAGCCTCACTGATACATAGCGTTAAATGTAGATGTATTTTATTAAATGGTAGTTAAATTTTAAAGCGAAATGTGTGAAATATTTCAAAACATATACTTACTGGTAATTTAATTTAGACTGTAGAACAACATACATACATACGTACATATAATCACGCCTTTATTCCCGGAGGGTTAGGCAGAGGTGAATTAACACCCACATTTCACCAATCATTAAATTCGGCCCCACGTAATAGGGGGTGAGCCTATTGCCGTCTTCCGGGCACTATGGTCGAGTCGAGCCATTCATCTGAGGCTGAATCTGGGCTGTATATATCTGTCTGATGTCAAACAGCCCTATTCCTTAGTCGCCTTGTACGACACCGCATGGGAAGAGATGGGGTGGTCCAAATTCTACTCTGCCGGGAACCACGCGGCAGTAGAATAACAATAAGTGGATTTTAAAGGTTAATTAAAATTAAACTTTGAATAAAAGCTTGTAAGGAAATTGCTTGTTTAACTAAGCTACTTGAACAAATTATTGTACTTAGATTAAGTAAACCTGTTTATAAATTAGACTTAAAAAGCCTGTCAACTGCGAGTCGGACAATTTCTCCGAGGGTTTCATAAAAAATTGTATTCAGAGAAGAACTTATGCCACTTACCTTCGTGCACCTATTTTTATGTTTTAATTTCATTGTAAGTGTTGTAAGCTCTTTTTTAAGAATATAATATAATAAATCAATAATAGTGCCCGGAAAACCCCCTATTAGGCGGGACCAAATTCAAAAATTGGTGAAATGTGGCTATAAATGTAACTCTACCTAACCATCCATGTGATTGTATGTATTGTATGTAAATAAATGAACCGCAATATATTTTGATTGCGTTGATTTAAAAGTTACAGACAAGATGTTCAAGATGTTACAGACCTGAATATGTGGTATGAAATTCAACTTTGATAGTTCCGCGTATTCCTGAATAAATATAGACAGACAAACAGATAGACAGACGGATGGACAGACGGTCAACAAAATCATTCTATAAGGATTTCGTTTTTCTTTCTCTTATGTACGGAACCCAAAAAAGACTTTCGGATTATCGTTCCTGCAATCTATGCGGACTTATAACAGGAATGAAATAAACCTGAGTGTTATTTCAGATCATGATCTACTCCTATTCTAGCATTGTAAATATTAGCCTAGTCCGTTAAGCGTGATTTAGTAATAAATAATTGAGCAGTCCGACTGGGGAAGTACATACCTTCACAGAATATCACGGCTATAATAACCTCGTGTAGTGTTACCGGCGGTGAGCAGGGTAACCAGAGCCCACTGGAGAGTTTTTGTGCTGTCAGTGTGTAGACCAAAGGCTTGTCCTGATTTTGTGTTCTACACTGAAGGCACAGAAAATCTCTATTCTTACAGGGTCGGCAACACAGGTATGACTCCCCTGGTGTTACACAGGTTCATATGTCACGTCAACCACTTCCCATCAGGTGGGCGTGCTTGTTTGTCTCCTAAATTCTCTAAAAAAAACAAATATCTTCACAAATTTATCTTCACACTTGATGATATTAAGAAGTAATGTTTATTTCGATTTCTACAAACAATGATATGGCTTAATTACCTGTAAACTAAAAATGAATTCTACAGTATCCTGTCATACATATCAGCAATTCAATTACAAGCGTTTGCAAAAATACGCTTCTACAAACATAAATGGCACAAAATCGATAAAACATTGTACAATTCTTAGTAACAGAGTTCATAGCGATGCGATTAAAAATTCATACATAGTTCTGCATTACGTATATACAGTGTGTTCAAATTTTCAAATTCATATTCGTTACTCGCTAAAACGGTGCAATGTAATTACATCTTTTTTGTCGTCAAATTCTGCTTAAAACTAAGCTTACCGCTTTCTAGGCGCCAGTGATAGGCGTCATTTGACAATACCGAGAGCAAATAAGCAGATTCTGGGAATAAATGGTACTAAATAGCACTATGTCATTAGCCTAACCGACAGTTGTTACGTGTGTTGCAAGCCTTGAAGTCGATTGCAACCTACTTCTAAGTATTGAATTTTTTTATACCACTTAGGTGGCAGACAAACACACGGCCCACCTGATGGAAAGTGGTAGCCGTGGCCAATGAACGTATTCAAAACCAAGAGACTCACACTCGCGCTGCCAACCATGTAAGCACAGAGAGTTTCTGTGCCGTCAGTGTAAAAGACAAAGCAGGACAAGCTTTTGGTCTTCCCACTTACAGCACAAAACCTCTTCAGTGAGCTCTGGCTACCTTACTCACCGCCGGGACTACAAATTATATGTTTGTATCTCATTTAGTTAAGACGAATTAACTACTCACTGTACAAATTTATAGACCCGTTGGAAACCTAAATATGTACAATAATTATTTTTTTGGAATTGAGCCTCTGTGGCGTGGCAGTAGTGAACGCGGCCGCTACAGGAGGTATGGGTTCGATTCCCGTTCAATGCAAATATTTGTATGCTTGCATTGGTCTGGTCGTGCCTCAGAGAGTACGTTAAGCCTTCGGTTACGGTTATCATACGAACATGTATGGCAATCATTATGTGTAGTTCGAGCCCTCAAAAGTTTGACTAGTATTACGACAGAACTTCGATATCGCCATTTGGTGTGGAGGTCAGATGGCAGTCGCTTTACGGAAAATATCGAAATTGAACCCGAATCAAACTAGAAACCCGACCTCAACTGAATTGTGAAAAGGCTCAGAGAATAATGATGCTTACAGGGTTGGTAGCGTGAGTTCGACTCTCTTGGTGTTGCACACGTCCATAGGCCACGGTAACTACTTTCCATCAGGTGGATCGTGTGCTTGTCTGTCAACCAAAAGGGGTATAAAAAAATTTTTTTTGGGTATAAAAAAATTGTGGACTTGAATAACAATGAACGAATTTTTTTCCAACTGTACGTAACCATCTTTAATCACCCCGCGACCATAACTGCTGAAAAGCAGCCGAAACGTCGGGATAAAAGTAAATAAGTACGAAATAAATTGCGATAGAATTAGTTAAAAAGTTGTTTTATTTCAATGAACAGAGAAGATTATCCTTTGATACCATTGAGATAAGATCTGATGGTGGAGCCAGCAGGTGGAACGGTAGAACTCAACCCAAATTTCTTCAATGTACCTACTGTCTCTATTTGTCTCTATTAATATTTACTGCCAGACTGAAAAAGCTAATAAGAAAGAAATATTTTCCTTTTTTTTAATGGCTTTTTACATATTGTATCCAGCAGCAAAGTGCTAGAAGTAGGTACAACCAATCTTTCAGTGTCTACTAATAAACCTCTTTAAGTTAACCTCTCTCAAGTTTATATCTATTACGATAGGAAAAAAATTAATCAGTTCATCCGGGATTCGAACCCGCGATCTTTCTCTTAATAGGGGAAATGCTGTGACCACTGAGCCATCTGAACTGATTCAATGCTTTTTCCTATCTTAATCAATTTGAATAGTTAGCAAACTAAATGCTTTAAAATTTCACTCTCGAGTATAATAATGGTAAGCATAGCTTGTTTTATGGGATCTAGAATGCGTATAAACATACTTAGATACTTTTTTTTCGTAAATGCATACATATTATACATAGAAACACCCATACCAATGCAAATATACATATTCATGCATACAAATATTTGTACTGAGCGGGAAAATAGCAGTCGAGTCTACCGCTACGCCACGCATCTAGATCTAGATTCCATAACACAAGCTAGTTAAGCAGTACTTAGTACGGGTCTAGATAGCATTGTGTATAATGTTGTGGAATATTATTTGAAAAAAAAAACGCACGAATAAAAGGATTGAAGCGGTTATTGAGTTAAAAATATTTATTATCTAACCTTATACAACATTTTCCATTGATCAAACAAAATGAACTTAGTGTGTATTCAAGTTGTTCATATATATACAATTATAATAATGTGCTGCTGTATGTGTGTACAGACATTACGAGTAAACAGATGTTTCTTTTGATTTCATTTTGTGCGCAATAATATCAGCAGCGGCTGGGTACACGTTCAACGTAAATAACATTGTTGCAAATTAAAACAATATTTATTATACCTATGTATGTTGTAAGAAAGGACAGCCCTCTGTGGCGGGTAAGTAGTGAATGTGACTGTTACACAGGAGACGCAGGTTCGATTCTACTACCCGTAACGATTGCCAGATATGTTCGTATGACATCCGGAATCCACGGTTTAACGTGCTCTCTGAGGCACTAAGAAATACATACAAGTATTTTTCATCTGATATTATTAAATACACATTTACATAACATAACATAAACTCACGCCTATATCCCCGAAGGGGTAGGCAGAGGTGGTAGCACCCACATGTGGCGAGCCTATTGCCATTAACCACTTATAAACCTGCGATAAATACCCACATAAATTCGAAAAGCATCGAAAAGTCATTGGTGTGTGCCATGGTAAAACCTGGGATCGAACCTGAGACCTCGTCTCGGCAGTCCATTACACATACCACTAGGCTACAAATCTTCAAAATAATTTACTAAGGTTCTAATGTAATTATTTCTTTGACATTGTAATTTAAATACATAAAACTAATCATTTCTAAATTTAAAATATCTTTAGACAATCTATATATTACACATATTGATAACTCACTTGTACTTTTCCACATTACTTTATTACTTATTAGACCTGGACCGGTTTCGCCTTACGGCATCCTCAAAGGTTTAGAATGATATTTTTTCAATACAAACCAAATTACACAAAAACAAATTCCACCAAGTGCCATCAATCTACAGTATAAATAATCTATATATTATTTCCCCAAATTTTAGACATTTTTTTTGTACTGTTATACATAATTTTACAGCTACCCACATACGAAATAAGGACTGAGTGTCGCAATGTATATAGACGAATGTTCTTGACTTCACAATAATGTTTACGGGGATTAACGCGATAGCTTAGTGATATGGGTAATGGACTGCTGAGACGAAGTCTCAGGTTCGATCCCAGGTTTTATCATGGCACACACCAATGACTTTTCGATGCTTTTCGAAGTTATGTGTGTATTCATCGCAGGGTTATAAGTGTCCGGTTAATGGCAATAGGCTCGCCACCTATTACATTGGGACCTAAACATAAACTGGCGAAATGTGGGTGCTAGCACCTCTGTCTACCCCTTCGGGGATATAGGCGTGAGTTTATGTTATGTTATGGATTAACGCGATCATGGTATAGGTACATTAGATTTTCCTGACGTTTCGACCAGGTTACATCGGCCGTGGTCACAATCAGCCTATACCATGATCGCATTAATTCCCGTAAACATTATTGTGTATCATGGAACGCGAAAGTTTAAAAGTTAATGTTCTTAACTGTTGTAATAAAAAATATTGTGGTAAAAGTACAAGTGTGTTCTTAATATGTGTATAAATATTTGTGATAAGCGGGAATCCAACCCGCCCCTTGCTTCGTGTCCGCGTTCACTACTGCCACGCCACAGACGCTGTCCTCTCGCCTCGGAATCGGAAGGTTGAGAGAATCCTAGGAAGGTTGCAGTTCCCTGTGAAAACCTGTCAGCCGTCAACTTTGATACAGGTATGCAAATTCGCAATTGCGCAATGCTCCAAGCTTGTGAAGACGTGGGCTTTCGCAGCCTCCTTTTGCGAGCAAGTAATGCTCATGGAGGAGGCGGCGGCCAGGCCCAATGGAGACTTAGGACTTAGGACTTCCCGGTCCGTAAAACACGCGCAGCTCAACGGAGGCGACTTAAACGTCGGAGTTCCCTCAACTACCTCCACCTTCCGTAAGCGCAAGCCTGGGAGTGGCAGTTAGAGCCTACCTCCATTTTTAACTTGGCCTTACAACTAAAACTTGGTTAACCAAATAAAAAAAATCTGCTCGTAAATACCGAGTCGTACCTACTGCTTATGAAACTCTGATGTAAAAAAAGCCTTCGAATACAACACTATCGTTCCATACAATAAAAACATAGGCAAACATATTTCAAGACCTAAACGGCAGCAATAGCATAAGCTCTGTTACTGCAGCTGTCATGAGGACTTATTTGAATTTACTGTTTTCAAATAGCGAAACAATAATTAATTCCGTTGGAGATATTTCCGTCCATTTGAGCAGTCCGACTGGGGAAGTACCTCCACCCTACAGAATACCACAGCCATAATAACCTCGTGTTGTGTTCCTGGCGGTGAGTAGGGGAGCCAGAGCTCACTGGAGAGTTTTTATACTGTCAGTGGGAAGACCAAAGTCTTGTCTTACTTTGTCTTCTACACTTACAGCACAGAAACTGTAGGAGTTAGGACACGGCGGTATTGTAGGAGGTAGGACACGGCGGTATTTCCGCCCAATTGAGCAGTCCGACTGGGGAAGTACCTCCGCCGTACAGAATACCGCGGCTATAATAACTTCGTGTTGTGTTCCCAGCGGTGAGTAGGGTAGCCAGAGCTCACTGGAGAATTTTTACTATCAGTGGGAAGACTAAGGCTTGTCCTGCTTTGTCCTCTACACTGACGGAACAGAAACTCTGTGCTTACAGGGTCGGCAGCGCGAGTGTGGCTTCTCTGGTGTTACACACGTCCATAGGCCACGGTAACCACTTTCCATCAGGTGGGCCGTGTGCTTGTCTGCCACCTAAGTTGTATAAAAAAAAACTCTCTGTTCTTACAAAGTCGGCAGCACGAGTGTGACTCCCCTGTTGTTGCACACGTCCATAGGCCACGGTAACCACTTTCCATCAGGTGGGCCGTGTGCTTGTCTGCCACCTAAGTTGTATAAAAAAAGATATTTGAATGTTCATAACTCAACCACATTCAAACAGCTGAACGTATCTCTCTGAAATTTGGTACACAAATAGACAAAAGTACGTAAATACAAGCTACTTTTTATCCTTGAAAAATCCCTGGGTTGTAAGAACAGATTCAGAATCCTACACGAATATAAGCTTAAAAGACCTACGAGACAATAAAAACTTTCCCATATCCCGGTCAAGTGCACAAACTCGGGAATGTCATTGACATCACTACATACACACGCACATACATTGTGACGTAGTTTACTGTGTGGAGTTGTAGATTGATTCCTTATGGACTTTTTTACAGTATTGGATGGTAAACACATGGGATGGAGTACCAGTTTTAGGAACAGTATTGATTATAATGTTCCCTAGAATGTATTGTTTTGTTAGACTAAGTGGCATACGACCACCGCTATTCTTGATATTTTCTTGTTTAATACTTTTTATCCAACTTATTATGATAGGGTTATGATTTTGATAGGCTATGTATATATGTATGTAGGTTCATCTGCCCCCTCATAGCTCCTCAACCACTTATTAGAACTGGACAAATGAGGTCTCGTTAGAAGCATCTTAGTCGCCCGCTCGTTTTAGGCTATATAACGTGTTATACACACACACATGCACATAATCACGCCTCTATCCCCGGAGGGTCAGGCAGAGATGAATTAAAATCCACATTTCACCAATTATTAAATTCGGTCAAACGTAATAGGGGGTGAGCCTATTGCTGTCTTCCGGGCACTATTGTCGACTCAAGCCTTTCATCTGAGGCTGAGTCTGGGCTGTATATATATGTCTGATGTTAAACAGCCCTAGTCCTTAGTCGCCTTGTACGACACCGCATGGGAAGAGATGGGGTGGTTTAAATTCTACTCTGCCGGGAACCACGCGGCTGACGATATGATAACGTGTTATAGGCTTATATAACGTGTCACTGAATCTAAGATAGTGCCCTCAAGCGGTCAAAAAGTACTGTGTAATTTAAGATAAATATCTAGTGTTTGGTATCAACTGGAAGGCCTTAATTAGTACATTTCAAATATGTTAATGTGAAAGTTAAATTGTACATATTGCTTGCCCTAAAATAATATAAATAAAATAATAAGTTTCAAACTAAAACCCGACTTCTGAAAAAGTATCAAACAAAAAAATATCAAGGATAGCCGTGTTCGTATGCCACTTAGTCTACAAAACAATACATTCCAGGGAAAAGTGAGTAAAAATTACTCTATGGCGGGGTAGTAACGCATTCGTCAGAGGTCAGGTGTTTGAATGACTATAGAATTTATGTAGGTATGTAATATGTATGTATTTACATAAGAAAATGGATCTATTTATGTTTCGCCGCATTCTAGAACCCATATTAAAAGCTAATTAAGCTATGCACTGTACTGTATTCATAATTATGTATACAAATCTAAATTGAAATCTAAAATCCCGAACTAAATACAAAAGTATAAAGTCAACACTAGTGCCAGGAAGACGGCAATAGGCTTACCCCTACCTATTACGTGGGACCTAATTTAATAATTGGTGAAATGTGGATGTTAATTCACCTCTGCCTAACCCTCCGGGGATAAAAGCGTGATTATATGTATGTATAAAAACAAAAGGTGTCTCTTAAAAATTTAGATTCAAAATAAAAAATGCCTAGGTCATTCCTTTTGCTCACAAAGGGAATGTAGCTACAACGAATTCGCACAAAAAGGTACTGCAAACTAAGATTTCTTTCTGATTGAAGATGGACAAAGAATTTTATAAAAGGTTGTCTGACATAGTAGGCACAGACAATAAAACTATCTCGAGTAGAAAACAAAATACTGAGCTCGATGACGCTATTCGCTGAACAACGCGATAACATTCATTGAAATAAAACATAGTTCGAGCATAATATTTTGGAAAGTTTACGCATATATTTCACTATTGAAATAAAACTATTTAGTTAAGTAACTAGTTTGATAACCATAACTTATGCTTTGAGAGTAAAGGCGGCTTTCCGCAGTGAGCGGTGCGTGATTCTGCGGACAAATCATAGACTTATATTTTGCTCGGCGTAACCACATGATAGAGAATGTATTTTATTTTGTGGGTTATGATTAATATTTTTGCATGTCTTGGACTATTTCAATGATAATGTTTATAATTATTACTCACATATATAAGTATTGGCGACAAATAAAGTAAAACCAACGAAGCAGTAAAGTGAAGAAAGCTATCTCTTTTCTTCAATAAAATCAAAATTATCTTAGCTAAAACTAAATTTGTGAAATAACAGTATGCATATGACATTGACCACTTTAGTTATTATTTTTGCCAATTCACGGAATCGTTGGTAAATAATAGAATAGAATAATCGTTTTTTTCTCAGAATATGATTTAAAAAGGTATTTTTAAAATTAAACATTCACATATTGTACCTTAATACGGTGTCGAAATACTTACAAACTAACAAGGTTTTGCAGTTCTATTTAATTTACAAACTTTAATGGTTTTACTATACTTCTTCTGTGTCGACGGCATATCATGCTTCAAATTGACAAACGTTGATCTGTCGGATCTGAATCACAGTGGAACGTGTTGCCTTTTTTTGTTTTTTTTACGTGCGCAAAATCCCCACGGATTCCTCCCCACCGGAGCCGGTGGAGGAGGTTATGTCGGACTCGAACCGACTAAAACGCACGCCGCCTGTGGGTCGTTTTGGTTGCCGAAGGTGAGGTTGACAGGCATATCCCTCGCACCCCGGCCGAACCAGGGCCATCTCTCACGATCTGGCCCTCTTCTCGGGTGTGGGGACTACAGAGTCCCCAACTCGTCCCCGGAAACGGGGAGGCGCGCCACGCGCACCACCGTAAAAGTACCGCGGCCTGCTTCTGCCAGGGTGACAGGCGGCTTCACCTGTCACCCCCAGGCCGGCGCTCATGGGGGGCGGAGGTCGTTCATCGACCTCCGACGCCCGAGTTGCCTTCGTACGCGGGCAGCTTGTCTTGCGATCCTTCGTCGCTCCCGCTGCCGCTCTCGCGTGAAAGCTCAGACAAAACAGACTCATCATCATTGTGGTGACATACTTCCAAACACAGTGCTTCTTACCTCCGAGCGGGCCATCTTACAAACATAGATGATCCAGGGTTCAACCGGATGGATATCAGTCAATCAATCAATCAGCCCAGCGAAGTCCACTGCTGGACAAAGGCCTCTCCCAATGTTGGGATGCGTTGGCTTACTGTTTCCACGCTAGCCAGACGGATTGGTACACATTTTATTTTGAGTGTTTCTTCTGTCGCAGTGATATCGTCTACGTATTTTTCCGTTAATTGCCTCTTACGACACCTGTCGAATGATTGGGGTGGTGATACTTTGTTTTTTTTATATATGATGCGCCAATTTGACTTCACCTCGCCTGTGTATTCTTTCTCCGTCACTACACGGATTGTAAAGCGAAGGATATTCTCTAGTCAATTTTACACCCCGGCATTTGAAGACTTACGACAGTATGCTCAGTCGATCTAAGTCAGACAACCATCTCTGATAGCCAACGGGTGAGGTACCCGAGGGCATTTCTACACAAAAATGGGCCCGCCTTCCTCTCCGCATGGACTTGGCTGTCCATGGTGGTGAGACCAATGGCACCTATGACAAAACTGACTGACGGTGCTCTCCTTCCGTGGTCGTTTGCCTTACGAGCGTGTTGACGCCATTCTGCAAAACCACACACCGTGGAAAACCGTCTTACCACGTTAGAATTGCTAATGTATGTACACATCATACGAGTCCACCATGTCGGCACCTCCATTTATCGCTGTCCGAATTCCCCTAACACGATGTTCCGTTGTGATTTCAGCGCTGAATCATTGGAAAGCGTTATAATATGTATAGAATATATGGAGGATATTTTATCTTTTTTAGGGCTACTGAATACATTGGCTTAATGCCAACCATTCAGCAGCAATCATTATCTTTTTCTTCGACATATTGAAAAAGAATTGTAGTAAGAGTCTTTCCAGAAGCAACGTTACAGTTTAATATTTATGTGTCAGGATTTATGTGACCTCATGCTGTGTTGTGTATTACCTAGAATTTTTATCTAAAGTTTACGCGAATATTGAAATAAAACCACTTAAAATGAATTCTATTGCGATTTATTCTGTATTATTTGCAAACATAACCGCGGTAGCCTACGTAGCACGCCAATGACTTTTCGATGCTTTTCGAAGTTATAAGTGCCCGGTTAATGACAATAGGCTCGCCACCTATTGCATTGGGACCTAAACATGAACTGGCGAAATGTGGGTGCTAGCACCTCTGCCTACCCCTTCGGGGATATAGGCGTGAGATTATGTTATGTTATGTATTTGTAAACATCGGGCTAAAAGAATTCATAGGTGTTTGTTTTTACATACTTGTTAGTAAGACGAAGTAAGAGTTGTACTCTTTTGCCGATATTTCGCTTGTTTTAGCACCTATGGTCCCGGGAGAAAAAGATGGTGTTCGATTAATGCCTTAAAAAGTTATCTAATAAAAGTATTCAAATTATATTTCAATAACGACGGATCATCAGTGACAATACCGTGTGGCATATTGAACCCAATTCCGTGATCCACAGTAATCTAATCCCGGAATAAAACATATTTCATTCAGATCCGTTCATGTAAACTGACATGATTGAGTAATAATATATGTATAATATGGAGTTCTGGAGGGTAGCTAGAGCTTATGGGAGAGTTTTTGTGCTGTCAGTGGGAAGACCAAAATCTTGTCCTGATTTTGTGTTCTACACTGACAGCACAGAAAATCACTGTTCTTACAGAGTCGGCAGCACGGGTGTGACTCTCCTGGTGTTACACGCGTTTATAGGTCACGGTAACCACTTTCTATCAGGTGGGCTGTGTGCTTGTCTGCCACCTAAGTTGTATAAATTTATAAAAAATAATCATCCCTACAAACTTTCGTATTTATAATAGTACAAGTACAGAATGAATTTAAAATTTATTAAACGTTCATAAAATTCATAAACAATTTGATCGTATTGCGAATAATTCTATGCGAATTCGTTCTCCTACGTTCCATTACCCTCATTCCGGTACACTGGCTCCGAGTGCCGAGCTTCCCAGCTGTGTTGATGTTCTGAAGGCTTCGCACATCAAAGTATACCAATAAAGCCCTGTACTGCCTACCTGTGATGTGAACAAACGTTTAGATGAGAGATCTCCCTTTGTGACAAGACCTTGCAGTACACAACCACTAAATTAATACAATTTTGATAATAAGACACGTCAGATGTATTAATAACATGATATATTACTGATGTTATAATGACAGAAGAAGTAACTCGTGAAGTAGGTACACTGTAAAACGGGGTGAATATAGATCAATGGGTAAATAGAAATATAATGGTCAGATAAATTCTGTGGTAATTTTCTTTCAAGTGAAACTATGAATTAATTTAATGTAATGATCAACAGAATTATTAAAAATCTGAGTAGATTCTTAAATTTTTGTAGGAGATATTATTTTGACTGTTTTATTTCTACTCATTGTTGTGACTGCCTATACCAGAGAGTAACAGGCGTGAGCGTATGTATCTGTATGTAAGTAATATGGTTCAACTACACCTACACAAACTTTTCATTACTCTTAAGTCTTTTCTCAATTCAGGATCAGCAGTTTCAGTATAACTACACAACAGTCGAACATCAAAATTTTGATCGATGTGACTGTCATGTAACCTCCTCAACTTAGTGACGACTACTGTAGTTAGTAGAACAGTTTGCAGGATTTTTTACCTAATGTATGTCAAAAAAAAAATCGTATACCGATGGCTTAATGTGCTCTGGTCTCAAGAAATGGTCTCAAAATGCATTTTTATACAACTTAGGTGGTAGACAAGTACAAATGCACATGATCCAGTTGATAGAAAGTGGTTACCATGGCCTATGAGGGTGTGTAACATCAAGGGAGTCACTATGTAAGAACAAAGTGTTTCTGTGCCATCAGTGCAGAAAACAAAGGAGAACAAGCCTTTGGTCTTTCCACGTACAGCACAAAAATACTCCTGTGAGATCTGGCTACCCTACTCATCGCCGGTAATACAACACTAGGTTATTACGGCCGCGGTATTCTGTAGGGCGGAAGTATCACTATGCTAAGAACTGCCACCCATCATTAAGGTATTCAGTAAAACTATTTACAACTAGGGAAAACGCGTTTTAAGTAAAAAAGAGTTGGAACTGTACAGATAATCTAATCTATTTAACCATCTCCACCCGCCCTTGTCCCAATTATTAAGGGCCAAAGTCGGTCAGTATAGATGTATTACAATACGCCCTATTTTACCCTTTCAAGGATATATTATCACCTCGACGTTGAGCCTTCAATGACATTATATGATGTTGTGTTGTGCGCCGGTTACTGGCAACCTACAACTCACATTTTGCTCTCGATATTTTTGCGCTTTCTGAGAACCAATTTAAGAAAATGGTTTCTGAAACTCTCGCTAATGACTCCGAATTGGGTGTCATTCTGCGGGGATTGAGTTTTAACTACGCGTTCGTATTTTAAAACACAAATATAAATTCGTGGACAATAGTGTGGGTTGTGCGTTTTTATTTTGTATACCTGGTTTTTGGGATTTTATTGTAATGCATAACTGTTTTTTGTCTCTAATAAATAAAAATAAAAAAAATAAAATTGTATGGAACTTCCCGGGTCAAGCAAAATGTTCCGTGTAAGGATGTCCGAGAGGTTTCTACCTGAAATAGTAGAATTTAGTGTGTATGGAGTGTTAGCATCTGTATCCACATCAAAAACAGAACCCTCTTCTCCTTAAGGGTCGTGTGTCGTAAATAAAGCTAGGGCTGTCTCTATTTACATTTTAATATTATGTCTGTCTGTCTGAAATTGAATTATCTACACTATTGAATTAAATTTTAAAGGATTTAGTATATTAACTATTCAAATCGACAAAAAAATTGGATCGGTTCTAGATTCAAACCCGCGATGTTTCCCTTACAGGGAGAATGCTCTGACCAGTGAGCCACCGAACCACGCCTGAAGCGTGACCCTGAGACGTGATTCGGTGGCTCAATGGTCAGAGCATTTCTTCAGTAAGGGAAATATCGCGGGTTTGAATCCCACCTGAACCGATTATTTTTTTCTTATCTTAATCGCATATCTATACTATTATTATAAAGTATGTCAGTTTGTGACGCTGTATGAGGATTTATTTATTTCATGAACAATTTACATTGTGTTTGAGAAAGAAAAAAAAAAGTTTTCAAGTTCAAATTTTCTACTAATAGAAAGACACATTATTTGTGATTGTCATCACATCACCACGTCATCATATCATCACGCAGGGTCAGCAGCGGGAACCGGATCAGAAGTCCACGCGGGATGAGCCGCGGACAACAGTTAGTTTTAAAATAAACAAATATTATCTGAAACACTAAAAAGATATTAGTACTGACGTATCCAATGTAATATAATTATTTAGAGAATGTATCTTATTTTATTATGTAAACGCAGTTTACGTAATCACATTGAATAAAAAGATAGTTGAAATTTGCATTAAATTATAATTTAAAATAAATATTTATTTATTTAAGAAATAATAATTAATTTATTAAAATTTAACATTTCAAAATCTAGAACGGTATACATGTTTCTATACAAAATTTAACCTGACTAGTTCCGCAGTGCCACCTGCCGGATCAAATATTGTATTGATCTTCAATGAGTTAGGTACCCAGTTTTATCACAATTGAATTAACGGTACGGTAGCACTCAGCCGGTGTGGGAGGGAAATGCTTTTAAAGCATCAAAGAATCAATTTCATTTATTCAGTTTAGGCACATAAAGAGCACATATGAACGTCAAAATTGTACAATTAATTCAGCAAATATTATAAAATAGTATATATACTAGCTGACCCGGCAAACGTTGTTTTGCCATATAATGTTAAGGGTGGACAACCCTTATCATTTAGGGGGATGAAAAATAGATGTTGTCCGATTCTCAGACCTACCCAATATGCTCACAAAATTTCATGAGAATCGGTCAAGCCGTTTCGGAGGAGTTTAACCACAAACACCGCGACACGAGAATTTTATATATTATTATTATTGGAACATAATTATTTCACTGTTTCGTTAAGTTAGTTCTACAGAGATAGATACCAGCAAGAAAATCAGAGAACTATATTAGAACTAGATTATATTTTTTTATTTTATTTGCTTTAGTTTACAATTTCTATTGTGCGAGCAAGCAAGAGACTTATGTTGACCACGCAGTTACACCATCAGGATACAAATCTACTTCATAGTAACCTTTTTTCATCAAACATTTTTTCATCAGTATACGGTCCTGTCTCCGATATTTCGGCGCTTATTTTGATATTTTGATACTGATGTGAGTGACCATGATAGTTTACAAACATTTTTTCTCTTCATATACCATTATTAATCCACATCACATCCTGACAAATGAGACCCGAGATAGCATGCGGTTTTAGTCAGTTCGGGTCCGGATTAACTGACTCGTTATTCGGAGAGAGGTATTAGCAATAGTAATTTGTGGGGATTTTCGAACGAAAAGAAAGGTACGGCAGCGAATAAAATATCAACAAATTAGATTAACTATAATTAAATTAAGATTTTCAGACGCGTGCCAGCCCTATAAAAGCCGGTGTAACTGTAACGATATTAGGAAGTAATACGTGCGGCGAGTGGCAAAAATGTAACATTGACTTGTAACTGAATGTAACGGAGGGCTGCCCTTGTCCGTTACATTACATTACACAAGTTCGGACAAGTTGGATAGTGTTGTTGTACCGTCTTGTTATGTTTGGAGAAGTTTGGGGCTTGAGAGTTTCTTTTATGAACGTAAGTGGGTAACATAGGGCTGGCTTGATGTCATTCATTGATGACATGTGTTTTTTTTCTAAACAACATTAATAATTGAAATTACAAGTATTCGCTCTAACCTTTCTAAATTGCATATATTAAAAATACGCTTATACTTTTCCAAAGTATTTTTTAATTGTTATCAGACCTGACCGGTTTCGTCTTGATGTTTATAACATAAATGTCTGTGTAAGCCTTTGAGGATGCCGTAAGTCCACTAACAAATGAAGAATACTGTGAAAAAGTACAAGTGTTATTTTAAATGTGTGTAACAACAAATTACACCAAGTGCCATCAATCAACCGTTTAAAAAGATAGGAATTTTTTTGAATCAGTTCAGTTTCTTCCACCGTCGCCGTATATAAATATATAGGAGGTAGGACACGCCGGTATTTCCGCCCAATTGAGCAGTCCGACTGGGGAAGTACCTCCGCCCTACAGAATACCGCGGCTATAATAACTTCGTGTTGTGTTCCCAGCGGTGAGTAGCGCAGCCAGAGCTCACTGGAGAATTTGTGCTGTCAGTGAGATGACTAAAGGCTTGTCTGCTTTGTCTTCTACACTGACGGCACAGAAACTCTGTATTTACAGGGTTGACAGCGCGACTGTGACTCCTCTGGTGTTACAAACGTACATAGGCCATGGTAATCACTTTCTATCAGGTGGGCCGTGTGCTTGTCTGCCACATAAGTGGTATAAAAAAAAAGTATTATAAAAAATAAAAATTATAGTCATTTCAGGTGGAATTTTAAATTGTGATCTTTCCCTTACAGGGGGAATGGTCAGAGTATTATCCTTGTAAGGGAGACATCGCAGTTTCGAATTCCGCCCTAATTGATATTTTTTTCCTATTTTAATAGATTTGAATAGTTAGCATACTAAAGGCTTTAAAAAATCATATAACAGTCTTATACAGTTTGCCATTGTAAAGAAATCGTGCCAAGATCTAAAGCACAGAATATTTAATAGTACTAACTTCTAAAGCAACAAGTTTAAAACTAATTGATTGGAAAAGTTAACGAAATAAAGCCCAAATTTCACGAAGTAAATTCGAAGAGCGTTAAAACTAAAATTGGATAATTAAAAACCAGATTTACTTAATGGGACTTTGTTTGGTGATAAAAAAATCTACGAAACATTAGCATTTATAAGAGAATCTTCAGATTATCATTTACAGTCGTTGATAGAAAGCAATACACTATTCATATTATGTGTTTTTAATTGCCAATATTACGAAGTAAGTGTTTTTCATAAAGGAAATGTATTTATTAACGACTTCAAACTATTCCTGACTCGACAATCCCATACATAGAACAAGACGATACCTACAAATTTAAGTAGATATTTCATTATCGTTGCTGTTCATTTTTTCAAAGTGTGGTTTCTGGCAGAGTTGACTTTTGACCACCCAATCTCTTCCCATGCGGTGTCGTACAAGGCGCCTCAGGGATAGGGCTGTTTAACATCAGACAGATATATACAGCCCAGACTCAGCCTCAGATGCATGGCTCGAGTCAACAAAATAGTGCCCGGAAAACGTCAACAGGCTCACCCCCTATTACGTACATACATACATATGGTGCAGTGCCTCACTGGAGTTTGTTGCGCCGTTTCTTCTCTACCAGCACCAAGGAAGCGGTGGTAAACAGAATTTAAGCAGAATTTAACGTCAAAAAGATGTATTTACGTTGCACTATTTTGAGAGATAAAGAATTTCAATTTGAAATATAATCACGCCTTTATCCGCGGAGGGTTAGGCAGAGGTGAATTACCACCCACATTTCACAAATCATTGAATATTACGCGGGATAAAGGCGTGATTATAAGTATGTATGTATGTATGTATGTATGTTTTTTTCAAAGATAGTTATTTAGTGTATGTATGGAGGTGAATGGAGATTTTTTGTTATTCTTTTTAATTCTTTACAAAGAATTCTGTTTTCATATATATTTTCTTCAAATAAATAAGGTAATTGGATACAGAGATCCGACAACAAGCAACACTGACTACAAAAGAGTTGAGTATTAAGTTAAAAACATTAATGTTAAAAACTACGTGATTGTCATAAAATTATACATATGAAATGATTATGGCTTATTCGGCAGAGAGTTTCCCCTGTAAGCGAAAGATAGCGGGTTGGAATCCCGTCTGGAACGATTAATTTTTTTCTATTTCTTAATCGATTTCAATATAATACTAAATACTTTAAAATTTCATTCAATAGTTTGAGCGGAGTCATCAAAAATCAATGTTTAAAAATGATTGTAACATCATTCAATGGTGCCGGTAGTTCGCACGAGTATCGGTAGATGGCTCCCACGGTCGCCGCAAGAAGAATTTGAATGGTTTCGGACGAAAATTTCGTACATTAGTGGTCAGAGAGTCAGATAGAACCGATTCAATTTTTTTTTATACCACTTAGTTGGCAGACAAGCACACGGCCCACCTGATGGGAAGCGGTTACCGTGGCCTATGGACGTATGCAACACCAGGGGTGTCACACTCGCGCTGCCGACCATGAAGAAACCTTCTGATGCCCCTCTTGAAGAACCCCATATTGTAGGCGCTTGAGAAAACCGCAGGGAGGTCATTCCACAGCTTGAGTGTGCGTGGGGTGAAGTTTCTTTCATACCACACAGTGCGCACCGTCTCAGGTCGCAATGTGTGAGGATGAATTCCCTGCCTATGGCGAGAGGTGCGATGATAGAATGTAGCTACGGGCATCATGTCTATTTATTAATTGATTTGAATAATTAGCATACTAAATGCTTTAAAATTTCAGTCAGTAAACATATGAAAGATTGTGAAGATGTTTGGATGAACGTCGGCTGAACGGATCTGAATAAAATTTGGTATAGAAAATAGTATTTATTCTGGAATAGCACTATTTGTGGGGTTCTATAGATATCTCGGAACACGTATCTTAGACCTCAGCTGTGAGTGAACGATGCCCTAACGCGAATTGTTTGTAATAATCTTGGTGAATGTGAGCTCGTCCACCGCTGTAGCACCCGGTGCTCTCCTCAAAAGACACACAAGTATCGTGTACTGCGCGTACAGAGCACTTTATCAGCACATTTTAGTTCAAGACAATGGAATTCATTACCAGCTCACGTGTTTCCTTCTTCTAACAGTCCCGGGTCCTTTAAGCGGGGCGTGTAAAGGCATATAATGAGGCCGTCGAGCTGAGTGTCAAAATTGTCACATGGTGTATGTGACAATGGGCTTACCAAAGTCAAAGTCAAAAATCATTTATTCTGTATAGACCATTATATCGGTACTTACAAAACGTCAATAAATAAGGAACATGAAAATCAGTTTAATAAATGGACCACCGGTTCGAAACGCGGCCCTGAACTGTAAAGACTCCGGCAAGAAACTCAGCGGGCATTTTTTTGGTCTATTTACAAACATACACTTAGTCTACTTAATACGGGCAAGGCCCGATGATAAGCTCAAGGGTAATTGATGTGTTCCATTAAAAAAAATGTCCTGAGCAAAACATACTCATTATGAAACTAGAAGAAGCAAAAGATGTATGCCAGGATCGTAGCAGGTGGAATTATGTATTGTGGTCTCTGTCTACCTCACTGGGAAAGACGCGTGACCGTATGTATTAACAGCCTCTGTGGCGTAGCGGAAGAACACACAGGAGGCGCGGGTTCGATGCCCGCTCAGTACAAATATTTGTATGTATGAGTATAGTTCCCGGCAGAGTAGAATTTGGACCACTCCATCTCATACAAGGCGACTAAGGGATAGGGCTGTTTAACACCAGACATATATATACAGCCCAGACTCAGAATGACGGCAATAGGCTCACTCGCTATTACGTGGGACAAAGTTTAATTGCTGAAATGTGATTGTTAATTCACCTCTGCCTAACCCTTCGGGGATAGAGGTGTGATTATATGTATATATGAATATGTATATTTGCATTGGTCTGAGTATTTCTATGTATGATATGTATGTATTTACAATAAAAAAAGTATGTAAGTATGTTTATCCGCATTCTAGATTCCATAACACAAGCTAGTTTAGCTATGCTTACCATGGGTTTGGATAGCGTTGTGTGGAAAGTGTGGAATATTTATTTATTTATTATGTATGTATGCGGTGTGCCTAGTGGTATGGGTAATGGACTGCTGAGACGAGGTCTCGGGTTTGATCCACGATTTTACCATGGTTCACACCAATGACTTTTCGATGCTTTTCGAAGTTATGTATATATTTATCGTTGGTTTATAAGTGCCCGGTTAATGGCAATAGGCTCGCCACCTATTACATTGGGACCTAAACTTAAACTGGCAAAATGTGGGTGCTAGCACCTCTGCCTACCCGTTCGGGGATATAGGCGTGAGTTTATGTATATATTATGTTATGTTAATTACTCGTAAACATACAAATAGCAGAGAGCCTTATTTCTGAACTGTATATTATGCCCATAGTAGTTTCATAAAGGCCAGGATGAGTGATGCCATCACAGAAAGTATCTGTGGGCATCAAGTCGCATGTAATAAAAACCTTGACCATCGCATTATGTCCTCGACTTGTACCATTTCCACGAACAGCCATACATATTGGTCACATATTAATAGATGTCATCCGTACATAATGTCTGTACGTCACAGCCGGGTCACTGGAGCCCCCGATTAGATAAGAGCACACATCTACATGGGTCATGAATATCAATTATATTTATTGATTTTGTTCGGTTTCGTGTGGGGGTGTTTGGGGGTGTGTGGCCGTGTTTACATTAATATTAAAACGATAATTTTAGGGTTGTTTTAATTTATAGCTACATAACGTTAGTCTTCGAATGAATTTGTTTACTGATAGATAAGTATGTATCATGGTGTACAGGCGAACTATTGAATGATACATTATAATACTTACATACATACATTTCTCACGCCTATAAATCCCTGAAGGGGCAGGCAGAGGTGCATTAACACCCACATTTCATCATCTATAAGTTTCAGTCCCACGGAATAGTGGGCGACATTACAATACTAATATCAAATATGAACTACTTTGAATTGTTTTGCATGTATTGTATAATTATTTAATACAATCAAAATGTAATAATTTATACGCCACAACTGGCAGAATACGAGATCCGACATTATAATAACTCTGCACCACCTATTGGGTGGACTGGTAGAGAATGCCCGTGGCATTAAGTTCGCCTGTGTACATGTGTGTATGAAGTTTAAATAAATAAAAAGAGGTTGATCGCGGAAATTGGCCGCCGCATCCACGACCAAGGCGGTGACTTCCGATCCGGCTCGTTCCTGGGGCAAAGGTTGGCTATTGCGATTCAGCGGGGCAACGCGGCCAGCATCATGGGCACCTTTGCGCCGGGAACGATGCGGTGTGTGTTGTTTGACGCGACATAATCACGAGTTTGTTTTGTGCTGTTTTAATTATTTTGTACGTATTAAATTAAGTGTTCAAAGCATTATGTATTAAAATTTCATAATAAATAAATAAATAATGTAAACATCTCCTTTGTACCGTATTCAACAAATAAAGAACTTTGAACTCTACCAACAGCCATAGTGCAAGATATATACCAATAGCTATCTAACCTCTGACAACTGAAGACCCAAAGTGGCATGCGGTTTTTGATTTGAATCTGACATAACCACCCCTGCTGACACTAGCGAGGGGATTTCTGCACTATAATAAAGAGCCCTTCTAACATCTTTTCGGATGCAAACTAACTTCACCTCTTAGTCGGTGCACCAGTTAAACAACAGATGAGGTTCTAGCGCAAGCTTTCTTTTTAGGGTTAGGAGATCAGACTAAGGACTATTATGACTTACGGTACCGAAACGTGGACACTTACAGTGAGGCTGGCCCGTAGCTTAATGGAGCGAGCTATGCTTGGAGTTTCTCTGAAGGATAGAATTCGGAGCGAGGTTATCCGACAGAGAACTAAAGTTACCGACATAGGTCACAGAATAAGCAAGTCGAAGTGGCAGTAGCTGGCCACGTTTGTCGAAGTTTGCCGTTAGAGCAAACGAGTCCTAGAGTGGAGACCGCGAGAAGGTAAACGAAAGGTAGGACGCCTCCTAGCCAGATGGATGGATGACCTGAAAAAAGTGGCTGGGACAGACTGGATGCGGAAGGCGGAGGATCGGAGAAAATGGCGCACATTGGGAGAGGCCTATGTCCAGCAGAGGACTGCGATGAGCTGATTGATTACTATTTACAGAAGAAATGCTCTGACCACTGAGTTATCGAGTCACACCTAAAGTTATCCAAATTTTCCTATACATCTGTTTTGGGACGACGGTGGGAGACCCCTGTAAGGGGAAGATCTCGGGTTCCAGTACCGCCTGAGCTGATTCACTTTTTCCTATCTAAACCGAATAGAGACAGTAGTTTTGCTCTCACATTTTATACAACCACACAACAACACTAAGGTATAGTTTTGTCGTGAGCCCGCTCTAAACCCCAGCATTTAGTTTTATTGTACAGGTTAACGACAAAACTATTAATGAGTGACCCACTTCTCTTATACTCTCAAATATTTAGCGTTTTAATTGCCAACCCTGACAATTTTTTACCGCCATTAAAGTACTGGAACATTCCATATTCGGCGTGCCATTAAGAATTTAACAAAGATCATTTCGAACTGATTTCACCAAGTGACCATGTTATCGAATTTAATTATTGCTTGAAGGTTGTTCCGCAGTTTTAAAATCCTTTTCAATATTTTGGGAGCATGTACCAATTCGTATAGGTAAGAATTGAGGTTGAAACTATTAATTATTGGTATCAAATTAAAAGAAAAGAAATGCGCTGCTGCTGCATCGGCAGAGACCCTCAAACGGCGCAAGTATAGTAATATAAGTGGTAATTACATATTGAGCCGTTTGGGGTCGAGACGCTGGGATCATGGGGTTCAAGTGCCCGTCTTTTGTTTAGAGACATTTCTAAACGTTTAACTGACGCTACCCGTGACCAGAGGGCTGGTTTATTCCTTGCGCAAAGGATTGGTATTGCCATTCAACGTGGCAATGCCGCCAGCCTTCTGGCCACCTTCCCGGTTGACATCGATGGGGAGGAATTCTTTGACGCCTGAACCTGCAGGATTATTTAGATATATATTCTTTTTTAAATATATTTTAATTTAGATAACTTCCGTGTATATTAAAAGAAAAGTATTTTATATGGTTTATTACAATTAAAATAAATACGAAAAACCTAGTTGACAACCAAACATAACAGATACGTACAAATGATCCTTCTTGTGGCCTCTGTGGCGATAACGTGTCGCCTACGCCACATTATCTATTTCTTGGTCGATTTCAATAGTTAGCATACTAAATGCTTTACAATTTCATTCAATAGTCTGAGCGGAGTCATCGAAAATCAATGTTTAAAAATGATTGCAACATCATTTATTGGTTCCGATAATAGTACGAATATCGGTAGATGGCTCCCACTGTCGCCGTAAGACGGATATATCTATAGAAGAATTTGGATGGTTTTGGGTGAAAATTCTGTGGCTTAGTGGTCAGAGCGTTCCCCCTGTAAGGGAAAGATAGCTGGTTCGAAACCCGGCTGAACAAATCCATTTTTTTCTATTTCTTGATTGATTTGAATAGTTGGCATACTAAATGATTTAAAATTTCAATCAAGAGCTACTACTACTCAGAATTCAGCAGATTTCAGGTTCGATTTCCGCTTAGTGCAAATGTTTGTGTACTTATATGAATATTAGCATTGGCCTAAATGTTACTAGGTATCCAAGCAATAGAAGAATAACAATTCATAGCGCAAGCTAGATAAACTATTTTTACGTCGTATCTTATTAATATAGTAAGAAGGAATAAAACAGACGAATACGTTCAATTTAGTTGTAGTGTTTGCGTGGCAAATAAACAAATACCTATAGTGATAAGTGCTGCTTGCAAAGAACACATGAACAAAGTCGCCTTAATAAAAACTATGTAAGTGTTAATGGACGCATTCTTAGAATTATATTTACATAGTAATGTAGGTGAAATTTGTTTACTAATCAGCCAATAGGGCTAGATTGTAATATAAATAAAGTATTCGTATTCGATACTAAACTTCGGGTCTAGACAGCGCTGTGTAGAATATTTAATTATTATTCTAAAGTAATTCTAGCTGTTTTTGGTATTTATTTCTACTCAAAATTTTAAGATTATCTTAGCGTGTATCGAACTGGCTATATTCAGTAAAATAACGTTAACCATTGTACTTATTTATGTACCTACCATGTTAATGAGGTCTCGACTCTTTTGAGGTTATACAAAGAGGTGAACGGCATTCACACGAAATGTGTGGGATTCTATATAAAAAAACGCGACACAAAAAAGATCTATAAATAATAAAAAATAAATTCTGTTGTTTAGTAGCCCTTTAATTTGTATTTTTAACCTCCACGCAAAAACTATGGGGTGTTATAAGTTTGACGGGTCTGTGTGTGTGTGTGTGTGTGTGTGTGTCTATCTGTCTGTGGCATCGTAGCTCTTGAACGGATGGAACCGATTTGTATTTAGTTTTTTTTGTTTGAAAGGTATATTAGTCGGAAGTGTTTCCGTGTGCCCGTTTTTTTTGCAAACATAGCTAAAAAAACGGTCCAAGATGGCCACTGCTACAAAATGTACATATTTTTCTAAACTCCCTCAAAATTGGTAGCTTCGGGAGTACCTCGTATCGTTCCGTTAATGTGACGGAGTGCTCTACCAGCTAGGGTCCCCCGACATGACAAGGCTGGTATCAAAATGTGTATTACTAGGTATATCAAAGTTATAGGGCTTACTAACACAACTTTTACCATAGGCCACGGTAACCACTTCCCATCAGTTGAACCGTATGCTGGTCTGCCACCTTAGTGGTATAAAAATAACTTATTTATTACTTTTTGAGGGTTTTTTTTTGTGACGGGGGTTTTTTTAAATTTCTAATTTTGATTCACGCGTTGTCGTCTCGTAAATCAATCACATTCAAACGGCTGCACAGATTTGAGTGAAATTTGGTACAGAGATAGATTATAGTCTGGGATAACACATAGGCTTTTCATCCCGGGAATAGGTCTCCATTGGTAGCTAGATCAAAACTTCCGCGGGCATCACTTAGTAAATAGTATCGTATTAATATTGCTTGCGAACTACTCTTTCTTGATAATACACTTACATTTATCTTACAATACATTCGTATATTTTCATGTTTCAGGTACGTAAAGATGTTTTATAACAGAGGAATGTTTTCACGCGCTTGAAGAGTACAATCCTTTTGTTTTGGGTAAGAAATATGCATAACATACGTTTGCGAATTGCGTACAAGGCTACCGTTTTGAAACAATATAAAATTTATAGGAGGTAGGACACGACGGTATTTCCGTCCCAATTGAGCAGTCCGACTACTGGGGAAGTACCTTCACCCTACAGGCTATAATAACCTCTTATTGTGTTCCCGGCGATGAGTAGGGAAGCCAGAGTTCGCGGGAGAGTTGTTGTGCTGTCAGTGGGAAGACCAAAGACTGGTCCTGATTTTTTGTTCTGCACTGACGGCACAGAAAATCTCAGTTCTTACAGGGTTAGCAGCACTGGTGTGACTCCCCTGGTGTTATTCATGTTACCGTCGGTAACCAGTTTCCACCAAGTGGGCCGTGTTGTCTGCCGCCTAAGTTGCATAAAAAAACACTGTGTGGGCTTTAGTTAAGCTGACCGTCGGCACAAAAGTTAACTTGACAGACCATCTAAAGACACTCACGCTAAAGCTGTGGAATGAGCGAGAGACCCACATTATGAGGCTTTTTAAGAAGGGCATTAGGAGGTTTTTACAGGGCCGGCTGCGCGAGTATGACGAATAATACACTGACGGACTCATAAACTGCATCAAAGTTCAGGTTTACTCTAAAAGGATTTTTTATAATAAGTATGCAAACTTTTTAGATTAAATTATATAAATATGGAAAGACTGGCTCTTAATCTTAAAAAAAAATTAAATTTAAAAATAGAACTGCAGTAAAAAAAAAGAATATAGCCGGGAAAGAAAATTTACTTGTAGTATCAGATTTGCGTGTTATTTATAGCAAAGTTTTAAATTGATTCTCATTGATTTTTTTTGTTTTGTCAATTGAATTATTGTTACCAGCATAATTGTTGGGTTAGTTTTTTAACACATCGAGAGTTTTTGAACCATAATATGGATACTTCGTCCGAACAAGCGGCACAAATTGTAGCATTGGTGCGGGAGGGCTTGGATCAACGAACGATTGGTAGAAATTTAAATTTAAACCAGTCTACGGTTTCTAGAATATACAGAAGGTTTGTAGAGACAGGTTCTTACAGGAGGAGACGTGGTACAGGCAGAACTCGAGCAACCACAGGTCGTGATGACCGATTTATTGTTATAACTTCCCTGCGAAATCGTTTCCTCACGTCAGTTAACATCAAAACCGAGCTTAATGAAGTGCGTGGAGTAAACGTGTGTGCACGAACAATAAGAAGAAGGTTAAAGGAAGCGGATATCACCCCTTTTAGACCAGCAAATGGTCCAAAGTTGTCTACAGCTCACAGACAAGCTCGCTTAAGATTTGCGCGTCATCACCTGAATTGGACAGAAGAGCAGTGGGCCTCTGTATTGTTCACGGACGAGTGTAGGACATGTTTATATGGTGCAGATGGTCGCAGAAGAGTCTATCGTCGACGTGGGGAGCGATATGCTCAAAGTTGCATTGAGGAGCGTGTTCCTTTTGGAGGCGGTTCATGTATGGTCTGGGGTGGCATATCGATGAACGGGCGAACCGAACTTGTGTTCATAGACATGGTCCGTCAAAACGGTAATAGAGGGGGTTTGACAGCACATCGCTACATAACAGAGATATTAGAAGATCACGTGGTGCCTTACATGGGATTCATAGGCGAAAATTTTACTTTAATGCAGGATAATGCCCGGCCGCATGCAGCTGCACAAGTTCAACATTATTGCGAAGAGGTTGGGATACGTACAATGAATTGGCCAGCACGCAGCCCGGATCTTAATCCCATCGAGCATGTTTGGGACAATTTAAAAAGAGCTGTATATGCGAGAAACCCTTCGCCCACGACAGTGGCAGCACTAAGAACAGCACTTTCAGAAGAATGGGACAATATTCCGCAAGATCTTTTAAAAACCCTTATAAAATCTATGCGGAACCGATTAGAATCCGTAATAAGGGCACGTGGGGGTAATACACCTTATTAAAACACAAATAAACCCTTGCATAAAGTTTGTGTCTATTGTTAAAACCAATTTTTTAATTAAACCAATTTTTCTTAAATTTCTGTTTTTTCTTCAATAAAAGTCTTAAGGTCCTTTCCAGTACATAAACTTAAACTTAAAGATATGACCCTACGCTGTTTTAAAGTTCACGAACCAATCTAGAGGTTTCAATTTAAATCTGCATAGAAAGTATGCATACTTGGTTAAAATATTTATTTCAAAGTCGTCTATTACTTTGATGCAGTTTATGAGTCCGTCAGTGTATTACACTCGTCCATAGGCCGCAGTAACCACTATCCATTAGATCGGTTGTGTGCTTATCTACCAGCTAAATGATATAAAAAACAACAAACAAACCTACAATATGTCTGACATTGAAATTGTACGTGTTACTAAGTAATTCCACATTACCATATTCGTGTACCAATATTTTCTCTTCAAGATCAATAAAGCCGCACCTACAGTGAACTTGAGCCACCGAACTGTATGCCGTATATTAATAGCCCGCCGTAAGTCTAAAGGTAAACTCATAATATGTCAATTAGTTTACATTCAGGTCGGAAGCAAACTATTGTACATGTAAACAACGCCGGCAATACATGGTAATTAATGGCAGGAAGGCAGACGGGAGACTTAATGAGCGACTATACGGCAACTGAAGTACACCATACCTTTAATAGCGATTATTTTTGACCTAGTTGTCGATTTTTGTCGATTGTTAAAACAAACATTTTCTAGATTAATGCTGTGGCAATTCGCACACAAATAAAAATATTTAATAAAAGGCACTCGGCAGTTTTATGTGCTACGAGTACTGACATAAAACTGATACATAAAATTTTAAAAATGAAGCATAATATTCTAATAATTTGTGTGCTTAGTCTTAATTGACGCTGAGAGTGAAAAAAAAAATTTTTTTTTTTTATTATGAGTCTTCAATAGGGTTTTATAAAGTTTCACTGTATTTTTCTGCTACTCATTCTTCTATCTGCCTCCTCTCTCTCTCTCTCTTTTGTTACCTAAACTAAGTGGTATAATCATTCAGAAAACTAAAATCATGAATAATTTATTTACCATTATCCAATAAACTTATCAAAAGAATCGCTCGTCTGTACCATTCAAGGTGACACACTACAGCATCGCTATTAAACTTTGAAGGCAGTACCGTGTAGTCACTGTTACAGAACAAAAGGCTCAGAGAATACCCTCCTCGTTTGTTTTTGCAAGAGCCTATCTAAGCTGATATGGTCAGGGACCAAGGAGGGCCGTAAAATGGACCGACATATGTAAACTTTAGACAAAGGATTGATGATAGATAAGGTGCTATTTGTTTAAGGCCCGGTCCGATTCGCATTACATGGCGTGAACGTTTTGTGAGATCTAGTGTCGCCTTTAGAGGAAATTTTATTGTTCTGGTATCTTAAAAGTATCTACCAAATGAGGGAAAAGCTCGCAGTGAGAACTTAGACAATAAGGAATGAATAAACCTTAAATAACGAATACTTACATTATTTTTTCATATCATTTAGGCATCAGACAAGCACATGGTCCATCTGATAGAAAGTGGTTACAGTGTTCTATGGACGTGTGCAATACCTGGGGCATAACACTTGCGATTCCGACCCTCTAGGAACCTTTTGTCCCATATTGTAGTCGCTTAGGAATATCACAGTAGGGAGTTCATTCCACAGTTTGAGCGTGTGTGGGATGAAGATCCCTTCATACCTACAGTTCAGAAATAAGGCTCTCTGCTCTTTGTATGTTTACGAGTAATTAACATAACATAACATAAACTCACACCATATCCCCGAAGGGGTAGGCAGAGGTGCTAGCACCCCCACTTCGCCAGTTTATGTTTAGGTCCCAATGTAATAGGTGGCGAGCCTATTGCCATTAATCGAGCACTTATAAACCTGCGATAAATAAACACATAACTTCGAAAAGCATTGAAAAGTCATTGGTGTGTGCTATGGTAAAACCTGGGATCAAACCCGAGACCTCGTCTCAGCAGTCCATTACCCATACCACTAGGCTTTTACATCCAACAACAAACAACAGGTGCTACATTGATAATTACCGACTAAACCTTCAAAGGCGCGTTGGTTTGATGGTACAGTCAGCCTCAGAAGTAGTTGAATACTAGAGCCATAATCATTTTGTAGGAGGTAGGACACGACAATATTCCCGTCCTAATTGAGCAGTCCGACTGGGGAAGTACCTCCGTCCTACAGTATGCCACAGTCATCATTACTTCGTGTTGTGTTCCCAGCGGTGAGTAGGATAGTCAGAGCTCATTGGAGAGTGTTAGTGCTGTCAGTGGGAAGACCAAAGGCTTGTCCTGTAATATCTTCTATACTGATGGCACAGAAACGCTGTTCTTACAGGGTCGGTAGCAAGAGTGTGACTATCTTGGTGTTACACACATCCATAGGCCACGGTAACCACTTTCCATCAGGTGGACAGTGTGCTTGTCTGCCACTGCTAAGTCCGATACATTTGTCATTCTATTCAACATTACGCCTACCAACGAATTGGCACTTGTCTAGGAGTGCTGTCCTAGTTGATGAGCGTTTTTTTTTTATCTAATACACGCCAATTTCGCCTCGCCTGATCGTAAGCTAAAGGCAAAGTCTCAGGAAAGAGGGTCACTATTACAGACACTAAGTAATGTTACAATGGTGGCACCTAGCTTGGCGGCCTAATCAAATGCTTTTTCACGTCCCGATTAATGGTCCTGGGACTCTAGAAAGAAGGATGGTCTTGGGGTTGACGATAGTAGCCTTCCATCTCCCGACTCCCAGAAACAATCCCAGACGAACGTATTTCAATATGAGAGGCAGATCTTTATTCCCAACAACAACTCAGGGTCTCCTCACTCGCCTAAATAGTTGATCAGTCTCTGGAATAAATTCTCTATCGCATATTGAATTCTAGATCTACGTAGTTCGATGCACGATTTAACGAAACATTGTACTTGTTTAATAGTTGTATAAAGTTTAACATATCCACCTCACCGTTAACTCCATCGAGGTGATAACCGAATGTATTCATTACCAGCTCACGTGTTTCCTTCTTCCTACAGTCCCGGGTCCTTTAAGCGGGCCGTGAAAATGCATATGATGAGGCCGTCAAGCTGAGTGTCACTATTGTCACATGGTATATGTTAGTAACGGTGGCCTTATTTTCTGAGAGTTTGCCTTCAGCTTACCATCAGGCAATGCGAAGTATAATTGACGTGTCCTATAAAAAAAATAGTTGATTGGTAAATGAGAGTGTGCTAGCTGATAGTGATGGTGACTGTACCACATAAATCTCGTCTCTCAGCCTTAATTAGCGCCTATATATTATACACAAGCTCTATAATTTGTGGAGTGTTATGTTACCTAAGTCTAGATGAATACTTTGTTAATTACCTAGCTGTTTGTGAACTCTCTGTGACACCTACATTATTCCCTAGAGTTAATCACAGATTAATTATGGGCTATATAGACACTGTATACTTTAAAATAGTATGAATTGTTAATAGAGCGCTAACACATGAAATAATTACAGAGTAATGAATACAGGTATGTCTATTTAGTATTAAAGTTATCGGGATATTTACCATGTTGTATAGTTCTGAGTTTCCGATCTCGAAAGAGGGTAGATCGTAAATTGTGTTACATGAAATCAGGTAAAATGAACATCTTCATCAATTTGAACATGAGACCAGCGGGTCCTCAATGAGAGATTTCAGTATCAACAATAAACGGGATATTTACCATGTTTCATTGTCTTGAGTTTCCGATATTTCGGCGCTGTTGCAAGCACCAGGCGGTGAACAGAGAAAAAGTTTTTTCCTAGGAGTAATTATATCGTATTCATGGTCCGTGATCATGTTGATTGCAACAGCGCCGAAATATCGGAAACTCGAAACAATGAAACATGGTAAATATCCCGTTTATTTTGATACTGATGTGAGTGACCGTGATAGTTTAAATACCTACCTATATTGAGAGATTTCGCCTAAAAACTAGTAACTTTATGAAATTCCAGTAGATTCTAATAGATTCATATAAAATTCTTTAAATGATCACTCATTTGAGTTGAATTACCATCATTCATTTACCAATGCGTTGATACCATGGCTCCTACCCATATAACTAGCACGGCTGGCTGTGCTGATGCTGCTGCTGCTTCTGCAGAGGCTCTCAAGCGGCGCAAATACTCCAATCACACAACCTGCGGCCAAACAGTCTGATATCGTGGAAAAAAGACAGCTTCTTGTCACTGAACTGGACCGGATCTTGAATCACATTTCTCAATGGGGCTCCGAGAACATGGTCGAGTTCAATGCCAAGAAGACGCAGGCTTGTGCGTTCACAGCAAAGGTATCTTCTTTCCTTCCCCTTCCCACTCTTCAGAGCACGCCACTGCCACTGCAGGACAATCTCAATATCCTAGGCATGGATATTCGCTGCAAACTGAATAACAGAAATTACACCGAGAGCATCATCAAAACAGCCTCGCGGAAACTCGGACTCCTAAACAAAGTGAGACGTTTTTTCACGCCGGAGCAGCGGTGTCTTCTCTATAAGACACAAATTCGCTCCTGCGTGGAATACTGCTCGCATCTCTGGGATGGCTCCGCGAAATACCTACTAGATGCTCTCGACAGGTTGCAGCAACGCGCGGTCCGAATTATTGGGAACCCTGAGGTCACGAACACCCTCGAGCCTTTGCAGATGCGTAGAGATATTGCTTCCTTGGCTGTATTTTACCGTCTCTACCACGGTGAGTGTTCTGACGAGCTCTTCCAACTAATCCCACCATCTCCTTTCCTACATAGGACAACACGTGCAGGCCTTAGATGTCACCCTCACACTGTGCAGAATATACGAGCAAGAACCAAGCGGTTCGGAGATTCTTTTCTTTGCCGCACCACCAAGACCTGGAATTCATTACCAGCACACGTGTTTCTCTCTTCCTACAGTCCCGGGGCCTTTAAGCGGGGCGTGAAAAAGCATCTGATGAGGCCGCCAAGCTGAGTGCCACCATTGTAGCACTTAGTGTCTGTAATGGTGACCCTCTTTCCTGAGACTTTGCCTTTAGCTTACCATCAGGCGAGGTGAGGTCAAGTTGGCGTGTCCTATTTGAAAAAAAAAAAAAAAAAATCTCATCGGAGATTATGAATTTGTGCCGTTTGGAGTCGAGACTTTGGGGTCATGGGGTCCGAGCGCTCGCAACCTCTTCCGTGACATTGCGAAGCGAATGGTCGACGCTTGTCGTGACCGAAGGCTGGCCTCTTTTTAGGTCAGAGAATAAGCATTGCCATACAACGTGGCAATGCTGCCAGTCTTCTGGGAACGCTACCACAAGAGGCATGCGATGCGGAGGAATTCTACGACGCATTTTAATTGTTCTTAGCTATAAGTTGTATAATAGTTATTTTATTTTTATTGTATTTAATATTTATAAATTATTTCTAGATTTGTTTATTAAAATAACTATTTTTTTTTCCTAATTTAAGTAGGCTTCTAGTATATTACACTAAATTGATTATTGATTATTGATTATTGATTATGTTCTATAACTAAGCCGATTTTAATTTCGGGTTATTACACATTGATTCCACTCATACCATTTCAAAAAATGATTAACTCATACTGATTTCTATTTATTTTTATTCTTCATTCATAGCACTGTAGTTTTATTCATTTTATTTTATAAACTCATGGCATTTTTTATATTTTACTATTTTTAATTCATACCAAATCCTATTTTTCCTATAAAAATACGTTTTACAACTAAAGTACGGTTTACAGATAAACTTATTCAAATAACTGACAAGCCTCGCAAGTTTAACAAAGGTATGAATTTCTTGAACTGATATTATAATCTAATCCGTATAACAAAATATTATCCAATAAAGTGGTATTTTTAGACGTGCAGTGGCTTTTTGTAGAATAGATAGCTCCTTATGACGATGTTGTATAACATACATACATATAATCACGCCTTTATCCCGGGAAGGTTAAGCAGAGGTGAATTAACACCCACATTTCACTAATCATTGTATTCGGTCCCACGTGAGACGGCAATGTGGGGTGAGCCTATTACCATCATTCATAGTTTAAGTATGTTTTCCGGTGATTTGTCTGTGATACAATCGGAACTTTAGATTGTCCAAAGTTTCACAATTACACATCAGGGCAGTATACAATCATAATACTAAAAGTACATACTAAAGCGTATCTAAAATAGTTACAAACACATTGAATACTGAGTACATAACAGTTTAACATACCGTGATCACCCGCATCGTACTAACAAGCAGATCTAACTAGATTATTACAATAGATCTACACTGCTAAATGGTACAGCCCACAAACTAAAAGATTTACAAAATTATTGTTGTTGTACCGGTGTTGCTGACGTACGCACTCCGTACGTTGTGTACTAACTCTGTGAAGTTATAGTGTAAACACGCATTAGTATTTGTGCGAGTATTTCGGGTGATGATTGTTTGGTCTTGTGAACAAAATAAATATTAAACAGTACGTTTTAATTACAACTTGACACACTATTTATGAGGGTCAAACTCAATTCTTGGAATAAATGTAATGGCAAAATAAATATTTAGTTTCGATCTCATCTGGACATGGCGGTATTTCCGCCCAATTGAGCAGTCCGACTGGGGAAATACCTCCGCCCTACAGAATACCGCGGCTATAATAACTTCGTGTTGTGTTCCCGGCGGTGAGTAGGGTAGCCAGAGCTCACTGGAGAATTTGTGCTGTCAGAGGGAAGACTAAAGGCTTGACCTGCTTTGTCTTCTACACTGATGGCACAGAAACTCTGTACTTACAGGGTTGGCAGCGCAACTGTGACCCCTCTGGTGTTACAAACGTCCATAGCCGCGGTAACCACTTTTCATCAGGTGGGCCGTGTGCTTGTCTGCCACCTAAGTGGTATATAAAAAAAATACAAAAAGTATTCTTGTAACTAAGTTTTCAACAGTGTTAGGTACATTTCAATTGTAATTGAAGTTGCAATTATCCCTACTGATGTCTAATGGACCGAAAGTTTGAATGTTTGATTGGTAGTAGGGTACAGTCTGTTGTCCAATTTGTTTTCATCTTTTAGACAGCAGTCGGTTTTACTAGTTTCGATCTTATAGACAGCAAGTCGGGATTTTTAACTGTCAATAATGTATTAATTACAATTAAAATTCGCCCAATACTGGTTTTGCACCTCTAAAATACTGTAATGTGTTATTTTACAGCGACTTGCGTCCGAAATTTGAACGAAAAATGCAAGTCAATATTCTACTAAACTTTATAATTCAATGAAATTCATTTTCCTTCTCTAATTATATATATATATGTCACGCTCTACACTATTATAATATCGTCATTTATAATAACTGAATGTGTTTATATTCAACTTAGGTAACAGACAAGCACACGGCCCACCTGATGGGAAGTGGTTACCGTGACCTATGAACGTGTGCAACACCATGGGACACCCGTGCTACCGACCCTGTAAGAACAGAGTTTCTGTACCGTCAGTGCAGAAGAAACAATCAGGACAAGCCTTTAGTCTTCCCACTGATAGCACAACTACTCTCCAGTGAGCTCTGGCTACGCTACTCACCGCTGGGAACACAACACGAGATTATTAAAGCTGTGGTATTCTGTAAAGTGGAGGAACTTTCTCAATTGGACTGTCATGTCCTCATGCAAAAATTATTTATTTAAAGGATTATACTGAGATTACACTAAAATACCATTAAGTGGTTGTGTTTCTACCAGCTGAATACCAATTTTCAGTCAATTCATATTATTATTCCATCTCAATTCAATCAATTTTCGCTGTTTGATGGTTTATAATGAGAATTCACCTACAAAGGAAGTTAACATAGGTACTTCTATTCCTGGGGGTGAAAGGTACCTAATGTAATATAATAATAACTAGCTGTCCCGGCAAACGTCGTTTTGCCATATAATGTTAAGGGTGGACAACCCTTATCACTAAGGGGTATGAAAAATAGATGTTGGCCGATTCTCAGACCTACACAATATGCTCACAAAATTTCATGAGAATCGGTCAAGCCGTTTCGGAGGAGTTCAAGTTCGACACTGTGACACGAGAATTTTATATATAAGATAATACTCTACAACAATCTACACAACGCTATCTAGATCCACGGTAAGCATAGTTTAACTAGCTTGTATGGAATCTAGAATACGGATAACCATACTTTTTTTTTTTTTTTTTTTACGTGCGCAAAATCCCCACGGATACCTCCCCACCGGAGCCGGTGGAGGAGGTTATGTCGGACTCGAACCGACTAAAACGCACGCCGCCTGTGGGTCGCTTTGGTTGCCGAAGGTGAGGTTGACAGGCATATCCCTCGCACCCCGGCCGACCCAGGGCCATCTCTCAAGATCTGGCCCTCTTCTCGGGTGTGGGGACTACAGAGTCCCCAACTCGTCCCCGGAAACGGGGAGGCGCGCCACGCGCGCCACCGCCGCGGCCTGCTTCTGCCAGGGTGACAGGCGGCTTCACCTGTCACCCCCAGGCCGGCGCTCATGGGGGGCGGAGGTCGTTCATCGACCTCCGACGCCCGAGTTGCCTTCGTACGCGGGCAGCTTGTCTTGCAATCCTTCGTCGCCCCCGCTGCCGCTCCCGCCCCGCCTCCTCCTTCACGAGCATTACTTGCTCGCAGAAGGAGGCGCCGGCCGCCCACGCATCCGCGCAGCGAACCATCGCCGCGAGCAAGGTGGAGAGCGTGAGAACCCTCACTCCCAGGGCCGCCACAAGCTCCCGCCTCGGCGTCTCCCACGCCGGACACTCGGTGAGCGTGTGCGGACCTGAGTCCTCGCTCGCGTCGCAGTGATGGCACTCGGACGTTGGCTCTTTCTGCATCCGACGCAGATACTTTCCGAAGCATCCGTGCTCGGTGATCATCTGCGTCAGACGGTACGAGAGGCTGCCGTGTGGCCTCTCTAGCCACTCCCCCATGATGGGTCTTACCACCGTTACTACGGCGTGCCCTGCGCCTGGTTGCCCAAGTCGTATCTCCTCGGATAACCATACTTGAATACTTTATTTTTTTTGTAAATACATACATATTATACATAGAAACACCCAGACCAATGCAAATACCCATATTCATGCGTACAAATATTTGCACTGAGCGGGGTCGAACCCGCACCTCCTGCGTAGCAGTCGCGTTCACTACCGCCACGCCACAGAGGCTGTCATGTAAATGTAAAAATGTCAGTGTCAATGTAAAAGTTTATTTATTTCTTCATTTGATCATTCTGATCATTTTGATCATGCGAGCGCTGCGAAGTATGTGTGGAGTGACCTTGACAGATAGAGTGAGAAATATCGTGATAAGAGAACGATATGGAGTGATAGAAGATGTAGTGATGAGAATTGAGAGAGGAATGTTAAGATGGTTCGGTCATGTTAAGAGAATGAATGAAAGAAGACTAACGAAAAGGGTGTATGAGGCGAGTGTGGATGGTACCGTCGGAAGGGGAAGACCTAGGCGCACATACTGAGACTAAATCGGGGAAGTTTTAGAAAAGGGGCAGGTCAGGAGTACCCTAAACCGACGAGCATGCATGAAGAATGTAATGAGAGTGAATGAAGAGTAGTATGTATGTCTGGATCGTAGCAAATGGAGATCCGTGATCTCTGTCTACCCCTATGGGAGATAGGCGTGATTTTATGTATGTATGTATAATTATAGCCTGTGGCCTAGAAAACCTTTGGCACTACCAGTGATGTTATAGGGATAGAATGATATCCTTGACATTCGACGGCGGCACTTCTTGGGCGCCTCCCCGTTTCCGGGGACAAGTTCGGGACTTTGCGGTCCCCACACCCGACGAGGGCCAGATCGAGAGAGTTGGCCCTGATTGGCCGGGGTGTGAGGGATATGCCTGGTAACCCCACCTTCGGCAACTAGAAACGACCTACAGGCGCCGTGCGTTTCAGTCGGTTCGAGTTCGACATAACCTCTCCCTCCGGCTCCGGTGGGAGAGTATTCGTGGGCATAGTTCGCACGTACAATATATTCTTGATACTACCTACCAATATAGTGTCATTGGGAAGTGAATAGGTTATTTTTTATTCCGAGAATAAATCATTCTGAAAATAGCCTGAATGGGTTATGCAAATAAAACTGCAGGCATTCTATTATAATATCAGTAACATGGTACTCGCGAATATCATCCGGGTCTTCATTCCCGTCGACTTCATGTTTTAAATTGAATTCCTTTCTACATGAACATTTCTCGTATAAAATTGTGAACTCACATTGCGAAATTAGATAGATTTTTACATCTATACTAGTATTTTGGGTGAATTTTAATGTATTATTATAATTGTCACGCAACCCATGATTATACGCGGCCTCACAAACATCTACAGGGCCTAACCATTTGGAGTATTAACTATATATAATGGCTAACCTTACCTATAAGCAAATGTACCTGTTGTTTGACGGTTGAGGCTCTGGCTAGGTACCGGCTTCCTCTCGTATACCGATATAGGTACAGGTTTCCTAAGAGAGCATGGTACATTATCCAAAAAAAATTGTAACGAAATCAAATCTCTGCTAAAAAGTAGACATTCATCAAGATTGGTTCCTCCAAGTCGAAAAACGGCTCTATGTCACAAAAATTGCTACATTATGACAATTAGAATTTACAATCATCTACCTAAAGATATAAAAGAAGTTACCTAATCGACAGTTTAAGACAGCGTGCTCGTTGACAAGTGTTTTTAAAATAATATTGAAATGAAATTACATTTCATTTCTCGGATAGGGATTGCAATCCGGAATCCAGTACCAATATACCGAGTCCGGTAATTGGATCTGCATGAGTAGCAATGTCTAGCAGTCGACTGTGATAGGATAATTGATTTATGAGTAGGTACCTAGTTTAAGTGCGTTGCGCGTGGTGTTCGTATACCTATTAGATTTTATAGACAGCAATAGACTCACCCCCTACTACATGGGACCGAAAACAATGATTGGTGAAATGTGGGTGTTAATTCATCTCTGTCTAACCCTTCGCGGATAAAGGCGTGATTTTATATATGTATGTATTTTATAAAATTCTGCTCCTCACTTCATCCCTACCGCAATGCCTGCATACAAAGGTATTCGACTAATGTGTCTCTGGCGCCGAGATGCCGCGTGGATCCCGGCAGAGTAGAATTTGGACCACCCCATCTCTTCCCATACGGTGTCGTACAAGGCGACTAAGGGATAGGGCTGTTTTACATCATACAGCCCAGACTCAGTCTCAGATGCATGGCTCGAGTCAACAATAGTGCCCAGAATACGGCTACAGGCTCAGCCCCTATTACGTGAGACCAGATACAATTATTAGTGAAATGTGGGTGTTAATTCACCTCTGCCTTACCCTCCAGGGATAAAGGCGTGATTATATGTATCGACTGGTTTTAGTCCACGATCTATAAGTCGCACAGTGAGCGGTCAAACGGCAGTCGCTTCTATAAAGGCCATATAAGACAAAGTCGCAGGTCAATAAGTGGAGTTTTCGAATACTCTCATGAAAATTCACTACTTATATATACCATTCGCTCATCTAAGGTAAACAAAATGATGGTTCTTTTTGATTTTTGTACGATAAATTATAATTCTCATTTCTTTTTTCCTCGAAATGAAAAAATACTTTTCCACAATTCGCTATATAAAAAAATATAATTTACTCCATTTGTATGTATCATGTCTTTGAAGCTGCACGCCCGCAAACACAGTGATCCAATTCTTTTGATTTAATATGCCATGTTTGTGAATGTCAGGGTTTCATTTACTTTCAGAATATCATCAATTTAAAATCATCCCCCCTAGAGAAGTGGCAATTTGTTGGTCGCCGTATTGTAGAATAGAATAACAAATATGGGAGAGTCGATTATATTGGATCACTTTTGACTTGGACTCATATATTATTTTTTTTATACCACTTGGTTGACAGACAAGCACACGGCCCACCTGATGGAAAGTGGTTACCGTGGCCTATGGATGTGTGCAACACCAAGGGAGTCGCACTCGCGCTGCCAACCCTGTAAGCACAGAGTTTCTGTGCCGTCAGTGTAAAATACAAAGCAGGCCAAGCTTTTGGTCTTCCCACTGACAGCACAAAAACTCTCCAGTGAGCTCTGGCTACCCTGCTCACCGCCGGGAACACAACACGAGGTTATTATGGCCGCGGTATTCTGTAGGGTGGAGGTACTTCCCCAGTCGGACTGCTCAATTGGACGGAAATACCGTCGTGTCCTACCTCCTCCAAGTTTATAAAAGGACTTATAAAGTTAAATAGGCATATAAAATAAAGTTTAATATCTTGATTATCATATGACAAAATAACAATATCTTGCTTCTACGTTAGGTTAGATAAAATGTAGTTTTTGCGAAGGTCTGCTACCGGTACAATTCAGCAGACTAGAGGAACAATTTTGATGGCAGTAAGTACAGTCAGCATCAGATCGACCTTGACGTACAAAGTACTCAAAATGAACTTAACACCTTGCTTTTCCTCCGTTCCTGTTGACTGATTATTCACAATTTTAGTTCGGACAATAATACAATTTGTATCAATAAAACAGCTTGATTATATAATTTCTACCAGATTATACTGTTTGTTTATATCCACTGTAGGTAAATACAGCTCATAATATAATTCTAACCACAGATGAGATAACCTCTAAGAAACATAAGCAAAAATACCATATCTTTCTGATAACAATTAATTTATTACATTTATATCTCTTTACAAAAACAATAACATGTGCGTCCTTCAAAATAATCTTAATTATTTTCAAATGGTTTTGAGTTCAATTTGTAAGTTATTAAATGAGTAGGTATTGTAATAAATGTTCTAGAATATTTTACACAGCAACATCGGTCTACATGGTGCTGTGTAGAATGTTCTAGAATTATTTACAAAGCACATCCCGGAAGCTCTCGAAAAAATGTATGAAACAATCGGTTTATATCGATTAAGATAGAAAAAATTTAAACGGTCCAGTCAAGATTCCAACCCGCGACCTTTCTCTTACTCGCCTCGCTGAGAATCTCTTACAGTCGCGGTGGAATACGTTCCACTGCCCGCGCTGGGATCTAAAACAACTCCTCCGAGTAGCTCTGGTGAAGACACCGTGTCAACGGCGAAGTCCGGGGGCACAGCTTACCTTTTACCATAAGAAAAAACGAAAGGCCACCCACTGTATGTAGTTTCGTCTGTAGTAGTTTGAATTTGCCGCCCTCCTCCACCTAAATCCGGCCCTGCTATCGTCACGCCAAGGAGGTTGTAAAACACAATCAAGAGGGTTGAACTGTATTGAATAGGACCGACCTAAGCGGTCCTATTCAAAATAGTTCAACCAAATTTGAAATAACAAACAGAAAATGAATTAATATTATCTTCCACAGCTATACCGCCTCGCTTAAACAATAAAACCGACAAACGGTATTATAACATAACATTACATCATAACATAAACTCAAGCCTGATCCTATAGCACCCACATTTCGCCAGTTTATGTTTAGGTCCCAATGTAATAGGTGGCGAGCCTATTGTCATTAACCGGGCACTTATAAACCTGCGATAAATACAGACATAACTTCGAAAAGCATCGAAAAGTCATTAGTGTGTGCCATGGTAAAACCTGGGATCGAACCCGAGACGACGTCTCAGCAGCTCATTACCCATACCACTAGACTACCGCGGTATATTACATATCTGTATAAAGCCTTCGGACCTCGTCGCAATATTTTCTTTGTTACCTACCCAAAAGTCCGTGGTAAACGCCTCCTAATTAAACACTTAGAGGCTTTTTAAGCGATATTTGTTTAAGCTGGTTAATGTAATTTTCATGTCTAAATTAATGAAATTTTAGACAAAACTGAGGAAGGTTTTGGGAGGGACAAATACTTATTCTTTATTGTTGATATTAAATTGAGAATGGAATTGGAAATATCTTGATGTTCCAGTGCTATAAGAGTAGGAAAACATATCTAGATAGGAAAAATTGAATAAAATGAAATATAAACTGGAGTTGAACATGCGACCAGTTCCTCAATCGGAGAACTCTGACCAAGGTTGCCTGGAAGAAATCGCTTCAGCGATAAGTCCGCCCATTGTACATTGAACTGTATAGATGCTACCTACTTGTCCTACTGTAAATCTGTTGGTGTACAAAAAAGAATTATCTATCTATCTGAGCAACATGACCACGTCTTGAGTATCCGAAATTCTACTATATAACTATCTTGGAGCGATGGTGGAGCCATGTACCGATAATCGGACGAACTATTGGATACAATGAACGATATTACAATTATTTTTATACATTATTTTTAAATAAAGCTGCTCAAGTGCGTATCGTACTCGCACTCCGCGGTTTCCGTACAAAATGTACTCAGGGGCGAACTTATGCTACATAATAAAATAAATAAAAATAAAATAAAATAGCCTTTATTGCTATTAACATATAAAACATGCTGAGTTTCTATTTAACTTGGTTTTAGTTTATATTCTCGGCAACCGGTTTATGTGAAACAGCTTGTCTGTCGGCCTCCTCTATAGATTTCCAAGTAATCCTGTCTCTTGCTAGGCGGGTCCACGTCCGATCAACTATTTTTTTGATGTCATCTTCCCATCTTTTGCTGTGCCTGCCCCTATTTCTGTTGCTATTCCTTGGGTACCATTCGGTTACTAATTTAGTCAATTTTTCCTTACTTTCTCGTAGCATATGTCCTGTCCAACGCCATTTAAGACGTCTGTAGGCAGTGAGTGCGTTTTTAATTTTTTTTTCTTTTTAATTTCTTCTAATTTTATTCTATCTCTTCTTTTTATATATAAAATACTTATTTCTATTGAATTTCGACATACTTTTATCTTGGATTCTTGTATTTCTGTTAACGCCCATGTCTGGCATAATGCATGTTTCATAAACCTTCTTTTTTGCTTTCATTGGCATATCTTTGTCCTTCATTATTTCCTTAAATGACCAAAACCGTTTCCAAGTGTTGTTTATTCGTCGTTCTATTTCTTTATCCATGCAACCTTCTGTAGATATAAGTTGATCCAAATATATATATTCATTTACATATTCTATTTTTTCGTTATTTATGTTTATATGTTTATTGTCTACTGTGTGTTGCGAATTTTTCATAATTTTGGTTTTGGTTAAGTTCATTGTCAGTCCTGCCTTAGCACTTTCATCGGAAAGCTGCTGTAACATCAGTTCCAGGGTTCCTGCGTCTTCTGAGAACAAAATCAAATCGTCCGCGAAGCGTAGATGGTTAAGATTTTCACCATTTATGTTGATACCAACTGTGGACTTATGCTACATATACGGCAATAAATATTTTGATTGCGTTGATTTAGAAGTTTGATTCTTGCACTGTTTTAAGAAGTTACAGACCTGAGTATGTGGTATAGTTTCGTCAGTCAACTTGATACCTCCACGCATTCCTGAGAAAAGGGTCTTAACAGACAGACAGACTGATAGACGGGCAACGAAGTGATCCTATAAGGGATCCAATCTTTTTCTCTTGAAGTGCGGTACTCTGAAAAGCAATAAAACTCTGAAACTATTGGGATTATTCGTGACTTTAGTTTCTCTACGTTATTCATGAAGTGATGATTATACTACTAAGGTAGCAGACAAGCACATGCCCCCCTGATGGGAGATGGTTTCCGACGTATGCAATACCAGGGGCGTTACACTCCTGCTGCCGACCCTGAAGAAACCTTCTAATGCCCTTCTTGAAGAACACCATATTATAGTCACTTGGGAAAACTGCAGCAGGGAGTTCATTCCACAGCACCGTTTCCAGTCGCAATTCTTCAAATTCCCTGCCTATGGCGAGCGTTAATATAGGTACTCCCCCCTACAGGTGGAAAAGGGGAAAAGTCACCTCGCAATCCGTCCATTCGTTTAGGAGCTACAATGCCACTGATATAGACTAATAAAACAATACCCTTCGTTAGCGCAGTCGGGCAAATATAAAGATTACTTATAAGGCGATTACTATAATAATTAAATTAAATGGACACATTAAATATATTGATAATTATAATAAATTACATATATCTTTGTAATAACTTGACATAAGTATTGTACTATTTACTTGTGAAGGCAAAGAAATGTAATTAATTTGAATGAATGTTATAAGTTATTATAGTATGGAAGCAAAAATTAGTTTTAATTGTCATTTAATATTAATTACTATTCAATTAATTAAAATTGTGGTTTAACTTTTTCATGCCTACATAAAATATGAAGTAAGTACTTTCATTAGAATATCATCTAATTTATATGGTTTTATAGCGGCTACCTTCGTGAGGTTGCAAGGTTAGACGGCAGTCGACGGAAGAACAAAGGCTTGTCTGCTATAGGTACTGCACAGAAACTCTGTGCTTATACGGTATGCAGCACGAGTGAGACTCCCCTGGTGTTGCACACGTCCATAGGCCACGGTAACCACTTTCCATCAGGTGGGCCGTGTGTTGTCTGCCACCTAAGCCAAGTGGTATGAAAAAATCCGCAATGGCGTCATTATCGACTTTTTACTTATAGCTTACCACCAGGTAAGATCAAGTCACGTTGGCGTGACCTTTACATTTTTTGAAATTTTTCTTGCCTGCAATTTCATCAGCGTACAATACTGATCCTCTAGACTCGAACCGACTAAAACCGCATGTCATCTTAGGTTCTCAGGTGTAAGCTTACCTTACCGGCAATAATTACCCAGAATACCTATTGGATCTTGTTCCTAGGAAAAAAATAATTAATTATCTATCTCATACCCGAACGTAAGTAAAATTACCTACTCGACTTAGAATACCATTCATGTCGCCATTTCTACATCATTGAGATCACCTGACTTTCCTTTTATAATATTTGTTAGAAGGCTAATCGATCCTACCTTTTTGCTATATCAAAAGCACCTTCATCTTTGATTCGCTAAATCTCAGCAGAACCGTTCACAAGCTCGCTTATCCCTCAAATAAATACCCTCTGATTAATCCTGTACATTTATTATTTACAACCTGTGGAACGCACTCAGGGTAAACTGCCTACATCATTTTATCTATCCATTACCAGATTTAGCTTTTATACGAGGATATAATATCAAACATTTTTCTCTTCATTACATTTGATGAGCGCCTGCGAGTTTTCAGCGATGAGAGTAAAAGCGTCTAAATATCTACCTTCATGTGTAAAATTGCTATAATTTTTATGCAGGCGTTTTAAAATTTAATATCTCGCTTGTCGCGGTGTGATTGCGAAGTTCTACAATAGATTCAAGTGTTCCGAGAACAGCTGCGAAGTATTTCATTTTCAACAATAAATGATTTTGATTAATTTTTTTCATGTAGTGTCGTACATTTATCAACTTTCTTTCATTCTCTTTATCCTAACAATGTCCCGATCGCATCCGAAGTTTTTGTCTCGAATTTCGAGGTTGACTTTTTCTAGACTAAGCACTAAGTTTTGTCTGAACTTTGATATTTTCTGTGAAGCAACTGACATCATTCTAACCTCCATAAGTTCCATAGCCCAATTCGCGATATCAGAGTATTACGGTTAAAATAATTGTAAGACTCCAACTACCCACGAAGTCTGCCTTAAATGGTTGTCTATCATTTTTCGAGTTTAAACTTCGTTAAAATACTTAGGTATTGAGAAATTTTAACGTTAGAAGTGTTAAAAGTAGGTAAATCTTCGTAGGAAATTGCCATTGCTCGTGTTAGTAACTATGTCCTTGTAATCTCTTCAAATAAACTGGTCTTATCTGGCTATTGTTGATACTGATATGGAAAAAAATCCTCAAATTATAGCCTGGGCAACCTTCCTGCGAAGATACCTGCAGCCTCTACTAGGCGACATAACCACAAAAAAGACGACAGAACGAAGAATATGTCCTTCGTTTCTCTTCGATTAATAAAATTGCTTAAATAACGTGACCCTTTTTTAACTAATTCATTGATCGAAGAAAAACGAAGAAAGTATGTCTATCACCATGCTGGGGCTGCTAGTGGGCTTTATTTAGATTCTAGATATTGGAGCTATCACGTCATAGTTTGATATAAGAGATACCCTGTAGTTTTAGTGCGACCGACTCCAACTTAACCGTTTGATAACTCGATTTTACCTGGAAATTCGTATTCAAGGTATCAAAATTATTAAATTTACCTTGGTTCTAATACCGCTAAATATATCAGCTTGAGCTAGTTTGACTTTCAATTTTATCTTCAACGTTGGTTATTGACTGTGTCAATACAAGTCTGCTCGTTCACTGAGTTCTACCGACCGTGAGATATAATTCATAAAATATATCATCCTGTGGGGGCTGTTCAGCCATTTAATAATGATAATAAAAGTTTTTATTGTACACCAATTACACATTACACTACAATATGAGATACAAGTTCCGTGGCACGTACAGATGGCGGCCTTATTGCTCTGCGGCAATTTCTTACAGGCAACCATAGGATGGTGATAAGAAAATAGGAGAATATTTCAGGGCAGTAAGGTGTACTCGCGTATTCTCTATGTACATACATACATACATATACATATACAAAGATACAAAGAAACATACATACACATACATAGAGAATATACAAAGAAAATAAAACAATAATAATGAAAAAGAAACACATAAACACAATAGCCAGAGGTATATACAATTATACATACATATGCATATACACTATAAATATCTCAGAAAAAGTCACAATACATTAACACAAACATGAATATACTTCATACTACCTTATTATTCCACTCTTATTTATTATTCCACTATTTACAGTATGGCAGAATACTCAAAAGTATCCTAAAAATCATGCGACATCTTTAAGTCCCTTGCATTCACTTGTACTTCCACGGGGTCCATTCCAACCTCTATTCCAAGTTTCATCCAGAATCGGTTCAATTATTCATGTATCAAATCGGCAACAGACAAGAAAACAAATTTATTTTCTCATTCCCATCCATACGTTTCTATTAATCTCAATATTTAGACGACAAACAAGCTTGGCAATGAACTGGTTTCTCGACCAGCGCACTCGATCAAAACCGTTGTATACCTAATTAGGTTAAGTCAATACATCAGTAAACAGAATACAAATAAAAGTACGCTAAGTTTGCTGTCGGAGTTTTGCCATGATGGGATCATTTTACGAACCGAATGGTCAGGTTAGTTGTAGGTGCCTTTTTGTGACCATGATCTATTATACAGTTCTTGACTTTGAATTAAGGATTTGTCATCTTCGTGGATCCCATAGTCTGCGTCCCTTTCCATTTTATTATAATGACAGTCATTGGACTCCTCATTTCTAAGAAGTAATCTTGTGATAAAACCCCGTCCCTCAATTATCAATTATCACCAATCATCAGCAGTACCAATTTTTCTCACTTATAAATTAATTGTAAATCCTATCCTTTAAACTTGACTATATGTAACCAACTACAAAAAGAAGGAAGTTCTTAATTCAACTGAACTTTCTTTTATTTATTTTTGGTGAAACATCAACCGTGCTACGCAACATTTATTAATATTTAAATATTCTGCATAAGGACTATACTCTCATATGTGGCATTTCCTCACCTCCCCACAACACACAGGACCTCCTACCTCCAACCTCCTCGTATGCGAGTACTGTTTAATATTTAATTTTCTACGTCTCATCTTCGGATCAAAGGCAGTGTACCTTGTTGTGTGAAGTAGCCTGAATGCTGAGTTCCTTTGTGTGTTCACGTCTTGTTTAAAGTTCGTTAAAGTATTTTGGAAACCCCTTGGACGTATTTAAATAACAAAGGATAATGACGTCACACACTACTGGTTTCAAGTGCTAATTAAGGCTAATTACTTTTATTCAAAGGAAGGCCCAATAGCAAGTACTAGTCACTTATAAATTTGAAGTTGTGGGTTAAAACCAAATGGACAAAATTCATTTTGACAATTAATCGAAATGACACATGTTACACAAGATAGTTTAACATGTCCTACCCCTTTAGACAAGGGACAATATCACGGAGGACAGAATCAAAGTGATCGGGATATTTACGATGTTGTATTGTTTTGAGTTTCCAATATTTCGGCGCTATTCCTCCGTGATCGTGGTGCTTGCAACGGCGCCGAAATATCGAAAACTCAAAACAAAACAACATGGTAAATATCCAGATTAATTTGATACTAATGTGAGTGACCATGATAGTTTAAATACCTAGAGTAATCATTTCCTTTTCCACGTTTCGACCAGGTTACACCCGCCGTGGTCACGGGTCACAGTCAGACTATGACCACGACCGGTGTAACCTAGTCGAAACGTTGGGCAAATCAAAGGAATGTATGTACCTATACCATGATTATTGTAGGTATATCATTTAAGGCGAAAGTTTAAAATTTACTTTAGCAAATGTGTGGGGTTATTCCCGATTAAAAAATGAGTTCTATAAGTGCCTAAATATACTATAGCTTCAAGCAGATATATTGCCTAAAGGGTAGCCAGAGGTGCTTTATAAGGCGCAGAAGGAAAAGCGCAGGTCCTTCCACCTACATTACAACAACACACAATCTCAGGGAAATCAGTGTTATTTATCACGCGAGCGTGAGTTATGGCTTTAGTCGGTTTAGGTTTTGAGAGTAGGATCAAATTTATCAATATTCAGTCGCTTGTATCGCAGAGTAACATTAATAAACGTCAGGATTTGTGAATTATTGTTATCTGTCACCGCATGGAAACGTACCACTTTAATACGAAAATGGCAGTAAATGTATGAGTTCATAGCTAATTGCACCACTGCAAACAACAGTAGCAGGCGACACTGATTTTTTTTATATAGGACACGTCAATTAGACTTTGCTTCACTAGGTAGTAAGCTGAAGGCAGTCTCAGAAAAGAGGGTCACTATTACATACATACACCATGTTACAATGGTGACACTCAGCTTGACGGTCTCATCATATGCTTTCTCACGCCCCGCTTAAACGACCCGGGACTGTAGGGAGAAGGAAACACGTGAGCTAGTAATGAAATGATTTCTATATATTTCTATGAAATACGGGCCAACGATAACATGTCACCTACAGAAGGTGTTTCAAAGAAATACACAGAAACTATTGAATGGAATTTTAGAGCATTTAGTATGCTAACTACTACAATTGTCCCAAGACGGATGTATAGGAAAATTTAGATAGCTTCAGGCATGGCTCGCTGGTTTAGAGGGCAGAGTGTTCGAGTTACGCCTGAGTTGATTCGCTTTTTCGTATCTCATATAATAAATAAATAAAAATAAAAATAAAAAAGCCTTTATTTGATCCTACTACATGGATTCTTAATATATTATGTATATTTTTAGCAAGGTCCCCAGATTGGGTAAAGGCCTCCTCCAACGATGTGCACTTCTCTCTATCCTGAGCTGTTTGCCACCACTTTGGACCAGCGACTTTTTTTATTTCATCCTCCCAGCGTGATGAGGGTCTGCCTCTCTTTCTTTTTCCTTGGGGTCCTGTCCATATGGTGTTTTCGTATCTTAATCGATACGTAAAAACTAATAGTGTCACGACTAAACATCATCTATTAAGGGTCTAACATGACATTTTAACGATAGATTCGTATACGGTTACTGGAGTTATTACGAGATCTCGAATAGTCACGTTTTCGTGTTTTTGACATTTCGATGCCGTCTGCTCCACTGACGCCCTTGGTGCTAACCCAACCTCACCTACAAACTGGTACAGCTGGTATTGCTGAACAAGGTGAGACTGTTGATAGGTACTCGTGTATTAAAAGCTGTGTAAGACAAAGACAAAGACTCCTGATTCTGAAGTAAATCAGATGATCAAGTCAGTAATAAAAAGATATTTTTTTCATAATCATAAAAAATAAATCTGTAGGTCATAGAATAGAATAAAATAGATCCTTATTTGCTAGAACATTGTGATAAGAATGTTACAAATTATGTCTTATGACTAGGTACATCATATTCTGCCTAAATAAGGCATGCAAATTTTCCTTATTATATAAACACTTGGTGTACAAAATGTTAGTTATATAGGTAGGTCTTATAAACTTTTGTACAATATTCTTTAATACATGTAAATACACAATTGAACTAATAAATAACTTAATTTAAATGGTAAAAATACTTATAAAATTTATACAAAACTATGCTTACTATACAATATATACAAAAATGAAATGGAGAAAAAGAGGGAGACTGCAACTTTAGGCATCGAAAAATTCCTCCCCATCGATCTCTACTGGTACCGTGCCCAAAAGGCTGGCGGTATTAACACGCTGAATGGTGATGCCAATTCTTTGAGCGAGGTAAAGGCCAGCCTTATGGTCACGGGAAGCGCGTTCTTATAAACTATATAATATACGCTATGTCCTGCCACATGCGGTTTACAGATAATTATACTAAATACCCAACGTGCAAGTATTATATCAACTACATTATTCAAAAATCAATCAAGCTCTACATAGTATGTCAGTACATAATATTAAATAGTTTGATAAGAACTGAGTAGTATTGTTAGGATTTGCACGATTTGAGGACGTGACTCCTTTATTCTGTTTCACTGAAAATATCGATTTGTCTTGTCTTACGAATAATAATTTGAATAATATTGTTTCAGGTACTATTTTACTCTATGCAGATTCGTTCAGAAATAGCTACTACATTGGAAATTGGTGTGTATGACTACATATATACGATGTGACTTCACCCCGCTAGACTGGAAGGTATGTGAAGTCTGCACCATTACAGATGATGGCATCGAGCATACTTACATGCTGGTTCACAATTGGGCTGCTTATATAAATGCTTTTGCACACACCGCTTTAACGACTCGGCATTAGGTTTAATTAACTCTTAGGCAGTGTCAGTGGCAAGACTAAAGGCTTGTCCTGATTATGTCTTCTGCGCTGACGGCACAGAAACTCTGCGTTCTTATAGGGTCGGTAGCACGTGTGTGACTCCTCTGGTGTTGCACACGTTCATAAACCACGGTAACCACTTTCCATTAGGTGGACCGTGTGCTTGTCTGCCACCTAAGTTGTATAAAAAAACATGACGGGATCTTCGACACGATCCATCCGCGTGGTCTGCGCTGATGGACGGTTGGGAAGTACCTAACAATTCAAGACCTATTCCTCAGATATAATCTAGACTTCGTAGGTACTACAGTAGATTATACTCTATTTCTATGCCACATTTCATCAGAGCTGTTCTCCCCTTCTGGCTTGATTGGCTATCACCAAGAATTAGGGCCACCCCATCTCTTCCCATGCGGTGTCGTACAAGGCGACTAAGAGATAGGGCTCTTTAACATCAGACAGATATACAGCCCAGACTCAGCCTCAGGTGCATGGCTCGAGTCAATAATAGTGCCCGTAATACGGCAGTAGGCTCACCCCCTATTACGTGGGACTTGTGGCTTGATTGGCTAACCACCATTCGCCCCTTTCCGAAACCTGCACATTTCTTAATAGGTATAAAAAGCCTGATCTTGCGAAACCTCATGACGTCAAAACCAAACCTTAAAATAAATTTATTTGTTCTATTTAATTACAAGTCAAAGGTTCCATGGCTTCGGGATCCAACCGTGGCTCCTTTACAGAGAATTCACCCAAGTTGAGAAATTTCTGCATTGTTTTATTAATATCAGTAAACGTGAAATGTTTGGCGGTTTTAAAAATATTTGGCTCTCCCCTGATTTGTGAGTCAAATTCACGTTGGGAAGATCGCGAAGCTGAATATTTAATGGCTATATTTAAAAGATCGTTTTCGCAATAACAGCTTGTGAATAAATTGCAGGTAACGGTGTTATTTTACGATAATAAGTTTTAATATTTTTAATTAATAGCAGACATGTTAAAGAATACATAGTAAAAATATCCCGTCCTTGAAATCAATATTTATGTAAAAAGTAAAATAAATATTTCACGATAATAAGGCTTGTTTTTTTTTCTTTATACCACTTAGATAGCAGACAAGCACAAGGCCCACCTGATGGAAAGTGGTTACCGTGCCCTATGGACGTGTGTAACACCAGAGGAGCCACACTCGCGCTGCCGACCCTGTAAGCACAGAGTTTCTGTGCCGTCAATGTAGAAGACAAAGGAGGACAAGCCTTCAGTCTTCCCACTGACAGCACGAATTCTCTAATGAGCTCTGTCTACCCTACTCACCGCCGGGATCACAACACGAAGTTATTATGGTCGCGGTATTTTGTAGGGCGTAGGTACTTCCCCAGTCGGACTGCTCAATTGGGCGGAATTACAAGCAATTTTCTAGGAGGTAGGCCACGGTCCTACATTGCATTGCATAGGCAGAGCTGAGGCAATTATTGGTAAGATGTGGGTGTTAATGCACACATTTTACCAATTGTATTCGGTCTCTACTTGGGGGTGAGCCTATTGCCGTCTTCCGGGCACTAATGTTGAATCGATCCATGCATCTGAGCCTGAGTCTGAGCTATATATCTGTCTAATATTAAACAACCCTATCCCTTACATATTCTTGCATACAAATAGTACACTGAGCAAGAATCAAACCCGCTCTACCGCTACGCCACAGAAGCCGACAACCTAATGTAACCACACTTTTGAGAAATTATAAAGTAAACTATGTTTTAAAGTATTCAACTGAGTTGTGAAGAATATTGGAGAAGAAAACAAAAATAGAATAATCTACCAAGTCTTTGTTTGAACGTGTCTGGGGGTGCCCTCCCCTTCCCCCAGCTGCCACTTCGCAGGGAACTTGGGGAAGTCTAACTCCGTTAATCTGTTAAGAGTTAGTACTTATAAATCTACTTTAGCGAGAAACTTACGATGCGGAATGCAGTATTCCCATATGTAGTGGTAAATATGGAGTCGGAATTTTGGTATAATTGTTTTATATATTCACGCTTTAGCTTTCGTAGTAGGTAGACGCGACGCAACAATTTAATTCATATTTCACTAGCTTGTTTTTAGTTTTCCGTACCGCAATAGGAAAAAAACGGAACCCTAATAGAATTACATCGGTACCCCGTATAGTCGCTTGGGAAAACCACTACAGGGAATTCATTCCACAGCATAAGCGTTTTTGCATTTTTTATATAATGTATAAGAAGAAGTTATAATGGCTATAACATCGCTGTAGCCTAGTGGTATGAGTAATGGACTGCTGAGACGAGGTCTCGGGTTCGATTCCAGGTTTTACAATGGCACACACCAATGACTTTTCGATGCTTTTCGAAGTTATATGTGTATTTACCGCAGGTTTATAAGTGCCCGGTTAATAGCAATAGGCTCGCCACCTATTACATTGGGACCTAAACATAAACTGGCGAAATGTGGGTTCTAGCACCTCTACCTACCCCTTCGGGGATATAGGCGTGAGTTTATGTTATGCTATGTTGTGCTATAATGGCTGACCTGATGATAAATGGATTCCCTGGCAGATTAACACTTTCAACAGCAGAAATGATCACTTCTATTTATAAAACATAGTTAGTAGATATAGTGAAAGTAATTCTTAACAAACTATTTTCTAATTTGTACGATACTAAAACTAAATATTTCAGTTTGTGTTACGTTTAATGCATCTATCCAACCAAAGACACATATCACCTTGTCCCACCGCCGTACCACTTTCGTATAATGTGCATTGTTCGTCCCTAAGTGTCCCGACAGTGGTTAATGTCCCACAATCTTAGTTGGACAAGTAATTACAGTACCTACCTAGCTATGTGCGAACGGACAGTTAATATCGTAGGAGACGTCACTAAGAGGTAGAAGCTGTGTGTGAACTCGTTCCTAAAACTTGTGATTTCAATTTCATTAGGTATAAAAAACAACGTAAAAATAACTTTGTTGACTCGTAATAAATAAAATAAATAAGCCTTTATTGCTGTTAATATTACAGTTCAATTCACAAGTTATTAAACGTTGACAATCGGTTTGGTTTTCCTTTTATAAATCAACAGTTTATCCTTCGACTCTTATGATCTATTAAAACTGAACCTAGGTTTCACGCGGTTATTATAAACCTGCAGAGTAATTTATAGTTTTGGATACATTTTCAATTACACTTTTTATAAGTTTTGAAATTTCACGTTTCATTCATCATTTCAATAGGTATTGTTATTTTTATTAAATCAAGGTAGGACACGGCGCGGTGGTATTTCCGTCCAATTGAGCAGTCCGACTGGGGAAGTACCTCCGCCCTATAGAATACCGGGGCCATAATAACTTCGTGTTGTGTTCCCAGCAGTGAGTAGGGTAGCCAAAGCTCACTGAAGAGTTTGTGCTGTCAGTGGCAAGACTAAAGGATTGTCCTGCTTTGTCTTCTACAATAACGGCACATAAACTCTGTGCTTACGGGGTCGGCAGCACGAGTGTGACTCCTCTGGTGTTACACACGTCCATAGGCCACGGTAACCACTTTCCATCAGGTGGGCCGTGTGCTTGTCTGCCACCTAAGTGGTATATAAAAAAATCAAACAATGTTATTTCACAGAAAGGTCAAGAAAGTTGGCGCAGTCAAAATGAGCTCAGTTATGTAATACTCTAAGCACACAGCGTTATGCATAGCGCTGCGACAGCTTTCATAGGGTTTCTCATTGGTCGGAGCGGGTGACGTCACTGGAGATCGACCAATGACAGTCTCTTTCAAGACTGTCGCAGCGCTGTGCTCGACTCTGTGTACTTACAGAATTCCACAACAGTTCAATCGCGGTAGCCTAGTGGTATGGGTAATGGACTGCTGAGACGAGGTCTCGGGTTCGATCCCAGGTCCTACCATGGCACATACCAATGACTTTTCGATACTTTTCGAAGTTATGTGTATATTTATCGCAGGTTTATAAGTGCCCGGTTAATGGCAATAGACTCACCACCTATTACATTAGGACCTAAACATAAACTGTTATAGGCATGAGTTTATGTTATGTTATGTTATAATATAGACATTATAGGCCTCCAATCAAATGGCTAAAAATGGTCTGATCTGAATGTCATTTAGACAGTTAAATAGGGGTGCAGGGCGTAAACTCTTACTTAAATGATTACATCTACATTCATAAATCAATTCGATCACGTAAATCTACAATGATAAATACGCATGTGATGTTATCCATACGAATGGCCAACCCAGTTTAAAGTCACATCAATCACTAGTTAAATTTCACAGAAAGTCGTTCAATCGGTCTCAGAGAACCGATTTGCAACTCATTGCCGTTTATTTTTGTATTCATCTTTCCAGATTGGAAAATTTTAGAAGTATGGTGCACATAATAACTTTTTAACTATCGCGGTGACAGTTCATGGCTAAAACAAATTTCGAGAACATCGAGAATGTGCGGGTAGATAAAGAAACTTCTACATCACGAACTCGAAGACGGCGGGCGTGCACCGTTGAGCCAATCGGCCTGTTACCACAGCCGGTTTAACCTAGTCAAAACGACAGGCAAACCAAAGAACGCTTTTTTGTATTCTATCTGTCTTAATGATGGTAACATACTAGGGTGAAGTCCAGAAGCTGATTATCTTAAACTGGTGATCCCCATTTTGACACACTAGAAGGAGGTAGGACATGGCGGTATTTCCGCCCGATTGAGCAGTCCGACTGGGGTAGTACCTCCGCCCTACAGAATACCGCGGCTATAATAACTTCGTGTTGTGTTCCCAGCGGTGAGTAGGGTAGCCAGAGCTCACTGGAGAATTTGTGCTGCCAGTGGGAAGACTAAAGGCTTGTCCTGCTTTGTCTTCTACTGACGGCACAGAAACTCTGTAGTTACAGGGTTGGCAGCGCGATTGTGACTCCTCTGGTGTTACAGACGTCCATAGGTCACGGTAACCACTTTCCATCAGGTGGGCCGTGTGCTTGTCTGCCAACTAAGTGGTATAAAAAAAAAAAGACTGGACAGATGTCTTGCTTGCTTGGAAAAGGTATAACAGAAATATCAGTCTTAGATCAATCAGTCAACAGAAAGGATGTAAAAGTTCAATGATTTGACCAAACATCAGGACAAATTTAAATAAAACCGTTTAATAAACTCGCAGTGGTCAACTGAACCCGTGGGTGAGTTAACTATGGACTGAGTTGACCACTAAATCGTAAATCCTCTTCTAATTTTACTGTGTTATGTACCTTAAAATTTTGGGCTTTGTTTAGACAACAGTCGTGTGCGGGATGACTGTGAGCGCTTTTTGTCCACTGGCCTTTGTCTCTGTCGAATTACACAAACATGATTACGGACAAGAAAGGGACAGTTTTTGGTCGTCCGTTTGTACCATTATAATACTTATCTGCATTTTTTGCTTCGTTGGTCTTTAATGCAGATTAAGAGTCTGCTAGATTTAGCGTTTGTGAGGGCGGTGTGAGACCTAACTGGAGTATTTGAAGCCCTCGAAGACAGCAGAATATTATGTACAACCAACTTTGTAACAACTTTTATACAATATTCTCACAAATAAATGAATCTTATCTTATCTTATCAAAATCTTCGAGGCCCTAGCCAGTGTTACACCTGATTGACGGAAGGTTTGGTGGTGCGGACTGACTCCTCTGACGGCAGTCACACCAGTAAGAGACAAGAAGAATCAATAATAGAGGAGTAGATGATCGAACCTAAAATAAATGATATTATTTCTTTCTTTCTTTCTAACCCTGGACAGCAAGCGTCTAAATGTTTTTTTTGTACATACACATAGATATATATACCACGCAGATCAATGCAAATTTTACATATTTCTGCTTACAAATTTATATCTAACCATATGCTGTGTCTCATGATTGTTTGAACTAGTAAATATAGAATATTTTTTCAATTAATCTGTTCAGTTTAGGCACATATGCCCGAAAAAAAATTACAATTATGTCAAGAAATATTAAATAGGGTAGATAAACCATTGGAAAATGATTCTTTCGCTGGTTTCATAGGTTCGTACTACAGCGAAGATATCTCAAATATTCACATCCTACTCCAAAAATACAATAAATATCTCATATCATGGTAGATTAAACTCTATCTAGAAACACAAAAAAATGGAATGAAGTCCTACATCGCATTGCAAAAAATATTAATATTATATGCGAATCTATTTTTGTTCTCCTATCATCGTTGAGTATGTCAGTGGTGAACCACTTTAACCAGCGACAGTGTGACCACAAACACTTCGTTATTTAGCCTACGGTCCAGAGTTACACGCTACAACGCGCTCTGTGACATTAATCGTACTGGCAACGTTGACACGCGTTTAACGCATGATATTTTACAATGACAGTTATTGATTTCTGTGACATATTTTGTTTCCGAGGTTCAAACGCGATGGCCGTATTTCTGCTGCAAATAGGGATCGGGCCCAATCATGCAGAGGTCAAGCTAACCCCATCTGCGATATACCTATCTGCTGATTGACTGACGAAGTATTGGCGCAGGTTTACGTCTTAGGGTTGGGGTTGGATATCAGTCAATCCTGTTAAAAACCATGGTAAAGCGCAATAATATTAGTGCGGTTTCCAAGATCCCAAGTACGCACCGTCCGGTATCACTACGTACAATATTGTGCTTGCGAGAGACGTCACACGCCAGTCGCGATAGTGCAAATGTGTGGAGTGCAAGAGAATAGCGAATTTATCTTGGTCTACGTTGCGTTTACACATATATAGTTTTTAATAAATATAATTAAAATTTAATGAGAAATCTAAAAAGTTATAAGTAATTTGGGACAGAATTTGATTGTTTATATTTTGATTTACTTTGGGAATCAAAAATAATTAAAAGTCATAGTAGCAGTTTAGTTGAGCAATATCTTATTTTGCAACGCATAATTTTTCAGAACAAACACATTAAACGGTATTGGGAAGAATCGTACGAACTTGTCAAATAGCCTATTAGTAAATGTTCCTTTGGTGTCTGGCCTCCCCTTACATTTTGAATTTTGTGTTCCGACCTTCGCATTCAAACACAAACAAATAACAAAACAAACCACGGCCGATCTCATATTGAATCGGCAAGCATCCCGACGGGATTGAGCGGCCGGACAAGTCTGGACGTGTCCGAGTTACGCTCCAATTTCAAATCTATTTGAACAAGCTTTTGTTTGCACGAATTATAAAAGTAACGCACCCTAGGGACTGTCTGGACTCATGTTTGTTTACTGAGCACGTTCTCTTCTGTTTTACTATTAAATTTCACCCGTATTCTTTATTATACCACTTGCGTGGTAGACACACGGTCCCCCTGATGTAAAGTGGCTACCGTGGCCTAGGGACGTGTGTAACACCAGAGGAGTCATACTCGCGCTGCTGACCCTGTAAGCACAAAGAGTTTCTGTGCTGTCAGTGTAGAAAACGAAGCAGAACAAGCCTTTAGTCTTCCCACTAACAGCACAAATACTCTCCAGTTTTTTTTTTTTTTTTATTTATTTCCATATTATTACATTAGTTCATCTCATAGAAGCACCCATAAAACCCGCATAGGTTTATCTTGGGTGTGAGTGTACATTAAATTTAATTTAAATAATCAACAAAAAATACAATTATAAATACATATCAAACAAAAATATAAATAAGTTTCGCCGGTGACAAGGAATAGTAAGTGCAGAGTAGGTAGGTGTAGTCTTTTGAGTGTAAACCGGCTGTGTTGTTTACGGTAGATGCAACGCTGCTATTTGTACCTACTTGCACGCGTTCGCTAATAGACGCACTCTGGATACAGGATGATTGGTTTGCAACAATTTATGTATAAATTTTGGTTATTTTATAGGTATGAACCATTTTATATTATATTTATAGATTAAATTTAGAGATAAAGATTATATAGAATAAATATCAGTTAGCTCTGGCTACCCTACTCACCGCTAGGAACACAACACGAAGTTATAATGACCGCGGTATCCTGAAGGGCGGAGCTCCCCAGTCGGACTGCTCAATTGGACTGCTCAATTAGACAGAAATACTATCGATATTTACAAACTCATGAATGTAAATATAATATAAAATGTAAAATAAAAAAGAAATCGTTATAAAACAATGAGTTTGAATTGACTTTGACGGAAGAACATCTATTCTACATCGCAACGCAACTATTGCGTTCGGAGTTAAGTCTACTCAAGTAGTGTGATGACAAATGGTATGAGCGCGAACCCTCCTTTGCATCTATTGTTTATTTTTCTGCATAACATACATACATACATACATATTATCACGCCTCTATCCCCGGAGGGTTAGGCAGAGGTGATATAACACCCGCATTTCACCAATCATCGAATCCGGTCCCACGTAATAGGGGTGAGCCTATTGCCGTGTTCCGGACGTTGACTCAAGCCATGCACCTGAGGCTGAGTCTGGGCTGTATATATCTGTCTGATGTAAAACTGACCTATCCCTTAGTCGCCTTGTACGACACCGTATGGGAAAAGGTGTGGTCGGTTTTGAGATTACTATCATTATGTCACAAACTTCAAAAATTCTAACTAACATCGTCACCTGACGGGCTTAATTGCGAAGCTAGACTACACTCAAAGACCTATTTTAGTACACTCACGAGAGTTCATCAAGATTCATTTAGGAGTTAGGTACATAAGAAAAAATCTATGGTGGTGTGTGGTGGTGGATAAAACGATGCATATATTTTTTCGTTTCTTCTACCTTCAAGGGATTTACAACTACGAACTTAACTTTGAGTTAAGCTTGCCTTTGTACATCTCATCTTTCTGTATAAATGTCTTTTAAATGTGTACAATAAAGTATTTTTTATACCACTTGGTTGGCAGACAAGCACACGGCCCACCTGATGGAAAGTGGTTACCGTGGCCTATGGACGTGTGCAACGCCAAGGGAGTCAGACTCACGCTGCCAACCCTGTAAACACAAGAGTTTCTGTGCCGTCAGTGTAAAAGACATAGCAGGACAAGCTTTTGATCTTCCCACTGATAGTACAAAGTCTCTCCAGTGAGCTTTGGATAACCTACTCACCGCCGGAAACACAACACGAGGTTATTATGGCCACGGTATTCTGTAAATAGATTTTTTAAAATTAAATATTTACAAATTATTTTACGTATTTTAGTGCTAACTATAAAACAAATCCAGGAACCAATTTGATATTATTTTCATGATTTTCTCAAAACTAAAACCTGATACTGAACTTGCGTAGGTGCTATAATCCAACTTAGATCCTTTCCTGTCCAACATTATTGAGCTAGAAGACCTTAATCTTAGTTGTCTTCAAATTACTGTAGCACCCTCGTCTGACAGCCCTCGAGTCACGAAGGTCGGGCCTTGCGATTATCTGGACTTGTACAGTATAGGGATGAGAGGTATTGGTTTTCTCTCCGAAATATGTTTTTATAAGATAGCTGTTATATTAGAAATGATATTTTTTAGCCTAATTTATTCGCATAAATGTTTAATAATATTCCTTTTTATACTTCTAAATTAGCCAACATGATTATGGCTTTAGTTTTATGCGATAACTTTCAGGCCCTGTTAAAAAATCGGCATTTTAAGAAGACATCATTTGATTAGTTTTCAGTTAGTTAGTTTTCAGCATTCTTTGAGGAAGGCCACTTAGGCCTTCCTCAGAGAATGCCGAAAACTAACTGTACAAGTACAAACAATCTTTTTTCTTAATTGATGTACAAGTCAAATTGTCTTGGGCTCTAATGATCTTGTTAGGGCCTTAAACATAACATAACATAAACGCACGCCTATATCCCCGAATGGGTAGGCAGAGGTGCTAGCACCCACATTTCGCCAGTTTATGCTTAGGTCCAAATGTAACAGGTGGCGAGCATATTGCCATTAACCGGGCACTTATAAACCTACGATAAATACGCACATAACTTCGAAAAGCATCGAATAGTCATTGGTGTATGCCGTGGTAAAACCTAGGGTATGGTAGGGTCTTAAACCCAGCAAGTATTAAACATAGCCTGAAAGAGCTAATTGTTCTTCGTCTTCTTCGTCTTTGGGTTGATCCCAGTCGCGTCCGAAGTTTTCACCTCGGAGTGTGGGGTCCGCTTTACCAGTAAAACTGCGGATTTGGCTGAAGTTAGATATTTTTCGTGAAGCGATTGCCATGACCTCCACAACCCAACTTGCATTGCAGTTACACCAGTTGTTGGACTTTTTAGGGTTCCAATTACCCGTAACAACTGCCATAGATGTTCGGATGGCAACCGGGACCGACGGCTTAATATTCATACAAATATTTGCACTGAGCGGGGATCGAAGGTGCGTCTCCTGCGTACCGACCGCGTTCACTACCGCCTCGCCACGGAGGCTGTCATAATAATTCCTACCTAGATGATATGACAAAGATTTTATGTTTAGTCCATCAATGGACTGCATTTTCCTGAATGGTGAGAAGCTATCAAGAAGTCCAGATATCACCATTCTAGATGCTTGCCCTGCTGAAATAACTTGTGATGGTAAGATGATAGAAACACCTGTTCAAAAATCAAAGAATCAATTTCATTTATTCAGTTCAGCACATATGAGCGTCGTAATTTTACAATGATGTCAAGAAATAATATATAAATATTAAATAATGTAAAAATAAACCATTGGAAAATTATTCTTTCGCTGGTTCGGTAGGTTAGTTCTACTGAAAAGATACAGCAACAAACTCAGAGAACTATATTAGAACTAGATTATTCTCTTTTTTAAATTTGATTTATATTACAGTTTTTTTTTTACGTGACCACGCATTTACATTATCAAGGTACTCATCTACTTTATAGTAACCTTTATTCATTAAAGTTTTTTCACTTCTATTTTAAATTTATTTAGTGGCATGTTAATCAAATCCTGCGAAATTTTATTAATTATTTTCTAACAGCTGCCTACAAATGATTCACCAACTTTGTGAAGCCTAAGTTCTTAATAAAATTATGTGACAAAGAAAGGAAGAACCAAATCGTTGGTTTGGTACTGTATTTTTGTATACTTTAGTCCAGTTCGTGATGTTCTGGATAGGAAATGAGAGCATGAAGTCAACGAATTCGCTTCATTCACATGCATCCGGTAGAACAGGGATCCTAAATTTTCTATTATGTTCTCTGTCTACCTATAGAACACATTTTATTTCAAAATTATTTCAGCACTGTTAGGAAGTTATTTAAATATTCATTACAATAAATCACACTGTAATGAATATTTAAGTGACGTCATTGTCATAAATTACGTAGAAGATGTATGAGCAGTGAGCACCACACATGTGTTTGTGAAGTAAATACTGTTACAAAAACAATTTGTATAATTTCAACTTCTACGTTTCTCAACATTAGGAGGACGACCCCGGATGATGATAGATACATGTGTGTGAAGATAATTTCTCAATTTGGTATCCTCTTCAAATAGATTAAGATATAGAAAAAATTTAATTGATTCAGGTGGGATTTTTTTTTTAAACAAGAACTATTAAAACCACGGAATAAAATGAACAGTTACTGGCTGATCATTTTATATACCTACGGTACGGTACGGTCTTCATTCACTACAATTGTATGCAATAATATACAAGCAACCGTATAAAATCATATAAATCTTGTCAATCATTGGAAGCCCGAATCCATCCAAATTTTTCGATACATATATACGTCTTACGGCGATGGTGGGAGCCATCTATCGATATTCATACGAACTGAACCAATGAATGATGTGGCAATCATTTTTAAACATTTGATTTGCATAAATATCATACTCTTATATTTATATACCTGCACTTATAAAGGGAGATAAGGGTGTTAACACCCACATTTAGTCTACTGTTATATCTTAATTGTGCATGTTTGCGTAGATCGGATACTTTTGCATAAGTTTTACTGCCAGAAAACAGACATATATTTCACCAAGTACAAAAACTCCTGATTTTAATGACAAATAAGTTACATACATGATACTAGCTACAAAACTCCAAAATGACCCCTTTAATGGGGTCATGGCACAAAGTTTGAGAAGCGCTGACTCACATAAATAAATATTAAGTGGACCTACAACACAATTCATATCATTCATACAGGCTTACACAGGTTGTTTGTGTGTGATGGGAGAGCTAATGGGGGTGAGCGGAGTAGGGGTGAATATACCATTACTAACGCAGGCTTAACGAGTATTAAACCTCGCGTGGATATTGTTTGGCCAACCAAGCTTTTGTGTGATCATTGATCAGCACGTTGATGCTCTTCAATTCTGATTTCTAACAGTAAATAAGTACAAAGTATAGATTCTTTTATCCCTGTCGATACTCAAAATTGAAGTGACTGCTTGTAATATTAAATTAACAGCTTTTAATAATTGTATATGAATATAACCTTCTTTTAACAAAATGTTAAGGATATTATTTCTCTTGTAAGAAGCTTTGGGCGCGCTACAAATTTTGGCAAACAATAATGAAACGAGACTGTCTGTCAGACTTTTATGTGTCTGTGTCCATTGGCTTTGCTAATCTCGAAAAGGGCTGAAATAATGCATGTTATGTTGTAGATGTAATACAATATGGCCATTATCATCTTATCGGGTACATCCGAGTTCATCTTAGATTCCGGGATCCGCTTACTTCTACTCCCTTAGCTTCAGCTTTCATGGGAACGGCTACTGTCAACGCTAATGTACCTTGTTATTCTTTACACCACCTATTGAGTTGAATGGTAGATAATGCCTGTGGCATTAAGTCTGCATGTGTACATGTGTGCATGAAGTTTAAATAATTAAATAATCTTTCAACCTGAGAATAAACTTACGCTAACTAACCTAACCTCATTCTTCAATGAGCTGGAAGAATTTCGATGAGGCCCAGTTTTTATTTCATAGACTTTCTTGCCTCATTATAATATTTCGCGTCTTAGAAAACCTTTCTTCTTGTTGTTTCTGTATCTGAACTACTTACCGGCTGCTATCGCATCTCCAATTTCCAATTTCAAAATCGTAATAAATTTAAATTGAAATTCAAATTGAAGATTGTGTTCCCGAGGGAGGCTTGATCTGTCTTACGACAGGCTTTGTACCTGCCAGATTGAATACTTTTCAGGTAGGTACTGATAATACAACCTGTATGTGACTGAATAAATGCAATATAGAATCAAAGAATCAATTTCATTTATTCAGTTTAGGCACACAAAGAGCACATATGAACGTCAAAATTTTACAATTGGATATGTCAAGAAATAATATAAAAATATTAAATAATTTAAAAATAAATCATTGGAAAATGATTCTTTCGCTGGTTCGGTAGGTTAGTTCTACTGACAACATACCAGCAAGAAACTCAGCGAACTATATTAGAACTAGATTATTTTCTTTTTTAAATTTGCTTTAGTTTACAATTTATTTTGTGCGAGCAAGCAAGAGACTTATGTTGACCACGCATTTACATCATTAAGATACTCATCCACTTTATAGTAACCTTCACTTTCACTTCTATTTAAAATTTGGCACCCATAGATCATCTAACATGAGACAAAGATAGCACAAAGAGAATGTTTATCCTGGCATTGGTACAAGATCAGTAGTTTATGCGGGCAACACCTAATAAAGCTCTATGTTTAGAATAATATAAATAAGTAGTATAATAAGTTATAAGTTTCCAAAACGAATCGTTAGTTACCATTAAATTTCTATCTATTTACCCTCCGATGACAGCTAATGTCATTAGAAACGTCAAAGTGCCAAACTGACGTTACACCATTTTGTGCAACGACCCCACTCAAGCCTTGCTTGACCTTACCGAACGCGAGCGGTCCACTTAATTTTTAAATAAGATTGAGTGATAGCTTGATATGGGTTCTATAATAATAGAAGGGTCAGGTGTGGTGCCATATATTATCATGTTCTGACATTTAGCAAGATGAATTAAGTTTCATAGGTACGTAGGTATATAAGCACATTAGTAATACCGCGGTAGCCTAGTGGTATGGGTAATGGACTGCTGAGACGAGGTCTCGGTTTCGATCCCAGGTTATATCATGGCATACACCAATGACTTTTCGATGCTTTTCGAAGTTAGGTGTGTATTTATCGCAAGTTTATAAGTGCCCGGTTACTGGCAATAGGCTCGCCACCTATTACATTGGGACCTAAACATAAACTGGCAAAATGTAGGTGCTAGCACCTCTGCCTACCCCATCGGGAATATAGGCGTGATTTTATGTTTATGTTATGTTAGTAATACTAAATTTAGTATTGTGTGCGTTATTTCGTTTAGCTAAGTTGTACTCGTATATACCTATGCATTGTTTTAATATACCCATTATATATTAGGAGTGGAATGACTTGCCTGAATCTGTTTCCAGACAGGTATGAAGTGAGTGTCTTCAAGACTAGAGTTAATAGATTACTGCAAGCGTGCTCCACCATTGACCACATCATCATTTACCAGCAGTGAGTTAGTGATTACACGCGAGTCCATAAGGTGGCAAACAAACACACAGCTCACATGATGGGAAGTGGTTACCTTGTCCTATGGACGTATGCAACATCAGCATTACATTCACGCTGCTAACCCTGAGAACACTTAGGAACACTTTCTTAATGGACTGCGTGAAGGGAGTGCTATTGATCTTTTCTTGGGAGATATTTTGTGGTCATGACCTGCTGTCATTTCATTCACCCTGTGTTAATTAAGACTAGTCCCTTACAGGGAGAATATTCTAGCCACTGAGCTACTAATACACGTCTCGAAATTCTCAAATATATAATACAAAAAGATCGAAAAGTCTGATAGCTGGCGGAACCCACTTGCCAATCATAAACTCCTTGTAATCTCCTTTTCGATTTTAATACCCCATTCGATGAATTTCACAACACGTGTTTTAGCATCAAAAAACTACTGCATAGTTTTTGCTGTCATTTTATGTACTCTATTACACTCTGGATATGAATGCCTATCATTTGAGACCTCATTTATCGAAATACGTCCAGCCTTTTGACCTGTAGAGGGGAACAAAGAAAACTACATACATACGCACGTAACAGGGACAAGATTAGGTCCCGCCTGTGCATTCACTTTTTCCCGTATTAATAGACACTACACTATTGTTTGTTTAAAGTCATAAAAATAATAATTATATAAGACATCAAAAATATTTTTAAAAACAACATTTTAATCTACCTGAATTATTTAAAAGCAAGTAACATCCATCTAAAGGTTTATATTTAACATAAAAAATCCGCAACTGTACAAAACAGAATCCCCTTAAAATCCAAGGTTTAACATTTTATCTGACACAAGCTTCCCCCTCACCTCTGTGAACCCTCCTCCTCCCTAACAACACTCTGGTTAATATTTGCAGTAATGTTTGGAACAAGCTTTGTTTCAAAAGTAAATAACCCAATTATATAGTCATTATGTTCGCGCCAGTTCAAGTAAATTTAAAATGAAATAAATATGTTTGTATGTGAAATAAAACTATATTTATTAATATAAATTTTACGTAGATATTCACAAATATATTCACGGCCAGAAGCTATTCGCGGCGGCGATGCGCGATTCGCACCTCTCCTTATCCGGGGATGAGATGGGGACTTCGTGGTCCCCACACCCAAAGAGGGCCGTCTCATAAGAGACGGTCCTGGGCCGGTCGGAGTGCGAGGGGTATGTCTCAGAACTCTCAGATAAGCAAACCTCCGGCAACCTACGGCCCAAGTCTGACATAACCTCCTCCACCGGCCTTTGTGGTGGGGGTATCCGTGGGGATTTTGCGCACATCAAATATATATATAAATATATATATATATATATAGAACGATGTGGAGTGATAGAAGATGTAGTGATGAGAATTGAGAGAGGAATGTTGAGATGGTTTGGTCATGTTGAGAGAATGAATGAAAGAAGACTAACGAAACAGGTGTATGAGGCGAGTGTGGATGGTACCGTCGGAAGGGGAAGACCTAGGCGCACCTGGACCAAATCGGGGAAGTTTTAGAAAAGGGGCAGGTCAGGAGTACTCTAAACCGACGAGCATGCATGAAGAATGTACTGAGAGTGAATGAAGCGAGAGTAGTATGTCAGGATCGTAGCAAATGGAGATCCGTGATCTCTGCCTACCCCTATGGGAATAGGGGTAGGCAGAGTATATATATATATATATATTCACGGCTCTTCATAATATAGGAGCGTATAACTTCATCAAGATTTTCGGAACCTCCCTTAGGTACTGGTCAGGTTGACCAGTACCTAAGGTCAACCTGTTGAGCAGCGGGACAAGATTTCCCCTCGGTATTAGAAGGTCAGATACCAGTCGCTCCCTTAAAGCCGTAGCCGTGGTAGAAACTTGGTGGCACAAATTTGTCTCAAGTTTCGACCGGGTAGGTACCACCGTGCACTATTGCGAAAAACCCTCCATAGCAATTCAATCTCGGTTGGATTGTGTTCAGGGGTCAGCATGTGCATAGCCGGGCAGAGGTGGTGGTTGTCGCAGCACTAGTGGGACCAGTGGGTCTTGGCGTAGTCTAGTGGGGATGGCGCGGGGCGATGCGCCGAACAGGGAGACCTGTAGAAACGGTGGTGCCGCTGGCCGCCCGCGGTATAGTACAGGGGCCCAACTGGGGTTAACCACCTTGGGAGGCTGCCTCACCAGGCCGCGCATAATCCCGATATGGTTCGTCGTGCCGGTTGGTGACCGGATTTGGGAGCCCGGCGACCATACTCGGGGGGGTACGGGGGCCCTTCCGTTCGGCGCGTCGGCTCTCGCCATGCCTCACATTCATAGATAAAACCAATATCCCGCGCTTTGTCACACGGTGCTGCGGCGGCAATCATTTCTTTTTTTCACGCCTTCTCCCACCCAAACTCATGGCAGCGCAATTTATAGAAAAAGGCAACACAGCGGCTCGTCACACTCCCAAAAGCTTGCTATTTGAGGTGGAGTCCACTAACATCTGTGGGCTCCATGCAAACCTCAACGCCGTCCACCAACACCTAGAGACGGCGAAACCTGCCATGTTTTTTCTAACGGAGACGCAAATACACCGCCCTGACGACACGACCTACTTGCTCTACCCTGGCTATGTTCTTGAGGAAAGTTTTCGTGCAAAAGCCGGGGTGTGCGTGTTTGTTAGGGCGGATGTTTGCTGTCGCCGTTTGCGCTGCCTAGAGGACCCATCCTTCTCCGTCCTTTGGGTACACGTAGACCATGGCCCTACGAGTCAGATCTATGTGTGCCTCTACCGTTCCCATACAGGAGATGCTGAGACAACTCGACTCTTTGAATATCTGAGTCAGGCGGCAGATGATGCGCAGGAGCGATTTCCGAATGCCGAAATGGTATTTTTGGGGGATTTTAACGCCCACCACGAGATCTGGTTGGGCTCCTCCAAAACAGACCATGCGGGAAGAGCCGCCCACGCATTTGCTCTGGCGCACGGCCTGACCCAATTGGTGCACGAGGTCACTAGGATACCAAGAAGGTCGGGCCAAGCACCTTCTCTGCTAGACCTTCTGCTGACGAGTGATCCGGACCGGTACAGTGTATCGGTGCGAGCCGCGTTAGGCAACTCTGACCACTGCCTGGTCTGTTCCACGGTGCCTATTATGGCGCCCCCACGACCCGTGCAGGGGAAGCGGCGTCTCTGGCACTACTCGTCAGCGGACTGGGATGGACTTCGTGACTATTTTGCGTCCATCCCGTGGGTTGAGCGCTGCTTTGAAGGTAAGAACCCATCGGATTGTGCTACTGCTGTCGCCGGTGAGATCGGTCTGGGTATGGAATACTATATCTCATACACCGATGTCACCGGTGACCGCGGGGTGCGCCCTTGGTTCGGGCGCGAGTGCGCGGAAGCTGTTGAACAAAAACAGTCTGCGTACCGCGCTTGGGTAAGGGCGCGCGCCACGCGCCATCCCAATCTGGGCCACTTCAAGGCAGCGTACAACAGAGCCACAAAGGTCTGTAGAAGGGCCTATGTCAGAGCGGATGCCCTGCGCATAGCGCGGCTTGGTCAAGAGCTAGTGATGCATCCCACGGGAAGCCGTGGCTACTGGCGACTGGCTAAAGCCGTGCAAGCCAACTTCTGTCAGCCTTCGCTGCCTCCGCTGCGTAACCCTGATGGATCCCTGGCCCATGAGTCGCAAGAGAAGGCAAATCTGCTGGCTAATCTCTTTGCGGCCAACTCCCGAATCGATGATTGTGGTACGCAGCCACCAACACTACCCGACAGTGGCCACGCGATGCCTGATATCCATATCAGGCAACGCGATGTCCGTGCAGTGCTGCAATCACTCGATGTCCGGAAAGCCAGTGGTCCGGATGGTATTCCAGCGGTAGTTTTGAAAAAATGTGCAGCGGAGTTGTCTCCAATGCTTACGCGCCTGTACCGGCTATCCTACAGTTCGGGTACAGTGCCTTTGCCTTGGAAAGAGGCGAATGTTCAGCCGATTCCCAAGAAGGGGGATCGCTCGGAGCCAGCCAACTATCGACCCATAGCCGTCACCTCAGTACTGTGCAAAGTGTTTGAGCACATAATTAACAAACAGCTCATGCGGCACCTAGAGGATCACTCCTTAATTAATGACCGGCAATATGGCTTCAGACCGAAACGGTCAACGGGTGATCTTCTAGCATACGTTACCCATCTTTGGGGTGAGGCTATGGACAAGCACGGCGAGTCACTGGCAATTAGTCTTGACATCGCCAAAGCTTTCGATAGAGTCTGGCACAAATCGCTTCTTTCTAAGCTACCTGCCTTTGGTCTGCCTTCTAGGCTGTGCAACTGGGTTGCTAGCTTCCTGCAGGGGCGCCGTATTCGCGTCCTTTGTGACGGACGAGCTTCAGAGTTTCTGCAGGTTAATGCTGGCGTGCCCCAGGGGTCCGTCTTATCACCCACTCTCTTTCTTCTGCATATCAACGACATGCTGTCTACCGGCAATGTTCATTGTTATGCAGACGATAGCACTTTACATGGGAGTTATCGTGGACATCCAGCGGCCAAGCAGTCAGATATCGCAGAGAAAAGGCAGCTTCTTGTCACTGAGCTTGACGGGGTCCTGAATCACATTTCTCAATGGGGCTCTGAGAACCTGGTTGAGTTCAATGCCAAGAAGACGCAGGCATGTGCGTTTACAGCAAAAGTATCTTCTTTCCTTCCCCTCCCCACTCTTCAGAGCACGCCACTGCCGCTGCAGGACAATCTCAATATCCTAGGTATGGATGTTCGCTGCAACCTGAATAACAAAAACTACATCGAAAGCATCATCAAAACAGCCTCACGAAAACTCGGAGTCCTGAACAGAGTGAGACGATTTTTCACGCCGGAGCAGCGGTGTCTTCTATACAAGACACAAATTCGCTCCTGTGTGGAGTACTGCTCGCATCTCTGGGATGGTTCAGCAAAGTACTTACTAGATGCTCTCGACAGGTTGCAGCGACGTGCGATCCGCATCATTGGGAATCCCGAGATCACGAACACCCTAGAACCTTTACAGCTGCGTAGAGATGTTGCGTCCATGGCTGTATTTTACCGTCTGTACCATGGGGAGTGTTCTGATGAGCTCTTCCAATTAGTCCCACCCTCCCCTTTCCTACACAGGACAACGCGTGCAGGTCTTAGATGTCATCCGCACACGGTGCAAAACATCCGATCAAGAACCAAGCGGTTCGGAGACTCTTTCCTCTGTCGCACCATTAAGGCCTGGAATTCATTACCAGCTCACGTGTTTCCTTCTTCCTACAGTCCCGGGTCCTTTAAGCGGGGCGTGAAAAAGCATATGATAAGGCCGTCAAGCTGAGTGTCACCATTGTCACACGGTATGTGTAAGTAATGGTGACCCTCTTTTCTGGGATTTTGCCTTCAGCTTACCATCAGGCAAGGCGAAGTCCAATTGACGTGTCCTATATAAAAAAAAAAAAAAAAAAAAAAACAAGCTAAATCAAAAGTAGGGTGGAGAAACAAATAAGCGTAACCTGGGCTAAAGCCTCAGATGAAACTGGAAACACTTTTAAAAGATAATTATGATTGTAATTGACCTGATTAAGTAACAATCAACTTTAAATATTACTTTAACTTTGATTTTAATAGTAATACTATTAGTAAAAGGTATCTATAAAGTTATTTTTTTTATAATCTCTTCATAAAACTAAAACCCAACTACAAAAATCACGCTCTAAACTATATACCATTTCTCCATAGAATGTATTGTTTTGTTAGACTAAGTGGCAGCAGCAGTACGATCACGGCTATCCTTGATATTTTATTTTTAATACTTTTTAAAGAATGATTTTTGTAGTTGGGTTCTAGTCATAAGCTTATTTTTTATTTATATTATTTTGAAGCAATCAATAACTATATTATATATATATATATTTGAAATGTGTATTACATATATATATATATATTTATTTCAAATTTATTTTTTAACACAGTACTTTATGACCGCTAGAGGGCGCCACATTAGATTGAGGGACAAGACATGTAGCCTATAACCAGCGGACGAACAAGATGTTTCTAACGATACCTCATTTGTCCAGTTCTAATAAGTGGTTGAGGAGCTATGAGGGAACAGATGAACCTACATACATACATAGCATGTCAAAATAATAACCCTCCTTTTGCTTTGCCGTAGTCGGGTTAGAAATAGATAATATCTTCATAATTGTCCAGTATCTGTAACGGAATGTGAAGCAGGCGATTATCCTTTGTACCCCTAAATCACAACGATGAATAACTAGATGAAATATCTGTAAAATTAAATCGTAGACTTGTCTGTACCCTTTGGGGCACAACCTTGTAACATGTAATCATCTCGAAGGATTTTATCGAGGCACTCTGTAGTTTATATTTTTGGTGAATTGGTGTTGCACTCGTTTAAAAACTTTTTGTATATAAGAAAGTGAGTAAATGTAGTGGAAGATGGAATGGGACTTCTATGTACCCTAGAGGGACAAAAGATACTTATATAGGGTACTTCCAAATGAACAGTATCATCATCATTGTCAAAGCAGGTGCGGTTGGATTGAGCACCAATAATTCGGATGAGGTTCTATACACCCTTTAGTTCCCTTCCGCTAGCTCGCATGCTTTACTTCAAAATTCAGTAAACTCCATTACTTATTTACCTACCCTGGGAACAGGATGGAATTTTTTGTTATTTAAAACGAATATTAGATCCGAAATTTCTAATATTCCTTCGAACCCCTCCAGCTAAGCTAAATTGCTTGTGTTAAGAGTGGGTTCACGTCGGTAATTTAGTGTTCAGGATTTGAAACCGGGACCTCTCGATCGTAAGGCCGAATCTTTAACCACTAAGCTATCGACGAAATACTGACTTGTTTAATGGGAGCTGCATAGCTTTGAAAAGTAGGTTACATATCCTTGAATTTTAATCTCTTCGTGCTTGCGTTAATCCTGGTTATATCCGGAGGTTTCACCTCGGAATCCGGATTCCGGATGTAGTCTGTGCTTAGTTAACATTCACAAATTTCCGTGAAGCGACTGCCAACTGACCTCCGCAACTTATTGACGATTACAAAGTATTGCAGTTAGACCAGATGTTGAACGTTTTAGGGCTCCAACTACCCTTAACGACTGCCATTAATATTTGCATGGCAACCGGGACCAACGGGTTAACGTTCTCTCTATGGCACGGAAATACCCAGACCATTGCATTTACTTATTCATGTATACAAGTATTTGTATCTAGCGGGAATCGAATTCGCGTTCACTACCGCCACAACACAAAAGCTGTCTATCTTTAAATTGTATCGTTTCAACATTTTTAACCACAAACTCCAAGTGGGTGCACCTCTCCACATACCTACAGATGCTTAACCAGCGTTCTTAAAAGTATTATTATAGGTCTAAGAATAATATTGGCGAATTCTTCACCTAATGTACCAACCCACGTCACGCTTCACGAAGATAAATATACCTAATAGCTAACCCTTTTTAAACGCTCTCAATATGGCGCGGGTGCTGAAATATTTATTAGAAAATAATACCTTTTGAATGTGTTTAATTGGGTATTTGACTGACTAGTCAAATTAGTGAATTTTTACTAAATGTCTGACCCTCAAACCACGAGGGGAATGCCAGCGCTAGATCGCCTATCGATCAGCTGGTGTATTACATGAGGTTAGCTTGACCCCCATAGATCTTCATGGCACCCTCCATATACCCAACAATGTTTTTGAACTGCGGTTACTGGCTTATAATGACATGATTTCTCAACGTATGCGCTAAAAACCGCTCTGAAAAACCAAATAAGGAACTTACTTGAAAGCATACTAAATAACGAGCTATTACTGATATAGTAACCGCTAACTATATTGGACTCAAAATAGGTACAGAGCATATTTTGGTAGGGTCAAGATCCTGTAATAAATTAATGATAGGGTTACAGGGTTCCTTAAAGAAAAATTCACAATGTAGGAATGCCAACAAAATAGCCCGAAGAAAACTTTTAAATGTACTAAATACTGTTGCAAACCTACCTTTAGTTAGCAATAAATGATTTTGAAATTTGATTTTTTATGCGCAGTACTCGTTTTTGGGTGTCTTTTGAGGATAACACGGGATCGCTAGGCGTCCTTCGGGGACTGATCCACCAATCATGGATTCCTTCTCCCTCTCTCGCAACTTGGGGTCAAGATATGTGGCACGGACTATAACAGAGAAATATATTTTTATATCTATATCATACAATTATGTAGTACAATAGTACTCGTAGCACTCGAAAACGTTAGACTAAACTACGAGGCTATTTTAAAGTCCATAATTATTTTATAACTTGGCCACAAAATACGAAGGTAATCCAACGCTATTCCGTACCACGTATAAAGTAACCGCAGCGGTGAGTATTAACAGCCTTTTGCATAAACAATTTACGTTCCATTTCACGGAGAACAAAGCAACATATTTTTCGGGTGCTTTTGTAATAAAAGGAAGATTAGAAAATATTTTTATATCTTTTATATTAGCCTGACCTCTTATGGCGGAATAGAAATCTTGTAATTGGTTTTTACTCAATTCCAGACTTCTGATTAATTTGGAATTATGTATGCTTGTGGAGAAAATATTGTACTTAATTTGATATGACGTGTATTTTTGCCCGGAGAGGAAGGCAGAGGTTTCGCCAACAGCATATTCGACAGTCGGATGGAAAACAAATATCTCTTAGTGATCTTGTGACCTTTTAGCGCCGAGAATAAAGCCTGCGCATCCGATATTTAATAGTATCACAGACAAGTACATTATATTAACTTGGACTCAAATATATTGGTGAAGCCCGGTTTGAAAACTAAAGACTAAAATAGAAATGAGAAATAAATATTTACAAAAAACATTGAATATAACTTCAATGAATGAGCAATGTGAAGGTGCCTCAATTAAAATGCCAGGCACAAAGCGTCCCACGTTTATGTGTAGAGCATAGGTGAAAATAATTATTTTCTGTTCAATGTCAGTTTGTGGGGGCGGTTGTTTATGCCCATAGTAACATACATTAATCGTGGTGTAACGGCTTGACCTATGTGATTATATTTGCAAATGTTTATCGTTGACATCACTCACTAACTCACACCACCAAGACCTGGAATTCACTACCAGCACATGTGTTTCCTTCATCCTACAGTCCCGGATCCTTTAAACGGGACGTGAAAAACTATATGATGAGGCCGCCAAGCTGAGTGCCACCATTGTAACATTACTTAATATCTGTAATGGTGACCCTCTTTCCTGAGACTTTGCCTTTAGCTTATCATCAGCGAGGTGCAGTCAAGTTGGCGTGTCCTAGATAAAAAAAAAGATTACTAACAAATCATGGACCGTAATCGCTGTACCGCAGCTTAGATATGCTATAGCAGCCGCGGTGATAATATTAGTAATACATCTATCAGTCCAATTTAATAATCATAACGTTTGCTGAAAAGTTTCATTCAACGACTTCTAGTTGTGCTTCAGCCATTTGATTGCATACCGACGTTTAAAGAACTACCTAGGCGTCTAATTAATAGGTTTTTTTTTTGTTATTTATTTTATTTATTCCACAATTTTATCCACCACCTTTACAGAGATACCAGCAAAACAGTACTGGACATACAAAATTACTAAGATAGGACACAAAATACTAAATACCTAATTAATCACAAAACAATACACAACAAAGAAACACATAAAAAAGAACAACAGAAAAAAACACCAATTCGACAAAAAACAAAACATTAAAAAAATACAATTTACTGATTTTCATAACAAGAATTATGTAATATCATTTTGCCAGCTCACTCCAAGTGCCAGAAAATATCTAGCACTTGGACTAAAAATATCTAACCATGTGACTCCGAAATAATCTCCCAACTATCTGAAAGCAGACGACACCGCCTAACCAGGTCAGCGAATCCTCCCTTTGTATCGAATGAACATCCAACCCGTTCCTCCATAGCCATATAACTCGTATATCTATACACAGTATAAACAAAACAGTAGGTAGGTAAGAGTAAGTACAATATTGTGCTAATTCTCCGCAGTAACTCTCGGCAAAAGACTATTAAGTTCGCCCGTATGTAAACGTATGCAAATTTCCATGGCCGCTGTCTAGTCACTAAGTATATTATTATGAAACTGAACATATTTATGCAGATTATTATAAATATCTACACTGGTACGTATGTTGTATAATCAGCCACAAAATTGTAGCTAGTCAATTTATAAACGTTCTTAGTTCTAAGAGTGTTTTCCCATTATTCGATCCGATATCGGTGTTGGCTCCGATATCGGTGGCAGCTATCGACAGAAAGTAAAATGTATGAAATATGTATCTGTCTTCCACATTGTCCGACCCGATATCGGATATCGGAGCGGACACCGCTGTGTTCACCCGATATCGGATATCAACGTCAATCAGTATCAGAATAAACGGGATATTTACCATGTTTCATTATTTTGAGTTCCTCCGTGATCATGGTGCTTGCAACAGCGCCGAAATATCGGAAACTCAAAATAATGAAACATGGTAAATATCCCGTTTATTCTGATACTGATGTGAGTGACCATGATAGTTTAAATATCAACGTCAATCACTCACCACAACAGCAAAATAATATATAATACTACATATACTAACGAGACTGAAAACGAATTCTTGTCTGTTTGTCTATTTGTCCGCGATGAACGCAAAAACTACTGAACGGATTTTGATGATTTTGATGCGGTTGTTTTTTGTTTAATAGGTCTTAGTCAGACTGAAAATTACACTTGTTTGATCTCAACCGGTTGAGTAGAACCGGAGTTAGGGTCAAAAACACGTAAACTGGTTGTGCTTTTTTCACAAAAATTATGTTCAGAAGAACAGTTCAGTAGTAGTGTGGTTTGCACAGTCTGACACAACGTGCCGATGTTACTCCATCAGAGATTGCTATAAAAGCCATCGACGCAAGGGTCAGGTGATAGACGGATATTAGATTCCTGCTTGACTTCCCATCGAGATTGAATTGCATCTGATGGATAACGTTTTATATAGGTTTTGTTATTTTTCACTTTACTGTTATTAGAACACATATTTTTTAATACCACTTGGTTGGAAAGCACATCATTATATTCGATCACTTGTGAACTGGACTCGGATATTTATTTTTGTTATTTTTTTTATACCACTTGGTTGACGGACAAGCACACGGCCCACCTGATGGAAAGTGGTTACCGTGACCTATGGACGAGTGGAATACGAAAGGAGTTACGCTCGCGCTGCCAACCCTATAATCACAAGAGTTTCTGTGCCGTCAGTATAAAAGATAAAGCAGGACAAGCTTTTGGTCTTCCCAATGGCAGCACAAAACTCTCCAGTGAGCTCTGGCTACCTTACTCACCGCCGGGAACACAACACGAGGTTATTATGCCCGCGATATTCTGCAAGGCTACTTTCCCAGTCAGACTGCTAAATTGGGCGGAAATACCGTCGTATATAGTAAGTTTACTTGATCACAGACAACATTACTTAACAATTATATATCAGTCCTATACCTATAACTATACCTCTCTACTATGAAGACTGAAATCATTAGAGAACACCAGTTTAACTAAAATACTGTACCTTTTTTATATTGACTATCTCATCATCATCACAGCATTAGTCAGATGCATTCAAAGTTTATACCTTGGAGCCTAAGGCTCGCTCCCATCCTCTACCTCTTGAACTGGCAGATCTTGGTTTCATATTGGCTGTTTAAGTTAGCAATAAAGTACATGGGCAATGGACAATATCTTTGCTTTGTCCGACGTTTCGACCAGTTACACCAGCTGTGGTCAGCCTGTGACGTATGTACCTATACCATGTTCGCTTTAATTCCCGTAAACATTATTGTGTATCATGGAACGCGAAAGTTTAAAAGTTTGTTTGATCCATTCCTAATTTAATAACATAACCAGCTATAGAAATAGTTGGTTTGAAGACACTTTTTATGTAAACAACAATTTAATTCTTCTTACGTAGCTGGTCATCAAAGCAAGAAAAAAAATCCATATCAGAAATCAGTGACAAAAGTGAACAACTAATAGCTGATTTCGTCAATATGATAGCAATTGAAGTGAACTAAAATTCTTCTTCAATCGAAATTTTTTCGTCGTGTTACCCCATTTCAATGCGTTAAGCGGCCAATGAACCACACGCGCTAATTACAATAGGTGAACCCAATCGCACCTGCTACCCTCATAACAATTAACAGTACCCTCACATGAATACTTAAAACGGAGGAGATGGGAATGTTCGCAGCCAATTAGGAGCCGGCGTTGAATCTGTTCGTACTACTTCATAGTTATTTTATTATAAGTAAATACACTATTTCGTTCTACCTACAGTAATTATTCTTAGGATGAACATACATATATATTACATTCATGTCTGTAAATCCTCAAAGGGGTAAGCTTTGCCAACGATGATTTTGCTATCCTTCGTGGATTTTTGGTCTTAGTAATAGGGAGCGAACCTATTTAATTGCCATTAACTGGCACTTTGTCATGGACTGTAGGTTTACTATCGGATGGAGAACAGCTTTGTCCCATAATCGGCTTCTACGATACACACAGGCAGAGATGAGTTGGCCCTAATCTACTCCACCGGAAACATACGTAGCAAAGCATAAAAAGTAGTCTAAATTTTATTCATGATCCGATTCTCCCTGAGTGAAATCTTCGATGTCCATCCGGCTGTCTATACGTGATATAGTATTTATTTTTATTTTTTATTTATATAATCAGGTCCACTTACAGTTATTTACATTTAAACTATAACTAAAACATGCAATAAAAATGAAAACACAGTGCAATGCAATAACCACTTACAAATGGACACAACATGTACAAACTTTATATATACCTAAGTAACAACAATTTATTCGCTCCGTAGTGGAGTGGTGACTGATAGATGAGTATGTAATGTAATAGTGATGATCAGTTGAATCTACACTATCACGTACACATGCAATTTTTTTATAATATTAATATTAATAGTAGACTAATGAAGAGGAATAAGAAGAATAGCTCGACTAATCAAGATCAGGCAATGAGTAGAGAATCGATTTCAGTTTGTTGAGTGAATCACAGTGAATGTCAATTTGATCGCTGCAACCATTAATAACTTTGGACAACCTCGCGTAAGGGGAGTTAGCACCGAAAACTGTCCTCCGCAACGGTGGGCATAGTGGTGTAATAGCTGCGCGCGGGAGCCTTGCCGGGACTCTAAATCTGAACAGTGCCAAGAGCGGTGATGAATTAATTTTATGATGTATAATTTTAAGGGCAAACATTGCGTCAATAAAGTTTCTTCTAAAAGCAAGGGATTTAAGTTTAAAATACGTTAATCTACGTCCATAAGAGTAAACTTTTTTGGATATTCCATTATAGAATGCAAGATGCCAAGCAAACCGCTTTTGGACACGTTCAATACGCAAGGAATGTGTTGCGTAGTGCGGCCGCCAGACCACACTGCAATATTCCAAGTTGCTCCTAACTAGACTGTTATAAAGAATAATTTTAGTTTTATTACCACGGAATGCCCGACAGGTTCTCAAAACAAAACCTAACATCTTAGAGGCTTTTTTTATAATGTGATCCATGTGGGGTATGAAAGTTAACTTCCTATCAAATATCACCCCAAGATCTCTAAATGTGACAGATTCACTAATTTTGGCTTCATTTATAAAGTATTCGGAACTAATAGGACAAATTTTTCTTGTAAATTTCATATGATGACATTTGTTAGTGTTTAGTAGCATTCTATTATTTTCGCACCAATGTACAAGGTTGTTGAGATCGCTTTGAATAAGCTTAACATCATCCTTCGATTTAATTGTTCTTAGAAATTTGAGATCATCTGCATACAAAAATACCTCAGAATATCGAAAGCAATTTGGAATATCATTAATAAAAAAATTAAACAATATAGGCCCCAGATGTGAGCCCTGTGGCACGCCGGATGAGATATGCTGTAAATTTGATCGGTAACCGTTAACGACAACAAAAAAAAGCCTTTCTGACAAGTACGAAGTCAACCACCGCAGCAAAGACCCACAGATGCCATATGCTTGTAATTTGTCAATTAATATTTTATGTGAAACTTTGTCAAATGCTTTGCTAAAGTCGGTGTAGATTACATCAACTTGGTGACCAGCATCAATTGCGTTAGCTAATTGCTCAGTAAATGGGACCAAGTTAGTAAGGGTGGATCGATTTGCTACAAAGCCATGTTGGCAGTCACTTACGTATAACTTTAAATGGTTCTGCATATATGGACATACTAGTGCTTCAAAGATTTTAGCAAAAGATGACAAAATTGATATAGGTCTGTAATTTGAAATTAAGTCGTTGTCATCAGATTTATGAATTGGGACCACTTTTGCAATTTTCCATTTAGAGGGAAATACGCCAGTCTGAAGCGAGTAGTTATAAAGATGCATAAGCGGAAATACCAACACTGACGAGCATGCCACAATCAATACAGGTGGGATACCATCAGGTCCTGCACCTTTGTGTATATCTAAAGCTTGTAATTTTTTCAACAATAATTCGTGGCTAATAATTGGGTTCGTAATAGACAAGCTGTGTTTTTCTAAGGATAGAATATACTCAGAACTATATGTATTATCTACAGGTTGCTCGAGGTTATAGACTGAAGTAAAATAGTTGGCAAACATTTGACAAATCACGGTACCCTCTGCGGTGGCTGTTGAGCCATCAGACATTGACCTAGGATATACACCAGAACCTCCTCGCTTAGCCTTCACATAAGCCCAGAAAAGCTTCGGACTCTTAATTATTACCTCTTCCATGCATTTTGTATAATTGTTAAAGCATTCCGTAGACATTCGATCACAACATTTTCCAATATATCTTAATTCTATTTCATCCAACGGGTTATTGTATTTTTTGACTCGTTTCCTAAGTTTATGTTTTTTGTTAAGTAGCTTTATTAATTTTCGGCTGAACCAAAGTGGGTATTTACTGCTTTTTGTTACATGCATTGGAATGTAATTGTCAATAGCGTCATTAAGAACGCTATAGAAGATCTCAAGTAGTAACAATCACATGGACAAACTTACTTTCGTATTTACACGAATCGTAAGGATGGCCGTTGGAGAAAATGAGTCCTAGAGTGGAGACCGCGGAAGGTAAAGGATCGAATAAAATGGCGCTCATTGGGGGAGGCCTGTGTCCAGCAGTGGAATACGGTGGGCTAATTGATTGATTGATTGTTAAGATTATGAATACCTGCCTAATTTTTCCAGTCAGATGGAGAAACGATCTGATCTGATACCTGAGAAAGTCTGAACAAGTGAAAGATAGCAACAAAATGTGCCTGACTGACGCAATTGACTCACTGTTACATACGAGAACCGTAAACAGTTTGTGAAAGATTTCTGCCCTCTTGGTGCCTACCACGGGTACCTCTCAATTTTATTAAAATTAACTAGCGTCAATAACAGACACTCGCACCCTATCTTAAAACCGGTGTTTATATGAAGCATTATTATTCTCTGACCCAGTTCAATATAATTGTTATATTTCAGATAATTACAAGTTAAGTGATCGAGGTAGGTGCTTTATATGTACGAGTATATGATCACGCTTGTAAATCAGGTAAAAAAAAAGTAGGTCAGAAGCATTTTAAACTGGTGGGCATGTATAAAAAGTTTAATTACAAAAGGTCGTGAAATGCGTAAGGACAAAAGCAGTAGGTTTTGTACATCCAGAATTATATATATTTATGCTTGTATATTACGGCAGGAGCAGGCAGACGTATATGGCACACAATTTTGAAAATCTTAGATTTTATATCATGCTTAATAAAAGGCTATGTGCTTTCTTTATACAACTTAGGTGGCAAACAAGCACGCGGCTCACCTGATGGAGAGTAGTTACCGTGACCTATGAACGTGTGCAACACCAGGGGAGTTACACCCGTGCTACCGACCCTGTAAGACCAGAGAGTTTCTGTGTCGTCAGTGCAGAATAAACAAGCAGGATTAGCCATTAGTTTTTAAACTTACAGCACAAAAACTCTCTAGTGAGCTCTGGCTACCCTACTCACCGCCGGGAACACAACACGCGGTTATTATAACCACGGCATTTTGTAGAGTGGAGGTACTTCCCCAGTCGGACTGCTCATTTGGAACGGAAATACCGTCGTGTCTTACCTTCTGTAGTTTCTAACATTTTATTGAGTGGTTCATCGAAGCATGATTATGATTAACTTATTAAGAAAGCGTTTGTGAAAGTTTGTATACATGTTTAGATTTGGAGATATGTTATATACTCACACTCTAACCGTTGAAAGGATCTGGCTGAATTTCGAAACAGGGATAGAGTATGGTCTGGAACAACATATAGGTTTTTGTTTCGGGAAATGGTCACATGGATTATGGTAACCGGATCAATATTCCACGCGGGTGCGTGCTATCCAGCTAGTAAGACATACATACATAGATATAATCACGCCTTTATCCCCGTAGAATTAGGCAGAGGTGAATAAAACCCACATTTCACCAATCATTGTATTCAATCCCACGTACTAAGGGTGAGCCTATTGCCGTTTTCCAGGCACTATTGTCGACTCGAGCCATGCATCTGAGGTGGTGTCTATGCTGTAGGTATATATCTGTCTGATGTTAAACTGCCCTATCCCTAAGTTACCTTGTACAATACCGCATGGGAAGAGATGGGGTGGTCCAAATTCTGCTCTGCCGTAAACCACGCGGCTAATACGTTAGTAAGAGATACTCTGCAAAAAATATGCGACAAGTCTTATTTGAAAACTCCAGCCCGGCCATTTGACCACGCCTCACCGATATGAGAAACGGCCCCAATCCAAAGGAATTCGATATATAGGACCTTAAAGACATCATAAAGTGGCAATCTAGAGAATTTTATGGAATATATTAATCCACATATGTTCGTTCTCGGCATATCTTATCGTGTACATACATAAACATCGCCCCAGATGAGTTCAATACATAACTCACATTTTTCTGCCGCAATCTTGTGATGTGTTGAATAAATGAACAAGGTTTTTGGGAGTTTTATGACTAAAAAGCTCTGGCGTAGGATCCTTGGCGCCGTAAAAAATACTTTTTATTCCATTTAGGTAGCAGATAAGCACTCAGCCCACCTTATAGGAAGTGGTTACCGTAGCCTACGGACGTGTGCAATACCAGGGAGGCCACACTCGTGCTGCTGACTTTGTAGGAACCTTCAAATGACTTTCTTGAAGAACAGTAACCACAACCAATACGAGGCTAGACGTTTTCTTCTTTTTATATATGTTGTACTTAATACTTATGGCCCATCCTTTCACATTTCACGTCTTTAAAACACCTCTATGACTTTTGTATATGGGACACGTCAATTAAACTTCAGCTCGCCTGATGGTTAGCTAACTGCAAAGTCTCAGGAAAGAGAGTCACCATTATATACAGACACCATGTTAAAATGGTGACACTCAGCTTGACGGCCTCATCATGGATATTATTTTTCACCCCCCGCTTAAAGTTCCCGGGGCTGTAGGAAGAAGGAAACACGTAAACTTACCAATTTACATACATACATACATATAATCACGCCTTTATCCCCATAGGGTTAGACAGAGGTGAATTAACACCCACATTTCACCAGCATTGCATTCGGTCCCACGTAACAGGGGGTGAGTCTATTGCCGTTATCCGGGCACTATTGTTGACTCGAAGCGTGCATCTGAGGCTATGTCTGGGCTGTACATATTTGTCTGATGTTAAACAGCCCTATCCCTTAGTCGCCTTGTACGACACCGCATGGGAAGAGATGGGATGGCCCTAATTCTACTCTGCCGGTAACCACGATGCGATTTAAATTTAATATTAACCAAAAATAAATGAAGTGATTCCTAGAATTCGACTGCAGTTCTATAATATATTTACCGGATATATATGGAAACTACCCAGGGAATCTACTATAAACACACATAAGGAATTTCTTCAGTTTTCATTTCGTATTTCATGCTTCATTTTTATAAAATGGCGATTTGCCAGTAGGTATACATTTTAAATCACAATTTCAAAAAACGCCGATAGAGACATTTATTTTTGTCAAGAAATAAATGTACCGGTATATGGAATTTCGTGTTTCTTATTTGGAAAATGATGAACTTCCGTACAACCGTACATCTTTATTTTAGTCTCTTGGGGATATTGCCAAGAATCCTTCTTTATTGGATGTTCGGAACATAAAAAACATCACTTGTTAAAATTTCACGTTGGTAACCCCAGCTGATTATGGTAGATAAGGTCGTACAAGTAGACAAGTCGTAATGTAGTTACTTGCGTTACTTATGTACTTGTGGGTTCTAGTTTTTTTTATATGAACTGTACTATACAGAAACAATAATTTTGTGAAATTGTGTTTAGGCTTCAATCGACTTAGGTACTACTTTACTGTTTTACTTAACTAAAGTTAAACAATCTTGAAGCTACTTTTTATAATAAACATAACCCTTCTTGACAGTGGGGTGAAAACACATATTAAACAAATAAACTAGGCTGACTAACTAGTGGTTTTTATACAGAAAAATAATATTAAACTAAAAAGACACAGCAAAACTGTTAAACTTGCTAAATTAGGTAGGGAATTCATCCTCACTAATTGCGACGGTGTGCACTGTGCGGTATGAAAGAAACTTCATCCCACGCACACTCAAGCTGTGGAATGACCTCCCTGCTGCGGTTTTCCCAAGCACCTACAATATGGGGTTCTTCAAGAGGGCATTAGAAGGTTTCTTCATGATCGGCATACGAGTGTAATGATAATGGTGTTGCATACGTCCATAGGCCACGGTAACCACTTCACATCAGGTGGCCCGTGTGTTCTACTGCCACCTAAGTGGTATAAAAAAAAACTTTATTGTTCGATGATTGTGTTAATTCCCCTAAACATTATTGTACGTTTAAGTTTTATTAAGTTCAAATCAAATGGCGTATACATATTTATCTAATAATCAGGACAATACGCACTTCACACTGACCCAAAACTACGTGAACATCGGTGTGAAATAGATGATAAGTTCACAGAAATAGCACAGACGTCCATTGTGAGCTCACGCACGTGTTGTGTCAGCTCAAAGGCGCTTTGTGCATCAGATGTCTGTTGCTCTGTATCAGATTATATTTACAAAAGACTTTGTTTACCTATATGTATGTGATCAATGACGTATTAATAGATACGTCATGCAGAAATATCGCGCCTTTCAAAAATGGCGCAAATACTAAGTATCTATAAAAAATAAAGCTATATCGATCTACCCTCTTTCGAGTTCTTACATATACGCGTAGTAGTATTTGCACTATAGTAGAGTAATATTGAGAGTTCTAACTCACTTCGTTAAGTAAGTAAGTAAGTAAGTAAATCATTTATTGCTCGAAACACGGTATGTTACAATGGTGTTACAAAAACAAATAAGGTCCGACATGCTTCGCAGTTTCTCTGCATGCAAAATCCATTGAAAATGTTACATATTCGATTGATGATGATGTAGGTAATTCAATTGTAATAAGATTAAAATTAAAATTAGAATACATATAAAATGTCCAATAATGTCAAAAATAAGATTAAAATTAAAATTAGAATACATATAAAATGTCCAATAATGTCAATATTTAGTGTCAAGAATACATGCAAGTATAATTTATTTACTAATTTTTTTTTTTTTTTATATATATATAAAAGAATACACAATACCTACCTACTAATAATTACACATACAATAATCATCTCATTTATAAATCCCACATAATACATTAAAATGACACTTCAAATGTGATTTGTACCCAAACAATCATCATTTATCCTCAAGAAACTCCTTGACACTATAATAACACTTCTCAATCAGCCAGGTAGTTAGTGCTTTCTTAAATTTGTTGAAGGTTAGCTCTCTAATGGGTCTGGGTATGTGGTTATAAATTTTGGCTGTCATATAATGTGAATTATTTTGATGGAGAGAAGTTTTACAGCTAGGCAGCAGAAGTTTCGTGGTATCCCTAGATTTGTACAACTTATCTTCATTGGCCTTTTTAAACAACTCCGGATGCTTCCTTACAAATATGCCAATTTCCGAAACGTATAGTGACGTCAACGTCAGCAGCCTAAGACTTTTAAAGGCTGGTCTACACGAGTCTAGTGGCCCAATGTTCGCCATAGCTCGAATACATTTTTTTTGACATATAAAAACCTTTGAGATATGATTTGAGTTACCCCATAACAATAAACCGTATCGTAAAGTTGATTGTATATAGCCGTGGTAAGCAGTCATTGCAGTTTTTAAATTCACTGTTTTGCGTAGTCGTCTTAAAGCAAAAACGAACCGATTTATTTTGGAACATAAGCCATCTATATGTAAGTGCCAATTACAATGTTTGTCTAATGTAATACCTAAAAATTTAGTATCAACTGCTGTCTTTATATCTGTACCCTGATAGGTAATCTTTAGTGGTTTGTTATTTGATTTGTAATTCTCAAATTGTAAAATTTTTGTTTTAGCTATGTTGGCGGTCAGATTGTTCTTACTTAGCCAATTCATTACGTCGCTTATTGCAGTATTTACATTAGAAATATGCTGTGGTTCACCCCTGACGTCGGACACTACAACTGATATATCGTCTGCGAATAAAGTACAGTGATTTTTTATAACTTTAGGTATATCATTAATATAGAGAAGAAAGAGTAGAGGACCCAGAACACTTCCCTGGGGCACGCCGGATGTATTTGGCGCAAACTGTGATCTAAAGGCATTTAAGCATTTTTTATTGTCAACCCGGTCTATCTCAACACATTGTGTACGATTTTGGAGATAGCTACTTATCCATTCGAGAGCCTTGCCCCTGAGCCCATATCGTTCACATTTGCTGATCAGTATTTTATGATCTACAAAATCAAATGCGCGACTCATATCAAAGAACACAGCAGATACTTGTCTCTTCCTATCAATGTTTTCAGTAATGTTCTTAAACAAGTTAAAAGCTGCCAGTGTGGTTGACTTGTTAGCCTGAAAACCATTTTGCTCTGGGACTATGATGTTGAATTTTTTCAAAAAGTCATTGATTCGAACACACATGGCTTTTTCAAAGATTTTTGAAAACACAGGAATCAGAGTTATAGGTCTATAATTACTCATTTGCAATCTACTGTGTTTCTTGTGAAGTGGCCTCACTGTAGATATCTTTAATTTTTCGGGAAATACACCTTGTATAAATGTTTGATTGACCAAATGACACAAGACCTCTGCCAGCTCCATATCACATTGTTTTAAAATAAATGTAGATATACCATCATAACCGACTGCGTTTGTATTTTTGAGCGATTTTATGATTTTAACTATTTCTAATTCCGTTATGGGTTGCAAAAATATAGTTGGGTCTGTCTTAATTATCAACGAGTAGTCTGGATTGTTTATGTTTGTTGAATTAACAAGAGATAAGAAGTAATCGTTGAACTTATTCGCAATCTGTGTTGCATCTCGCACTTCCTCTCCATTGCATTCAACCATTTCAATATCATGCCTCGTTATACCACTATCGTTTTTTATAACTTTCCATGATGCTTTACATTTATTTTGCGAATTTGTTATGTATTTTTTGTAGTGACTTTTTTTAGATATAATTATACATTTTCTAAATAATGTGTTATATTCATCGTATTTATTCTTATTTTCTACATTTTTTTTTAAATAATACTGGTATCTATACTTTCTGTTTGTCATGGCTGATACTTTTATTCCCTTTGTTAACCACCTAGGACCCGTGTTATTTTCTGTTATTTTAATTTTATTTATGGGAAAGCACAGATTGTACAGGAGTGAAAACATATCATGAAATTGATCGAATGCACTGTTGCAGGTTGGTTCATTATATACCTCTGACCATGATAAAGAGGAGATGTAGGTTTTAAATTTTTGAACGTTTTCCTTATTAAAATCTCTCCTTAATGCATACCAATATGCGGGTGTTTGCCGGTCCCTTGCAGCTGGAAATGATAATGTTTGTCCAGTTTCATGATCAGATAGAAACAACCTATGAACGTGCCCTTCCGCATCATGAATGTTGCTTATTATGTGGTCAATACATGTCTTATTTTGGCGCGTGGGTTCCTTGATGTGTAGGTACAAATTATAATTTAACAACAGATTCATTAAAGTTTCCGAAAAAGTGCTATGTTTCAATGTGTTTATATTAGTGTCACCTGCTATAATTAGTTTTGTATTAGATTTAAGGTTTAATTTGTGAAGTAATATTTCCAGTCTTTCGAGAAGTGTACTAGCATCTGAATTGGGTATTCTATATATACAGATAATAATGCACTGTAATTTAGGTATTCTAATTCCACAACATTCGAAGGATTTTTCCAAAGCCAACTCATTACAAATACTAATAGGTTCACATTCTAAATGCTTTCTGACTAGGATGCATACACCCCCCCGCTCTTTATCTTGTCTGCAAAAAGCACTCACCAACTTAAAGTTGCTAATATGTACGTTACACTCATCACCCGACCGTACAAACGATTCGGTTAAACATATTATGTGTATTGGCTTTTTATTTGTTGCAAATCCATTCAGACATATCTCTAGCTGATCCTCCTTATTCAATAAGCCCGCTATATTCTGATGCAATAATGTCAATGTACTAACACTGGTATTGACTTGATCGTTATTAACGAAAAAAAGTTGAATTCAACTGGTCTTTACTGGTATCTGTATCACAAGAACGAATATGCTTCGGTTTCACTATCGGAAAATAATATGGGATTGTGCCTTTTTTAATACCGGATTGTTTAAGATTATTTGTACACAAGGTCTTTTTAATATTTCGAAATGTCAGGAAATTTCTTGCATAATAATGTGTGTCAACTGTAGAATTAATTATAGTACAATAGTGAATAATGAACTGATTTTTAGTAAAATGATTTGTAAATGTCAAATCTATAAACTTACAATTTTCAAAGTTTCTACAGATATTTTTAATTGAGTTATTTAACATTACTTCATTTAAATGTCTATTTTTGTTTACCTTTAATAAAAGTACATTGGCTTTCTTAAAATAATTTAAAATGGTAGTCAGGTTAATCATGCATTTGATTGGATTAGTATCATTTTCGCCTATGCATAATATTAAAAAATTATCAGGAACATCTTCTAATTGACAACAAGTTTGTATTAATTCTTCTGATTTTGCATATGGCTTTGTGATGGATGTAATGTTATACCGGCCGTATCCTCGATTTTGTCTAGAATACATAAGCGCCGACGCCAATCCACTGCACTGTTGTCCACCCACTATCATTATATTGGGATGACGCTTGTTGACGCTTGTAGGTTCAGGCGTTGTTTTAGCGCCATCTGTTGATTTTTTGTGGTGATCAGTTGAATTCATAGGAAGCATCAGTCGCGAGCGCACACTTCGCGCGCTTATGACGCCATCTTTTGTTTTAGTTGAGTAATGCGTCGTCCCGTTGCCAATATTTGAAGACGGCTGCTGTGTGAATGCAATTGAATTATTCGTGATAGACTCTGCATCCGGTTTTAAACCTAGTCCAATGCTACTGTCGTTTAAATTTTCTCTCCTTATTTTCTGTAATGGCGTACTTCTTTTCTTTTGTGAACTTTTTCTTGCACTATGTATTGGTTCTACACAAATAGTTTTTAGTTTTTTAATAATACTCTCCTGCTCAGTAGATAATTTTTTCAAAGAAGTATTTTCCAAAATCAAGTTTTCAATTTCTGTGTGTGCCGTTTGTAACTGTTCACGTAACACATCATTTACCTTCCTAAGTTCTTCGACCTCCTCGTTATTTAGGCATCCCGACGATAAATCTGGTAGACTCTTCGATAAATAATCGGAATGGCTCGATATAAATGACAAGTTTAGTGTGTCATTCATAGCAGTCTTATGTCTTCTCAGCGTAATGTTTTGAGAATCCATTGTGTTCTATTCAGAAACAATATTTATATAAACAAAATGACTTTCAAAAAGCAAAACAGAAAAACAGCAATTCTAATTGTACAAAAACAACATAATAAAGCGCAAAAAGAGATGGGAATCACTGGAATCGATCCTAATCTCACGTGCCCGCATCCGATCGCTAGTATTACTGAGCCACGATGACTTGAACTTTTGTATTGAATTTTATGATCAGTACATACGGCATAGTCTTAAAAATTTATAAAATTTCACCAGTATGAGTCATGCTGCAAAAATGTCAGCCTTATATTATGGACGATGATCTGCACTTTTATTTCATTGAAATGTAATCAAACACTTATAATTCCAGACTGAGATCACTTGTTTTGATTCTTAACTTGCATGGGTACTTTTTATTTCCAAATTGTTCATTTATCTTCTAGTTTCAATTTAGTTTTGTTCAAATTCACTACACCTTATTAGCACTATGAGATTTTACTTTTAGATGAATTTGTTAGATTGGATAACACTTGCACTGTCACTTTATGCCTATTAATATACTTTTTTATTGTTTTTGGAGAAAATACCGCAATATATTAATTGTATTTTAAATATTTATACGGAGTCGATGTTATCGTGACGCACAGCGCCATCCAATGAAAACCAAAAAAAACTCTCAATATTACTGATCTAGAACTCTCAATAGCACATGTACGATTGAGAGTTCTAACTCACTAATATTGTAATATTTACGAACGAAGTGAGTTAGAACTCTCAATCGTACATGTGCGATTGAGAGTTATAAATCAGTATTCGTAATCATCAGTACTCACTTCGTACGTTGAACTCTCAATATTACTGATCTAGAACTCTCAATAGCACATGTACGATTGAGAGTTCTAACTCACTAATATTGTAATATTTACGAACGAAGTGAGTTAGAATTCTCAATCGTACATGTGCGATTGAGAGTTATAAATCAGTATTCGTAAAATCATTTACCTAAGCCAACGTTCGACATTTTAATGCTGTTCATACACTTTCAATACACTACCGTTCCATCGGTTATAAATACATAATGTCATAATTACATCTGTTCATAATCAGTCCGTCAGCATTGCATCAAACATGAAATTCATTAAACAAGCACAATCGTTACAGATTAGTATAATCTGTAATGATTTACCCAAAATCAAGTTACGCCATGGAGAATTATTGCCGAATACAGTACGTTGCATCATTTGCGGACCATCAAATTGTGGAAAAACCAATTTGTTAATTGGTCTCCTTTTGCACGAAAATGGATTGACATTTCAAAATGTTTATGTATATTCTAAAACTCTATATCAACCAAAGTACATTTTTTTAGAAAAGGTTTTACGAGGAGTACCAGGAGTCAGTTTTCAGAAATATCAGGCAAATGATGACGTTATGAAAGTTTCAGATGCAAAACCTAATTCAGTAATTATTTTTGACGATGTAGCATGTGAAAATCAAAGTAATATGCGTGATTATTTTGCCATGGGAAGACATAAATTGATTGACAGTTTTTATTTAAATCAAACTTATAGCAAAATACCTAAACAACTAATAAGAGATAACGCTAACTTAATTGTGCTTTTTAAGCAAGACGAAATTAATTTGAAACATGTTTATGAAGAACATGTTAACACTGACATGACGTGGTTGGAATTTCGTAACATGTGTTCTCAAATATGGAAAGAGCCTTATGACTATGTTGTGATTAATAAAGACTGTCCTAAAAACAACGGGTGTTATAGAAAAAAGTTTGACACTTTTGTAGAATTAGATAAAATTTGAATATTTAAATAGACTGCTTTTAGTTTCTTGTCATTCTTTAATCGACTCTTATTGGATTACCATCTATTTTACATAATGGAAAAATCATTGAAAAAACAAATTGTAGATGCAACACAAGCTGTAAGAAAAAAAATACGTAACATGAAGGATTTTGAAGAAAATAACAGACAAGTGCTTGATACAGTTTTTAAGCCTGTTACAGAATCTCTTAATTTAATAGCCAACACCAATAATCAACCAGTTCTAACAAAAAATGAAGAAAAAGGAGAATTTCATGATCAAATTTCCAACCACGACTTACAGAATGATCAACATATAGAAGAAACAAATGATACCAATGATGATTCAGAAGCCGATATTGACTCTTCATTTGAGTCAATAGTCGATACTAATCCAGATCATGATGTATCATCTTGGTCATTATCTTCAGAAATATTAGCGGATGTACCATTTGGTGTAAGAAATGAACGTGGAAAGTTAATGTTAGGTTTCTCTAGTATAACGATTGGTGATGACGTTATTACTGTAGCCGGACACAAATACAAATGCACACCTGGCTTGCGACAGTTGCTCTTAAGAAAAGACGTTGATCTGAGCTTTGTTACAGATTATGACATGCAAAATTATAAGTCGATGTTACTTGTAACAAATGCACATCGTAGAGATTTTGATTCAAGAAAACCAATTAAAAGTAATAAAGGACAAAAATATATGCAAGTTATTAAACCTCTTTTCGATCAACAAAGTAAAAGTCCAAACTGTGAACCAAAAGTAGGAAAAGGATTACCTTTAACAAAAATGTGGAAAAAAAACACAGATTTTGTATATTGGGATGATCCAAATGAATTGGTTGATAGATTAAAGTTATTAATTGCTTCTCGAGATGCTGGCAACACAGGACTAGATAATGAAATAATATCTATCGTTGAAGAACTACGTGAAAGCAAAATCATTAAATAGACTTACTAATAAGAAATGTCTATCATTTTATTGTACACCGTTCAACACAATACATCTTAAATATGAATTTAGACAAATTTGGTCATTATATTCATAAGCGATTACGTATATCAGAATTGCTGGAATTTTATGATAATGCATTGCTCAAAACTGAAAATGGTGATTACGATTTGAAGACATCGAAGCTAACAGGGGTCAAACCTCCTGAAGATGCAGATGATGCAGTAAACAAAGCATATGTAGATGAATTGAGAACTAAACTAATAACCGACTTACAAAAACTGCAAAATACTATGTTAAACGATGTTCAGATCCAGCTGGAGAAAGCTTTAAAAACAATAGTATCTGAGGCAGTGGTTCACTTGGAAAACAAATTTTATAGTCGGAAAGCAGTTGATGAGATAGTTGAAAACGCAGTTAAATTTGTATTAGATCAAAAGCATAAGCTTGAAAGTTCCTCAAAATGACAAAACAACAAATTGTTAACGAAATACATAAAGCTGCACGAAAAAATTATCCTCGTCGATCTGTAATTTTAAAAGGTATTGATGATTTGTGGCAAGCTGATTTAATCGACATGCAAAACTTGAAAAGATTTAATAAAAGTTATAACTATATTTTAATAGTTATTGATTGCTTCTCAAAGTACGTGGTTGCGCCGAAGTAGAAACTGTATTTTTGACACGGAAACACACTCCTTTTATACCAGTCTCCCCTTCCGCACTAACCATAGATGTAGCTTCCGTCCGCCATTTGTGAAATATAGACACTCAGTCTCGCTTTGAACTAGCCAGCGTGATGACGGACCGCGCTCGCGTCTCTCAAAAATGATTAATATTTGTTACATTTTACCGCTTCATAGACCTTTACCGATCGGATTGTGCCTCTCGTGTGTTCCTCAAGTGATCTAGTGATGCTGACGGCAGCTCCTGAGCAAGGAAGAGAAGATCCGTGTACCGGCTGCGATGAAAACACGTGTGTCGTGAAGGTTAGTGCATCCTCTCCTAATTTCTCGGGTTGCATTCATTGCTTGGATCACTCCCGCGGCAACCCGACCACCTGTCTTTTGTGTGGAAAGCGTCAATGGAACAGTTAGCTACTTCCCGCAATACAGTCCATTACCGCACTCGGCCATGCGCCACCATTTTTGGTCCTGATCGAACCGGATTTTAGCCGTAGTTCGTAGTTTTGTTATTATTCTAATGGGAATAAGCGCGCCGCACCTAAGTGCCTGGTTATTTTAGTAGAAAACCCCGCATCCAGACACTTAGGATTAGATTTGTTGTCCGTTCGCCGCTGGCTCGCATAGTACCTACCTGGTACATACATAGGTTAGGTATCATATCAACACTTAATCGTAGTTCGCAATTTTCGCACCGCGCCTAAATACCTGGTTATTTTAGTAGAAAACCCCGCATCCAGACATTTAGGCTTAGATCTTAGGTATACTAGACACCCTAGTGCATAGGCACAGTGTAATACCTAACGCATTTGGCTTTGTTTTGTTTTTTTCAATTACGTTGTTCTCGGCTCGCGTCGTATTTGCCTAGTACCTGCGTGGGTAGACACGTGGCTGTACCTACCTCGCTCGCATCTCATCCCAATTCATACGAAAGTATTTTAATTTGAATAGATATTACGCAATACTTAATCTCGGAAATAATAGTTGAACCTAGACAGCGACCATCGCGTAGGTACGACCTTGTTGCTATGCGCGTTTGTTCAAGCGTGCATTCACAGTTGTAGGTACCTACCTATCTGCCGAGTGTCGCTCGCGCCGCCTCGCTGCTCTGTACCGCTAAGATTAAGTCATTTCATATTTGTTATTTACCGCACTTTAGTTTGAGATTTAATTGTAAACATGTCCCCAAAGGTTGATAAGACCGGTAAGGTTCAATTGAAACTTTTATACGCTAAAAAAGAAATGATTTACTCTCGCGTACAATCGATCTATGATAATGCACTTAAAACCTCTGATTTGGTCATCAGAGATTCGTTCTTGTGTTCTATAGAAAACTTAGATAGTCTACGCGCGGATTTCGAAACCTTAGTACATGACATCAATGTTTTAGAGTTGAATTTGGATCCCGATTACTCAGTGAGTTATCAAGCCTTGTCGTCGTTTGACGATTTGTATTGTCGTATCAAACGCGTCGCTAGGAGTTTGGAGAAACCGGCTGACCTACCCAACCCCACTCGCGACCGACCTAAGTTGCCACCAATTCAAATACCCGAATTTGATGGTAACATTCGCAATTGGTGTCTATTTATAGATAGTTTTGAGAATACGATAGATAAGAACGATTCGTTGACAGATCACGAAAAATTGCATTATCTCGTTGAAAAATTGACTGGTAAAGCTATAACCGCTTGCGCTGGAATTACGTTTAGTGCCGGGAATTATAATTTAATTTTAAATACTTTGAAAGCTAAGTATGAGGATAAAAGATCGGTAGCTAACGCCTATTTAGATCAGATGTCTGATTTGAAATCTATTACGGCATGTAACGATCAAAACTTAGAGAAATTTCTAGATACTTTCGCGTCAGCTGTTCGCGCCGTAAAGAACTTGAAGATCGATGACCTCTGCGACTTCGTATTTTTGTATATGGGTTTAAAGAAATTAGATTCCGAAACCATTCGTTTGTTTGAGTCGGATCATCGCGGCAGTAAAATTCCTAAGTTCGAAGACTTAGAAAGTTTTGTTCGCGAGCATATAAAGGTATTGCAACGCTCTTCATCGAAACATGAAGGCGCGAAGAAGGTTGTTACTTCTGAACGCAAAATAGATGCCTCATCGAGGTCACCGAGGTCAACCCATACTTATGTTAATACCGCACCAGCACGTGTACAATCATCTGTTTGCTCTTTGTGTAGTACTCATCATTCGCAACTGTACAAGTGTCCTGGTTTCCTAAAATTGTCGCCTAGTGATCGTTATAAATTTGTTCGCGCTAATAATTTTTGTTTTAATTGTCTCGGTACTAAACACCGCGTTGTTTTATGTAATAGTAGAAATAGTTGTCGCAAATGTCAAGCGAGACACCACACTTTGCTTCATTTTGAGAATAGTAATGCCGCATCCAATGTGAGCACGGTTGGCTCGTCGAGCGGTGACACACGGCAGCCTGCGCCGCAGCCGCAGCCCGCGCTCGCGCGCGCTCCGGCCCGCCCGGTGACCGCCGCGGATGACGTCACCTTGTGTTCGTTCTCCGCTAGTGCTGCACTCACTACTGTGTGTCTTGCGACCGCTCGCGTTGTTATTGTTGATGCATTAGGTAAGCCGCGCATTGTTCGAGCGCTGTTAGATGGCGCTTCGCAAAGTAATTTTATTACTCAAGATTGTTGTCGGCGTCTTGGTTTCAATGTTGATAAGCGTTCAACCCGCTCAGTGGTGAAGGGTTTTGGAAGCTTACAGTCAGCTGTTCGTGGCACCGTTAAAACAAGGTTTAGATCTCGTTTTAATAATAATATTTGGTTTGACATGGATTCGCTCGTTATAGATAGAATAGCTGAACAGTTGCCTACCGTCCCGGTTGACACGTCTTTATTAACGAAATTTAAAGACTTGCCTTTAGCAGATGAGACTTACGCTGTTCCTGGAGTCGTCGATATATTGATCGGCTATTGCTAAGACTAGCACTTCCGTGTCGCTTAATGACATTTTGTATTGTGGTCGGAATCTTTAAGGTAATTTATTTGACATAATTGTAAATTTTCGCATTAATATTAGTAGAATTTTAGCTTTTAGGACTCAACAGTCGCTTTGTGTTGGGCCCACTCTTCGCCCCATCGTTGGGACACATTCGTCGCTAATAGAGTGGCAAAATTCAATCTGAATTGGCGCCACATAATCTCTTTCACGTTGCTGGCACCGACAACCCAGCCGATTGTCTCTCTCGTGGATTGCTTCCTTCGCAAATTTTGGATCACCCGTTGTGGTTTGGTGGACCGTCCTGGATTCATGCCGCGTTAGATGGGTGGCCAGTTAGTCAATTCAATCCCACTACGGTTTCCGAACCACCCGAGGAGAAGAAGCACTCGCTTGTTGTATCGGTCCCACGTGAAGAGACCCTTATTTTGTTGTTGGCTAATCGCGTCTCGTCTTGGTCGAGACTGTTGCGTTGTGTTGTTTGTTCGCCTCTGCCCGCTGCCTAGCCAGCAGTAGGCACGAGCTCCAATCTAGGTTTATATTTTAGTTGTTATTTCCCAAACCTAGATTTAGATTAGACTTTAGATTTGTTTCGCATTTGTCGTTTCGAAGGTAACCCTTCAAGCCGGGGGGAATGGTTGCGCCGAAGTAGAAACTGTATTTTTGACACGGAAACACACTCCTTTTATACCAGTCTCCCCTTCCGCACTAACCATAGATGTAGCTTCCGTCCGCCATTTGTGAAATATAGACACTCAGTCTCGCTTTGAACTAGCCAGCGTGATGACGGACCGCGCTCGCGTCTCTCAAAAATGATTAATATTTGTTACATTTTACCGCTTCATAGACCTTTACCGATCGGATTGTGCCTCTCGTGTGTTCCTCAAGTGATCTAGTGATGCTGACGGCAGCTCCTGAGCAAGGAAGAGAAGATCCGTGTACCGGCTGCGATGAAAACACGTGTGTCGTGAAGGTTAGTGCATCCTCTCCTAATTTCTCGGGTTGCATTCATTGCTTGGATCACTCCCGCGGCAACCCGACCACCTGTCTTTTGTGTGTAAAGCGTCAATGGAACAGTTAGCTACTTCCCGCAATACAGTCCATTACCGCACTCGGCCATGCGCCACCAGTACGTTTGGATAGAACCACTAAAAACTAAAAATAAGCATGATGTTTCTAACGCATTCGAGAAATTGATATCGACTAACCATCGGATACCAGCTCATCTCCAAACTGATTTGGGTACCGAGTTCTATAATTCAGCATTTCAAAAGCTTATAAAGAACTATAATATTAATCACTACTCAACTTTTTCAACGAAAAAGGCTTCAATTGTAGAACGTGTTATCAGAACTATTAAAAATAAATTGTATAAGTACTTTAGTCTCAGCGGGCACTATAAATGGATAGATTTTGGTTTGGAGAGTGTTGTAAAGACATATAACAACACAAAACATAGCACTATTAAATTAGCACCCGTTGATGTCAATAAATTGAATGAAGCAGATGTTAAAAATAATATTAAGAACTCAATAAAAACGGTATCCTATAAACATAAGCCCAAGTTTATGATTGGTGATAGAGTTAGAATTAGTAAATACAAACAACTATTTGAGAAAGGTTATACACCTAATTGGTCAACGGAACTATTTAATATAAAAAGTATCAATAACACTGTACCAGAAACATATCACATCGAAGATCAACACAAACAAGTTATATCAGGAACCTTTTACAAACACGAACTTCAAAAATCATCTTGTCCAGGTGTCTATTTGATAGAAAAAGTTTTACGAAGGAAAGGAAATAAACTGTTCGTAAAATGGTTGGGCTTAAGTAATAAAGAGAATAGTTGGATTGATAAGACTGCAATAGTGGAATAAATTATATACATAACAGTTATTAATTATAATATTTTGTTCATTATACTATGAGCTATGCAAGGTGGTGGACTACTCAATAGTGTTATTAATCATTTGCCATTTGAACTCCACTTACCCGGCTATAATTATTGCGGACCTGGAACAAAACTTTCAAAACGTTTACTGCGTGGTGATAAAGGTGTAAATAAGCTAGACGAAGCATGTATGTATCACGACATTGCATACGAAAACTATACAGACTTGTCTAATCGTCACAAAGCCGATTTACAACTTTTAAATATGGCCAAACAAAGAATGAAAGCAAAAGATGCTAGTAAAGGAGAAAAGCTGAGTTCGTGGGTAGTGAGTAAAGTTATGAAAGCGAAACTCAAATCTGGTGCTGGTGTTAAGACATTTCATAATTTGGTTACAAAAATTAAAAGAAAAATCAAGAAACGCGTACCCAAAGATGGTAAATCTTTAATACATGCAGCTTATATGGCTGCTAAAAAAATTGTTCCGTGCGTTCCAAAACTTCGAGTACCACGAGTCATACCTTTACCAAAAACAGGAGGCATTCTGCCTTTAATCCCGATTTTTGCCGGTTTATCAGCTTTAGGAGCTTTGGCTGGTGGCGCAGCGGGTATTGCAAAAACAGTGAATGATTATAAAGAAGGTCAAAAAAAATTACAAGAATCTGAACGTCATAATAAGACTATGGAAGCTATAGCATTAGGTAACGGTTTATACATTAAACCACACAAAAAAGGCAAAGGATTGTTTATAAAATCGTCAAAAAACTAAGTAATAAGCTACCTAATCGTGCCTTAACTAATATCGATATTCAAAATTATGCATATGGTATTCCTTATTTTCGAGGAGTTTACATGAAGGATCAGTTACCAAAAATCCCTAAACGAATTGAATGTGGTATAGTTAACTTAGATAATTCAGAAAACGATGGAACGCATTGGGTAGCTTATGTCAAGGTAAATAATTATTGTGAATATTTTGATAGTTTTGGTGATTTAAGACCACCAATCGAATTGATACGATATTTTAGGAACTGCAATATTAATTATAACTATACAAGATATCAAAAATTTTATACAATAATTTGTGGACATTTGTGTTTAGAATATCTACAATCTTTTTGGAATAAATACTATAAATTTTATACTGTTCTTTAATTTTTATCATTTGCAAGATGACACTCACCTTGTCTATAACTGGAAACTCATCGGTATTAACTACCTTCTATCCAAATACGTTACAATTAATCGGAGAGTATGAATGTGCATTATTACATTTATCCACATATAATTCTATTCCAAATATTGATAAAACAAATAATAAGTTATACTATGGTTCAAATAATGTTATTGAAATACCTGAAGGTACTTATGAGTTGCAAGATATCAGTGATTATTTAAAATCTGAAGTAAAGGATGCATCCATAAAGCTTCATTGCAATAACAACACCTTAAAAACCATGTTATTTTGTACATCAACTATAGATTTTACTAAAGATTGTACGTTCGGAGGTTTGTTGGGGTTTAAAAGACAAGTCTTGGAAGCCAATAAATATCATGTATCAGAGTTTCCAGTCAACATTTTGCCTACAACCGTGATAAGAGTTGAATGTGATATAATTAGCGGTTCCTATATAAACGGACAATCCAGTCACATTCTACATGAATTCGCACTTAATGTCCCACCTGGATACAGAATTATAGAAATACCAAAAAACGCAATTTACTTTCCAATCAACCAAACCAACATCAGCTGCATACAGATCAGACTTTTGGATATAAATAATAACTTAATAAATTTGCGAGGTGAAGAAGTACAGTTGTATCTTCACCTCAAAAGAAAAAATGATTGACTATACTAAATATAATATGTTTCTTCCAATTCAAAATAGCAGTTCTACTCGAACTCTCAATCAAGTAAGAACTCGACCTAAAAGGAGAATAAAGTTGAATAAAAACAATAAAGCATTTCTTAAGGCGATTGGTTTGTTAAAATGAATATCCTAGATGTTTTATCCGCTCCAGCCTACGACAACTCTGTGGAAGGAATTGAAATTCACTCTTACAAGCCTTACGTAACAAGTTTTAATAGAAGCGATGAAATCAGGATACCCATTAATCAGCAAGACTTGTATATATTACCATCAGAAAGCACTTTGTTTTTGGAAGGAACTGTTATTGTAAAGAAGGCTGAAAATTCGAAAGAGAGAGTCAGTAACGTTCATTTCACAAACAATAGTTTACTTTACTTGTTTCAAGATATAAGGTACGAAATAAATGGAGTGGAGATAGATAAAATAAAAAATGCTGGTATAACTAGCACGATGAAATCATTTATATCAATGAATGAGAGCGAAGCTAAAACATCTAATGCTTGGGGTTGGAATATCGAGGGAATAAGAAGTTCTAATGGAGGTAGCTTTTCTGCTTCTATACCACTTCGCAACATTCTTGGTTTCGCAGAAGATTTTAAGAAAGTAGTAATAAACAGTAAACATGAACTAATCTTATTACGAAGTAATACCAATCTGAACGCACTCAAACTCAACCCTGGTGAAATTGTAGAAGATATTATCATAAACAAAATAATATGGCGTGTACCGCATGTTAAAGTATCTGATAGAGAAAAAATAAACATTCTAAAATTGTTAGAAAAAGATCGACCACTTCAGATGATATTCAGGAATTGGGATTTGTATGAATATCCAATGTTGCCTAAAACCACCAAACATACTTGGTCAATAAAAACATCTTCGCAAATAGAGAAACCAAGATTTGTTATTATTGGTTTACAGACAAATAGAAAAAATAATGCTACATTTGATATGTCTCGATTTGATCATTGTGAGATTCGTGACGTTAAGGTATACCTTAACTCCACCTACTTCCCATATGAAAATATAAATACAAGTTTCTCGAATAATCGAATTGCTTTAATATATGAAAAATATGCTAAATTTCAACAGTCTTATTATGGGCGTCGCGCTGAGCCTTTATTAAGTGAGGAACAATTTAAAAACGTTGCTCCGTTATTCGTCATAGACTGTTCTAGACAGCCAGATAATCTTAAGTCAGGTCCTGTTGTGGACGTAAGAGTGGAAATTGAAAGTGATATTGATATCCCGGATCAAACTTCGGCATATTGTCTTATATTGAACGACTGTATAATTGAGTATAAACCATTAAGCAGCACTGTGAGAAAATTATCATGAACCCGAATACAATTATAGTGGATGTCCAGGGGTTTAAAGACACTTATAATAACTTTATAATCAAGGAATTAGCTCTAGCCACTCGTGTTTATACCCAAACGTTCTTAATAAAGCCCCCATATTTATTTAAATACTTAACTACGAATGAAAAAAAACAAGTTACGTGGTTAGAGAGAAACAGAGGGATTTACTGGAATGAAGGTTATATCGACTATAGAGAATTTCGACGCATAATTGTTCCTTATTTAGAAAATAAAGAAATTATTGTGAAGGGCTTAGAAAAAGTCAAGTGGATTCAAGATCTTTGTATGAATTGTATTTGCGTAGATCTTGGTGAAGACAAGTGCCTAAATTTATCACTGTTGCATCACAAATATTCAAATAATGAGACAAGTTTTAATTGTATTCATCATAATAAACAATGTGCACTTAAAAATGTTTTATGTTTAAAGAACTATTTAATAGAGCAAGAAAGGTAATTTGTCTTCCTATACACAGATTTAATAAATAAAACATTTTTTTAAAGTAAATGGTTTTTATTTTTTAACCCACATTTTAAATACCTATCTATAGGTAATTTTTAACACATTATTTTCACAGTACACACAATAAAAATTAAATTAAATATAAATATGACATCAGCAAATATTATTTGTATAAAAAATGGTATAAATATACATCAGTAAAATGTAGGTACATTTTACTGATAAATATTTCAATAAAACAAACTTTAAATCTTCATTGATTTCTTAATATCACTTTTAATGCATAATACCTATATATTATCATTTTTACACTAAATAATATTAAAATATAAATTATTTATGAAATATTAATTTCAATACAAATGACGATCACATTTATTTACAAACTTACACTACACCACTATTTACATAAAATTAATCTAGTTAGGAATATTTTAAAACAAGAACTGTTATTAATAAATGTTAGGGAAAGAATAGCCGCATATTTTTTTTGATATATTATGTATTAAATTTTCGGTTTGATCAGAAATTTCGTCAACTGGATCTTTGACAATATATTGTGCCTTTATTATCTCCTCTTCATTCTCACTTGATCCGCTCAGGTCCTTAATCTCAATTTTGATCAAACGCCGTCCTTTTGTTGGTTCACAGTTTATAATGTATGAAGGTTGTCTATGTTTCTTTAATATTTTACTCACTATTTTTGATTCTGACTTGCGCGTGAATTTCTTTCTCTCGGCGTTTTTTTTAGGTGTTTCACGGTGTGTACTTTGAGCTGCGATCCATAATCGTTCAGTTTCTTCGTCAAATGCATATGGATCTTGCGCATTTGGAAGCGATTCTGGTGAATACAATTCATTTGGCAAACGGTTTCTTTCTTCAGTGTCTTCTATCGCGAATATATTCTCATTTGTGTTCTGAAAATAAAAAAAAACGTTAGTATGTTATTTACGTTACGTGACGTGTTACCTTTTCTATGAACACAATATTATAATAGTTTTTCAAATCAAATATCTTACCATGTTGTTTGTCGATTTGTAAACTAATAGATAAATTTAAAGTTGCACGTATAATTTACGTCCACGTCGTTAGTGATAAATTTAGAATGAAACAATGAACTTATAAAATTAACAACGGGATTATATAGCCACAGTTTCTGAAAATTGATACTATTTCTAATACATATTTCTTTAAACAACAAAATACTTACGACGTACAAGTTGAAACATGAAAATCCTATCATGTAAAAACACGTATTGTGCATAGCAAAGCAAAAAGATTTCTATGACGTGTTACCTCGCTATTGCAATGATTATTATATAGATAAGGGTACTAAGAACAGGTTGAGACATGAAAATTTGAACAAACCTGATTCAGGTACAGTTTACCCTTTACTTACCTATGTGTGTCGCAAAAGTTTTCTATTATGTCACTAGTTGAGAATGAAGTATAATAAAACGAAAATATGATTACATCATGTAGGTATTTATTTATAAATAAGAGTAAAAGGCATAGGTAGGTAGGTACATTCTTATAAGATAAAAACTTAAAGTACTTAAATACATTTTTAAACATCACAATGTCATACTTATGAAAAAATAAAACCCATCATAAATTTCAATTAAACGTCCTAAAATTCAGCCTAAAATTGAGCAATTACCCCAAGAAACAGTGTGAATGTTGTCCTTTAATATATACCGCTTATCATCATTGGATGATAATACAACTTTGTTGACACTACGGGTTACTAACTCGTGTTTCAAGGATTTAAATAATAAATTTTGTTTACGAATTATTTCATTATTGGTTAACGTTTTTTTATAATCTGCTTTTACTAAGTCTCTCACTACGCATTTCTTAACACCTTTAGCTTTTTTTAAAGTACATTGCTCAGATTGAATACAATATAATTTGGGACGTAGACCAATGAATTCCCTGATTATTTTACCACCCATTTCATCTTTGAATAGACCTGGCACCTTTTTATTCAAAATCGGTAAACTAAACGGATTACTTGTACTATAATTACTAGTATCAAAATAACTAATAAAGTAGTTTTTCATATCATTGTAAAAGTCGTTAGTTTCAATTTTATAAATAAAACTGTCTGTGTCCGTATAGCATAACTTGATAAGTTCTCTGTAATGTGGGCGCATAATAGAATAGTGAAAATCGTACATATGTTTTTTTGATAGTTCTAATACAGAGAAACCTATATATAGGGGTTTATCCATAACAATTTTTTCAGGTTTCATTTGAATCGCAACCAAATTCTCAGAAAATATAGAAACACTATGGAAGTTAGGTCTGGCAACCAAGGTATCTGCACTTAATCTCTTTTTTGTTTTATTTTCGCTATCACTCCACTGATTTACTAAATGAACTTTTACACGATTTTCATTATTTTCTAGCGTTTTACCGAATATACTGTTATTAAGCAATTTAAAAAAGTCTTGTTCAAATTCGGTCACTGCTTTTTGTCTAAGCTCGGTATTGAGGTCTATATATTGTTTTAAAAAAGCTTTTTGCCTAAAAGTTATAACGCGATGCACTTTGTTTAATATTAATCCATGCTTAATACAATTTTTCAAATGTACGTAATGTATTACGTATTTATATTTATCATATAAAGTTGTGACAAGTTTAGAAATTTTTCCTCCAGGAGGCACACATTTCTCAGGACAAAATGGCAAGTCATTATGCAAACGGTGTAAATATTTAGGATAAAGTAAATCTACCTCTAATATGAACCCATAATCTGCATCATCTTTTATATTCATGATATTTAGATTTTCTATCTCATTTTTATCAAGAAACCTGAAGTTTGATAAAGGTAAAGGTTGGCACATAGCATACCCATATAAATTATTGCAATCTAAGTATACAATAAATATATCATCTTGTTGAGGGTCATAATTTTCCATATATTTATTATTACTTTTTACATAACGATGGGAACTCATACAAAGACCTCCTCTTATACCCTCTTGTATTAACCTTATTATTGCTAAATCATCAATAAGTTCTAACTTAATTCCCGTTTTGAGAAGCATCGCGTCCCATGATAAGCTAGGAGCTGTTACATAAAAAGCTGGATCTAATTGATAAAATCGCTTAGAAGTATTTCTAAAGTTTTCAAAAACGTCAGTCAACAAAAGTACGTCAGTTTTGAGGTAAAGATCAGTATAATCACCTAGATTTTTTATTTTAAATTCAGACCATACTAATTTAGCATGCTGGTAATCTGCTAATGAAATATGTTGATTATTTAAGGAATTATAAAAATAACATTTTTCAGGCAGAACTGTCTCCTTATAGCGATTTATGTTGCTCATATAATCATAAGGATATACACCTTTTCGCGTAAGTAATTTAAATTGTTTTGGACAAGAGAAATTGTTTTTTAAGTGTATAAACTGTTCTTTTTTCAAACTTTTTACTAATTTGTCTAAACTAGTAGATAAAAATTTAAAGGAGTCCACAAACCGAAGCTGTACAAATTCATTTCTAGAAACTTGTATAAATTTTGTAAAAGAAATGTATGACTCTTTATTTTTAGCTATGATTTTAAGTGAACCGCTAGCTTCTCCTAATTTTTTAATAAAAAGATGGCAATCGTAACCTGAAAGGTTATGAAAGAAAATTGGTATAAATTTCGGAAGTTTATACATCAAATTACAGTAGTTATGTGCGGCTCCTCGATATTGACCTGTCAAATGACAGTGATCTCTTACTCGGTCTGTGATTAGTAAGTTTTGACAAATATGACAACGAGTGCTTTCATTGAATTTAACAGAATCTTCGTTGTTAAATATAATTGGTACACTATTCGACAGATTGTTGTTAATCCATTGAACATCCCTGTAAATATTCTCAACAAATTTATCTACACAATCTTCCCCACGGTAAGATACAAAACGATTTCTACTTTCATCAAACGAACAAACTATATAATAAGCGAATGCTATAGGTATATGTACCTGACATACTGAGGTACTCGCAACAGAGGGATCCTGGTTGCACCCTTGCACTGGAACCAACATGGCTTCAAAATCTGCGTAAATTACATATGGCACATTTTGTTTCCTTTCGTAGTTTTTAAACTCAATCACTGAACCTTTTTGCGGTAGCTGAGTCATTACACCGGCACATACATGAGAATCAATTTCCATGCTTGATCTAAAAAATAGCAAACACTCATCACAAAAAAATAATTTCCCATTATGGTTAGTTATTTGTTTTCTCACCAAACGCGATAAATCTTTGATCAGACAGTAATGTGAATATCTGCTCTTTTCTAATAATAGTAAATTAACTGTTTTTTTGTTATCGTTATTAAACTGTGATTTGTATAAAGGTCCTATGATCTGTCTATTATTTTCTAAACCATATACATTTATTCGTAATCTTGGATTATTTTTTTCAAACATTTGTATATCGGTAAAAGTTACTGGAAATGACATTCCTTCTATGTTAAACAGATTGAAAACATTTGGATATGAAGAAACTCTTTGAATGTTCCTATTTGCAGGGTAAAGAGCTGCCGTGACCGACCACAGGAAACAATATATATCATTGTTACGAATATTTACACATGCCTTTTTATTTTTAATGATCAGAGGTAAATCAATAAATCTTGAACCACGGAGCGGTTGATATCTATTTATATTTACCTCCATGTAACAGTTATTAAGGAAAGTCCAACCAGAATCCCGCTCTTCAAATTCGTCTATCTTTTTCAGTAATTGATTAGCAACATCTGTAAAGAGCTTTGTAAAATCATAGTTCATACATATAATAATATTTTTGGTTTCAAATGATTTAACTTCTGGTATGTCGTGTTTAAGTAGTACAAACTTTGAGTATATATGAAAGTTAACCTTAAGGGAAGTGTGAGCTGCAAGAGATTGATCAATTAAAGATTTGACCCTACTGTGAAGGTGTCTGAAGAAAACAGGTAAAGATGTCTGTTCGTTCGTGTCAAGAGTATGTAATCTATATGTTGCTAATCGATTTTTAAAAGCAGAGTTCACTTTCTCCACGCCATGATCTAAAGTAATTACGTTATCTGACTTTCGGTGTATTTTACTCCTTAAATGTCCTATCCATTTCTTACCATTTACGTCAACACCACAGCTATCACAGAACGGCATATTAATTTGTGAAACACACAGACAGATTAGGATGGAATTTTTAATTGAAATTTATGATGGTCAATGGATTAATCAAATTTATTTAATATTTTTATGTATTACATACAAATAGATAATTATATTAAGTTTAGTAGGTACGGACTTATTTAAAATTAATTTTATTAGAAAAGAAAGTGGCTTCAGAATCTGCGAACAACTCGCTGGCTTGTCTAACAAATTTTTGTAGTTGAGCCCAGTGAGGAGATTCCTCGTCAGTCCGAAGCTTCAACCACAGCAGGTATTTTTTCCAAAGGTCGTCGCCACCTTCTTGGACGTCAACCGAGTTGTACACCTTCAAGTCAATGTGGAAGGGACCCTCGGTAGACAGTGTACGCCTCGTTTGACCGTTAGCCACCCGATTGTACAGCACCGATGTGGATGGAGCTCTGCCGGTGTTGACGGTGGGAGTTTCACTGACGAGGTGGAAGATGTCGTATCCCTTTTGCGCAGCCTTTTTCTTTGAAGCTCTAAAACAGGGAAATTTTCTATATTATAATATTGTACCTTAGTACTTATAATGTTCATTAAATAAATAATAAATGATCATTATGTATATTGTTATGAACTGGACAACATCAGTTTTGCTTTAGTTAGGAATATTACGTGAACAGATTAATAGATGACTGTCATGAACGACACACAAAGTTTGATACTAATGGAACTCGAACGCAAGACTTCTGGATTTGCAACTACGGTCACTCATTACTAAACTACTTAGCCAGAAAAATAAATAAATCTCTCATAATAATATTATATTAACAAAAATAACAAATCTAGCATTATTTAACACGTAACCTCACTCACTCATATTTTGGTACATACCTATTGCGTAATGTAATTGATTATACGTATTTTAATTGGTAGTATTGGTACCTTATCATCACTTTACATCAGCTGGGTATAAGAGTACTAATGAGTAATAATTACCTCGGACATTCGCTTGAGGTACTTCTAGCAGATGACTTGCGTTTGACGGAGACCTTTTTGAACGTCCCAGCCTCGCTCCTTACCACTTTGTCACAATCGAACTCTTGGTCCGCTCTGAAAACATAATACCTATTATAAGTTACAAATAATAAATAAATACACAGAAAACTACTCAGAAAACTATCACATTATCTTCACAAAAACTTTCTCTTCGTAAAAACTATTTTTAACAGCACTAGATTTTTCAGTCGTAAATTATAATATAACCAGCTTTTGCCCGCGGCTTCGCCCGTGTAGATGTCAACATAGCTTTAGTCTTTTCTCATGGTCTGGTCTACCCCACATCCAATTTCATCAATAGGTAAAGCGGTTTAGACGTCAAACCGTTGTTACGCTTTACCTTGTTACAGACAGACAGAAAGAGTTACTTTCGTATATTTTATGATATTAGTATAGATAAGTAATGAACATGTACGTACTGGTACATATGGACGTACCTTATACGATCGCTTGCAACGCTTTTGACAGCTGGTGACGATTTGCGCTTTCCAGCCCCCTTTGCTGCCTTCGAATTTGACTTGACGGCTTCGATCGACGACGCCCTCGCACTGTTGCCACTATCGTACTCTGAATCCGACCTGTAAATATTATAAACAGAATAGTTATTAAATTGCGACTAGTAACTCAGAAAACGAAGTGTTTAGTCTGCCAATTGCAACAATTCGGTAGTCACTCAAACTAATAAAATTTGACAAGACTAATAAGCTAAATACGCTATCACTAGTTAGTATCACTCACCGTCACCGTGCACAAAATAACGATAGGTTTAGTTCTGCCAAATTTGTTTAAAGGTTAAAAAGATTTCTCACTTAAAAACAATAGAACATGGGATAGAATATTTTATAACTTAGGAACTTACATTTTTTAGGTAGGTAGGTACAGTGACGATTAAACTCACAAAAAATCTGGAGCCAGGTGTTTAGTCTTCAAGGTGAAAGGTCTTGGTCTTCAAGGTGGAAGATCTTCAAGATGGTGGCTGCTCCAATGGATTCGTTCAACGGTATAATAACGAAGTCAAAATGAAGCACTGACTGAATGATTTCGGATTTTATAAGAAAATTAATGATAATTTAGCAAAATACGTTAGGGTTGTCACCACGCATAGGAAAAAATATCTCGTCACGTTACGTAATGGAAATAATCAAATTATGATATAAGTTATGTAAATTCTACATGAAAATATTAATAAGTTATACATATCTAATAATAATGTAAATATTTTGTATGATGTAAAGTTTACTTAATATTTAGATTCCCCTATTATGTTTGTATACAGTAAATACAGGAAATGGAAATAAAAATTAAACTTAACATTATACATATTATAAAAAATTGTCTTTCTTATAATTTCATTCTTTAATAATAACTCAAATTGTAATCGCTCAATAGCTCAGTCGGCTGAGCATTCCCCTGTAAGGGAAAGGTCATGGTTTCGAGTTCTACTTGAGCATTTCATTTTTCCCGATGTATTTGAAATAATAAATTGCATTAATAAATGCTGTCAATATTAATTAAAATGTAAACATTTAATTTATTTTATTTTTAGATATAAAATGTGATAAGTATTTGATTAAAAAACTAAATTATCTGGATTATAATATTCAAATATTCATTATGTTCAAAGAGTAGGTAATCTCAATAAATTATTTGAAACCAATGTAGATACCTATTAAATCCTTCACACAATATTTTATTGTATCGAAAAATAAGATGTTGTATTTATTTTAATTTATAGATAGTACATTATTAACTAATAGTGGCAGCCCTAATGTAATTCGTGTAAGCATTTTCGACCCACATAACTTCAAAGAATCACATGGAGTAAAATTACATACTCCACGTGTAAAAATCCTACAACCTGTCCAATCCTGTATCAATATTGTATTATTATTATTATAATTTTAACGAATAACTTAATTTTTGATCCCACTAATAATTATATTTAAACTTGAAAGTTTTTTAAAGATATTCTTCTTAATATGTAGGTGTATCAATTTGTAATGCATTTGCTGTGGATAAACCTATAAACAAAATAAAAATAAATTATGTTATATTCAATCACACTATAACGGCTAAACGGATCTGGTTAAAATTTGTTCAAGGAAAATGTCAGCCTCCGTGGCGTGATGGATTCGATTCCCGCACGGTGCAATAATTTGTTTGCATGAATATGACTATTTGCATTGGTCTGGGTGTTTATATGTATAATAATTATACAGTAAATTATATACAATTTAGGTACAAGATATGCATAAATGGCAACCTTATTGCTAAAAACAATATCTTACACGCGACCTACATCAACACCTTTGGACCCCAAGCCATCCGATCCTGCTAGGCAGTGCATCCGCTAAATAACAAGCTAGTGTTTAGTACAGGTTTTCATTTCAAGGTAGAGAGTTGGGCAACAGTCGATCTCGATAAAGTCAAAGTGCAAATATATAATACGGTCTTACAATATAGTTTTTATCTAACTATTTACTTTAAATAAGTAGGTATATATTATACAAATATTATTTTATGTAAAGATTGATCGTAGATGAAATATTAAAAAGTGAAGTCGTAGGTAAAACTAGTCAAGTAATTTCATTTATGGAATATTATTAGCGGTCAGTAGCAGGTGCATTTAGGTATGAGAAATGCTATTGTTTATATCATTATCATATTGCACTCGGCGAAGCTCGACAGCCGCGCGAGTAACGAGACCTCACTGGGAGTGATGTGCCGACAAAGGCTTAGCGACTAGCAACAGACCAAATCGTGGCATCGTTTCATACGTGCTATGTAGGTTGCTATACTTAGGTTATGTAATATTGACTATATTGCACCACCACCTGTAATATTGTAATATTTACGAACGAAGTGAGTACTGATGATTACGAATACTGATTTATAACTCTCAATCGCACATGTAGGATTGAGAGTTCTAACTCACTTCGTTCGTAAATATTACATTAGTGAGTTAGAACTCTCAATCGTACATGTGCTATTGAGAGTTCTAGATCAGTAATATTGAGAGTTCAACGAACGAAGTGAGTTAGAACTCTCAATATTACTCTACTCACTATCACTGCAACAACGCCGAAATATTGGAAACTCAGAACAATACAACATGGTAAATATACCGATAACCTTAATATTGCTAATGACGTCTCTAAATACGTCTCTGAACTCTGTGCGTCTCTGAAACATTCGTCCTCATTTTTTGTCGCAAGTTTTGAGTGCGTATAATATATCTGTAGTTTCTCAGCCTCTGAGGCGTAGCGGTAGAGGAGGCGCAGGTTCGATTCTCGCTCAGTGCAAATATATGTATTTTGGATACAAATATTTTAATTGGTCTGGGTGTTTCTATATATAATATGCATGTTTATGCAAAAAAAAAAATCTAAGTATGTTTATCCGCATTCTAGATTCCATAACACAAGCTAGTTAAGCTATGCTGACCATAGTCTAGATAGTGTTGTGTAGAATGTTGTAGAATATTTATTTATTTACTATTATCATTATAATATTTCAATATACGTGTGTTATACCATGGCGCAGTTAGGGAATTGCTGATACTACATTCACCTCATTACAATTGAATCAGCCATTGAATACACGAGTTGCTGACATCGCGGAACGTGACAGCCATCGCGCCATCGGATTCACCGAAGAGGACACCACTTCGTGTCTTACATCGAACGTTGTCGCTTCTTTTAGTTTTAATCATTTCAATGTAATAAATGGTTTCAATTAAAATTACTTTAAATAATTTTGGTTTTTTTTTCATCAACCGGCTGCAGAATACATAATTCGTGATATACCTATGTGTACAGTAAAACCAGCGATTCCGTCATACGACTAAAATCAGAATCACGGTTACCTATCACTCTCAAATACTATACTACTGTTTTATAAATCGTAAACAATTTAGCACTATTTGACAATTATTGAAGGGATAGTGGCTGCCTCCTACAGTTCACAACATTATTGACTTATGTACGTGTGCAACACCAGAGGAGTCACTTGTGATGACGTCCCTGTAAGAACTAGAAGGTTCTTACAGGGACGACCTTTATGAAGAACCACATTTTGTAATCGCTTGAAAAAATCCGCAGGCAGTTCATTCCACAGCTTAAGCTTCCTGTCATAGTACGCACCGTTTCTCGACGCGAAGTCAAATTTGGGAATCATCCGTTTGTTTTGGTTCATACGCCTTTTACAGGAGCGACTACCGACATTCCTTCTAACCTCCAGAGGACAAACTGCGTCATAGCCTCGTCCGGCAATCAGTAAGAGTACCTGCTTGCAGGGGAAGTTGTCTTACTGCTGAAAATCTAGGTTAGACCCCACATACTAAAACTTAACCAAATGTAAGAAATCATACAAATAAAATAACGTACAAAGTGCAGAATCGTCCATAAAAATTATTCATCTGAGCGATAAACCGCGTCTCATCAATATATTAACCGTTAGGGTGGGAACACACGAGCTCGTAAAAACGCCCGTAAACTCGCTCAAAGCTGCAGGTTAAGATTTAACTGTCTGATAAATTAAATGTATTGAAGCGGTGTATGGAGGCGCGTTGACACAACTAAGTCTACTTGAACGAAGTTTACAATGTCGCTTCAGTAAGTAGTTTTATTTAAATCATTTTTGACTGTTTTGATTTTATTAGTTTTTTTCATTTTATTTTATGTTATGATAATTATTAATGACAAATTTAATTAATATAAACCGTGTAGTGATGGAGAAAGAATACAAGTATCACTATCCCATCTCATCTAAAGGGTGTCCGTAAGAGGCGACTGATGGAGAAATACGCAGACGACATCACTGCGAGAGAAGGAAAACTCGAAATAAAAACCCTGTACCAACCCGTCTGGTGAGCGTGGAAACAGTAGGCCAAAGCCTCCCAACATAGGGAGAGGCCTATGTCCAGCAGTGGACTGCAATAGGCTAATTGATTGATTTGATTGAATCAATATTATATAATAATTATGTGTATTATGTGTACTGCATATCTGACACTTGCTGATCTGATCTGATACATGCCGCAAGGCTAAATGTAGTGCTACTTAAAAGTAAAAACAACTTTAAACCAATATTCTACTTACATTTGTAATATAAATTAATAAATAGGTGGCCTAATGGTAAGAGTAATGGACTACTGAGACGAGGTCTCGGGTTCGATCCCAGGTTTTACCATGGCACACACCAATGACTTTTCGATGCTTTTCGAGTTTTTGAGGAGGTAGGACACGGCGGTATTTCCGCCCAATTGAGCAGTCCGACTGGGGAAGTACCTCTGCCCTACAGAATACCGCGGTTATAATAACTTCGTGTTGTGTTCCCGGCGGTGAGTAGGGTAGCCAGAGCTCACTGGAGAGTTTTTGTTCTGTCAGTGGGATGACCAAAGGCTTGTCTTCTACACTGACGGCACAAAATCTCTGTTCTTACAGGGTCGGCAGCACGGATGTGACTCCACTGGTGTTACACATGTTCATAGGTCATGGTAACCACTTTCCATCAGGTGGGCCGTGTGCTTGTCTGCCACCTAAGTTGTATAAAAAAAAAGTTATGTGTGTATTTATCGCAGGTTTATAAGTGCCCGGGTTAATAGCAATAGGCTCAACTGAAGATGTGCAACATTTACTGATTCATTGTGACTGCACATAAGGCTCTTCTTCACGAACTAAGAGTAAATGCTCTAGACGTGGGTCCAATACAAAATATTATCGTTTTCTAAGTTCCGTTTTAGTGGTTTAAACAGAATAAACGATTTTTGACTATTATCCAAATTCCGAAGCAGCCCAAAAAATATGTCACCTGATCACAATAGTTCAGCAATGATTCATTACAATAAATCTACCTAAGCAATTATTGTAGCAATTATTTTAAGACTGTGTCCACTGTGAATTAGGGTACCATGGGTTGTCATATCCTTACCTATTGAAGCAATACCCCAAAATGAATATATTTTAAAAGAGCTGCAATATTTGTAGGTATTTTGTTCAAAATGTATGGTAGATATAGGTGTAGAACAATAACTTTAGGACATAAACTAACCTTACCAAAAGTCAAAATACCAATGACAACGCAGCAAGTGTTATGGGCACTTTTGCACCCGGAGTGATCAGGGCCAAGTTGTTTGATTAATACGTGGACTACGCATTGCTTAATGTACATTTTGTTTTAATCTGACATTTAATTGATTTAATTAAAATTTGTAATAGTCCTTATACTAAATAAATAAAATATATAATTTATTAAATTAAAAAAAAAACACCAATCAAAAACAACACGTACTTTGGGCTACAAAGCACAAACTTTGAACGCAACTGGAGTGTTAGAGTGTCGCGAACAACTTGTGTCCGAAATCGAGACTACTCTCTCTGGAGTATCCGATTGGGGACGGCTAAACCTAGTCCAATTCAACCCCACTAAGACACAAGTGTGTGTATTCACCGCTAAGAAAATCTCATTCAATGTAGCGGAGCAATTCCTGGCCACACCGCTTACCATTGCTTCGAGTATCGGGATCCTTGGTGTCGATATCTTCAGCGACATCCAATACCGTAGTCATTTGGAGGACAAGGTTAAGTTGGCATCAAAGAAACTTGGTGTGCTCAACAGGGCGAGGCAGTACTTCACTGCGGGGCAGAGACTCCTTCTTTATAAGGCACGGGTCCAGCCCTACATGGAGTACTGCTGTCACCTTTTTGCTGGAGCGCCTGCTTACCAGCTTGACCCATTCGACTCGGTGCAAAAACGGACGTTGAGGCTGGTTGACAATCGCATACTCGTAGGTGATGTGGACACTCTCCGCTTTAGGAGGGACTTTACTTCGCTGTGTGTGTTCTACCACCTATACAACGGTTTGTGCTCAGATGAATTGTTTGACATGATGCCCACAGCAATATTCTATCATCGCACCGCTCGCTGTAGGCAGGGAGTTCATCCCCACACATTGCAACCTGAGACGGTAGGCACTGTGCGGTATGAAAGAAACTTCATCCCACGTACACTTAAGCTGTGGAATGAACTCACAAATCCACACAGTCAAATCTGTTATGTAATGCAAAATTCAAGTTGAATGCAGTCCACGTTTCTGTATTTTGACCGGGCGCCGCCAGCGTATGAGTGCACTTCGACAAATATCGTCTAGTAACTGCCAATTCTATTTTGTCAAAGCAAACTTCGATCGTGTCAACGAGGCTTAAGCCGTTTCCTTGCAAACAATCTTTCTTTTTTATAATGTTATAATGGTGAATTGAAATGTTTAATTTGCGGGTTAAATTTATTAGAAAATAGCTTCAACAAGAATTGAAATTCAAATCATTTATTATTGATCTAAGAAGAACTATTTTATACCACTTAGGTGGCAAACAAGCACACGGCTCATCTGATGGGAAGTGGTTACCGTGACCTAAGGACATGGGCAACACCAGCGTTACACTCGCGCTGCCGAACGTATCTCTGGATTGGTTTTAAAATTATATATTTGAATTCCAACACCCAAGAGAAAGGTTAATATAAAAAAATCCTCTATGCGTTAGGTCAGATGGTAAGCGCTCCGACAAAAGTCTAAAAGGCAGACCACGCCGACAACGAGCTACCGAAGGATATATCGTTTTACCTCCAGTTCATACACCAAATTAAGAGAAAGTGCGGATTCTTAGTTATACAATATACAAAAGAGGAACGAGGTGTGATATTCCTCCGACAAAAAGGGAAGATCCTCCGACCAGATAAGGTGATCAAACCCGGAAGTCAGGGGTCAAACGCCCCGGCCCTCCAGTCTTGATCACATAATTGTCGTTGGGATGATATACATATAGTGTACCAGCACGAGAACTTCAGTTGTGCGATGTAGGATTCGCAATGACGTCCTAGTTCAGCTTGCTACAGCTAGATGGCGCTGGGTACATGTGGTATCGGCACCATGATCCATGTACCATGATCGCGTTAAGTCCCCTTAACATTATTGTATATAATGGAACACGATAGCTTATAAGTTATTTCTGTAGTTAGACCTAATCATAGATAATATATGATAATGAATCTAACGCAGTGATAACTTTCTTTGTTTGAAAATTCGAAACACCTAGCGTCTTCGCAATCGTTAAACTCTTTACTCATTCAAGATGAGCTACCATAATCTTTCAGTACTAGTGTACTTAGATCAAGATAAGATAAACCACACCATTTGCAAAGTTTCACTTCAGATTATCGAATAATCCAGAGCTCTTAGGTCCACATCAACGGATTAAAATTAAGATTTCTTACTCTAATATGAGTTTATGAGCTTTATGAGATATTGAATATCATTATTACCGGCATACATATTCTACTAAGTTCAATGTACATTATATTTTATTATTCATCAAATTAATACATTAATTCAAAATGGTACAACAAGCAATGCTTTGTCCATGTACTAATCAAATAACCCGCCCCTGATCGCTTCTGGTGCAAAAGTGCCCACAACACTTGCTGCGTTGCCACGTTGGATGGCGATGGATAGCCTTTGGACCAGGAACGACCCGGAACGAGTGTCACCAGTCGCCTCGATGAGCTCAATTAGTTTCTATTATAAGGGAGTTATTAATATATAGAAAAGAATTAACCGGTTCAAGCAGGATTTAAACCCGCGATCTTTCCCTTACTGGGGTAATGCTCTAACCACTGGTTCGGTGTTCAGGCAAGGTTCGGTGGCTCAGTGGTCATTACCCTGTTAGAGAAAGATCACGGGTTCAAATCCCGCCTGAACCAATTCATTTTTTTCTATCATAATCGATTTGAATAGTTTGCATACCTACTAAATGTATTAAAATTTCATTAAATAGTTTGGATGGAGTCATCCAAAATCAATGTTTAAAAATGATGACGAGCAAGAACCAAGCTGTTCGGAGACTCTTTTCTTTACCGCACCACCAAGACCTGGAATTCATTACCAGCGCACGTGTTTCCTTCTTCCTACAGTCCCGGGGCCTTTAAACGGGGCGTGAAAAAGCATCTGATGAGGCTGCCAAGCTGAGTGCCACCATTGTAGCACTTAGTGTCTGTAATGGTGACCCTCTTTCCTGAGACTTTGCCTTTAGCTTACCATCAGGCGAGGTGAGGTCAAGTTGGCGTGTCCTATATAAAAAAAAAATGGTGCCGATAATTCGTACCAGAATCGGTAGATGGCTCCCACTGTCGCCGTAAGATGGATGAAGATGGATATATTTAGGAAAATTTGAATGGCAATGCAATTTTTTAGAACCTTCCTGCCAATTTATAAGAAAGACAGCAGTTAAAGGGTCGGCAGTGCGAGTGTAACTCCTCTGGTGTTGCACACGTCTATAGGCCACGGTAATCACTTTCCATCAGGTGGGCCGTGTGATATCTGACACCTAAGTGGTACAAAAAAAGTAAGCGGTTAATTGTTGTGAACTGCATATTTAATTAAAATTAAATATCTTGAAATTTAACGTTACAGAAGGAGGCACGTTCAAAAAATATTCACATAAGGTTTACAAGAAAACATTATTTGTGGAGCGAAGTTAAATACGATGGCTTTGTATTATTTGTATAAATTAACATATTATAATAGGTTTGCAAGTCGACTGTCAACTCGAATCATTCTCCGAAACATGTATGAAATAACAAAGTACAGAGGTTTCTGAAAACTAGCTAAACAAACAATCTTTTATTAAAATAAATCAATAAATAATTGAGCATTGGTGTGGTTAACGGCAGAGTAGAATTTGGACCACCCCATCTCTTCCCATGCGGTGTTGTACAAGGCAACTAAGGGATAGGGCTGTTTAACATCAGACAGAGCGCAGACTCAGCCTCAGATGCATGGCATGGAACATTTATAGTGCCCGGAAGACGGCAGTAGGCATTTTTATATTTTTATTGTAATTGGTTATTTGACTGAGCAGTCAAATTATTTACCTTTTTCTAAACGTCAAAACGATAAGTCATAGGGTCACTTGTGTGAAATAATTTATTGTGACGTCACAATAGTCAAATCATTTAATATTATAGGTTCGGTGGAAGATCAAAAATAAATATAAACAGTAAAATAAGAACAGAAGTAACTATTACCGCTCTTTTACCATTCTTAATTGAATGAGCTCAGTAATAAGTATTACTTATTTATTATAATAGTAATTAATTTTACTTTAAACTTTTTATGTATGTATGTATTTGTAAACTCCCTCAAATTTCCTTTATAATGATACCCTACTCGATAAATTTGAATGACATTTTTTTCACATCCCGCATTTTTCGTTAATATTTTATGTACCCTAAGACACTCGAAAAACGAACACCTTTCATTTGATATTTCATTCATGGAAATCCGCCCAGCCGTTAGGACTGTAGAGGGGAACAAAGAAAACTACATAATATACATACATAATACATTACCCACGGTAACGCACTCGGGTAAAAAAGAAATAATAAGAGGAGATTATATTATCACATCCTTTGAACTCTCCTAATAGCAGTTATTCAACCACACTAGTCTATCCATTATAGACAAAGCTCTCGTAAACCCTTATCATTTTAGGCTTAATGAAAACAAATAATATTACGTCGTACAATATAATAAAGCCACTAACATTGTACCACAATTTATCCAGAGTGCTCAGCAGTACGGTCACGTATTACTCCTCCTACATTGCTATCTTATACTGTAGAGCAGTGATGGGCAAAGTATGGCCTGCGGGCCAACTCCGGCCCGCGCAAGCTTTTAATACGGTCCGATGACGGTCTTTTGTCATGAATTGAATAGTATATTTCCCTTTTTTCATTGTGCGCTAATTCCACGGATACCACTGGAACCGGTTGGGAAGGTTATGTCGGACCTGAACCGACTTAAACGCACGCCGTCTGTGTGGGCCGGAGGTGAGATTATCTGAGAATATCCCTCGCACCCCGGCCGGTCCAAGACCGTCGTTTATGAGACGACTCTCTTCGGACCACGGAGTCCCCATCTCGTCCCCGGAATGTTATGTTATGTTTATAATAGACCAAAAAAACCTGGTGAAGGGACAAAGATTGACATACCGATTTTGCATTTTTTACCGATTTGCTCGAACACTATAACTAATTCTTAACGACCCCCGCCGTCGGAGAAAGAGGCATATATATAATCCTCTACAATTTCTTACACTTTCTGGCCCTCCATTAAAAAGGTTTGCCCACCACTGCTGTAAAGGGAGACACACGTAAGTGAATATGATACGCCTACGAGGATACATGACCGACGTATTGTGACAATATTTCTGCAAAAATACTGTGAGAACAAACGTACTGCTTACGTACATCTCAAGCCTCTAAGCCAAGGAATTTGTTTGACTGGCAGAACTTAGAGGATATGTTATGTGACATATGGCTGAGGCTCTGAACAAATGCTTTTTATTCCATATAAATGTTTAGTAGTATGGAGCCGGCTTTACCAGTGGATTCAAATGGATTTAGCAATGTAAAATTGTGTCGACTTCACAGTAAATATTTAAGTGTCTATGGCCCGCATTCTAAACCGAAATTCAATCCTGAATGTCGATTTATCTGAGGACAGAATGTATAGATAAGCATTTAGTTTGCTAACTATTCAAAATCGATTTTTAAAGGAGGTAGGACACGACGGTATTCCCTTCCGAATTGAGCAGTCCGGCTCCGCCTCCACCCTACAGAATACCACGGCTATAATAACTTCGTATTGTGTTCCCGGCGGTGAGTAAGGTAGCCAGAGCTCACTGGAGAGTTTTTGTGCTAATTTTGTGTTCTGCACTGAAGGCACTTAAAATCTCTGTTCTTACAGGGTCGGCAGCACGGATGTGACTCCACTGGTGTTACACACGTTCATAGGCCGCGGTAACCACTTTCCATCAGGTGGGCCGTGTGTTTGTCTGTCACCTAAGTTGTATAGTAAAAATATCGATTAAGAAAGAAAAAATTTAAACGGTCCAGGTGGGATTCGACCCCGCGATCTTCCCCTTACAATGGGAACGCCCTGACCACTAAGCCACAGAGCTTTCGCCAGATTTCGGTAGATGGCTCCCACCGTTGCCGTAAGACGTATATATGTGTAGAAGAATTTGGATGGTTTCATTCGAAGGTTAGGTGGCTAGTAGTCAGAGCGTTTCCCCTTTTAGGGAAAGATCGCGGGTTCCAATCCCGCCTGGACTGTTTCAATTTTTTCTATCTTAATCGAATCTGTCAGATTATTATTTAAACACTAAAACATTTCGGGCCAAAGGGGGTGGTATGGGATTTCAATATATGCGACAGGCGAAGCCAGGGCGGGTCGGCTAGTTTTAAATAAACTACAATTTTGTGAGAATTTATCATTAGTGTTTTGATTGATATCTTCAATCTAGAGTCATCTCATTCACAATTTTGTAAAAGTATTTAATTAATCCTCTGTATTATTGTTACAGACATTCAGCTGTGGATGTGTCAAATGGCAGTGCCAGGGACCTTGAGAGAAGTAACCGCTGGCAGAACCCAGATGGCGACAGGTAGCAACTTTATTAATAATTTTAGTCATTCGGTAATAAACTCTGTCTGAAATTCTGTTACTCAATCCAATAATACAGGTCATTCAAAACTTTCACTTTGACACCCCAATCCCGAGAGGGAAGCCTCCGTTAGAGCTTTGTACATACCTACATGCATACATATAATCACGCCTTTATCCTCAGAGGGTTAGGAAGAGATGAATTAACACCCATATTTCACCAATCATTACATTCTGTCCCATGTAATAGGGGGTGAGCCTTTTGCCGTCTTCCGCGTAATAATGTTGATAAGCCATACATCTGAGGCTAAGTCTACACCGAATACAATGATTCCCCTCTGCCTAACCCTCGTGGGATAAAGGTGTAATTATATGTATGTATGTATGTATGTATGTATATCTATTTGATGATGATGGGGTAGTCCAAATTCTACTCTGCCGGGAACCGCGCGGCTAATCTTGACGCGTCACGCGTCAGTTAATTATTTAGCTTCTAAGTGAGGTTGGTTTTGCCCCCAATATCCTCAACTCCAATAAGTCATATCTCTAGAATTACTGAGACTATATTTCTTCCCTTAAGGAATACCCTTGTATACATAGGTTACACTAAAAGTTTCCGGAACTGCCCACTTACATAAACAATATTTAAAAATTGATTACAACATTTGAAAATAGAACTCTTTGGCTGTAGAATACAGTTTGTTTCATCTGACTGTCTTTTGTTTTTACCTTGTGGCGCCATTTAAAAAATTGTGTGTCTGCATCAACATGGATTTAACTCGGGAAAATTTTCGTAGTATGATTTTCTACGATTTTAAGTGTAATTTGACGGCTCAACAGAGCATCGCTCGGCTTGAAACAGCTTTTGGCGATGAAGCTCCATGCAAAACGACTGTTTATAGCTGGTTTGCAGAATTCAAGCGTGGTCGTATCAATCTCAGTGACAAATCTAGCGATGGTCGGCCGTCCACCGCTGTGACCAACAAAAACATCGATGCTGTGCGCCGTATGATTGAAACAGACAGGCATGTGACCTACCATGAAATTCGTGCATCCTTAGAAATAGGCATGAGTCAAATACAATCAATCCTACACAAACATTTGGGTGTGAGAAAGCTGTGCTCGCGGTGGATCCCACATAACTTGACCGAGGATCAAAAAACGGACCGCGTCACTTGGTGCAGTGCCATGCTTACCAGATTCAACGAAGGTGCGTCAAATTTGGTGTGGGACATAGTAACAGGTGACGAAACATGGATTTATTGCTACGATCCCAAAACAAAGCAGCAATCAAGCGTATGGGTCTTTCAAGATGAGCCGAAACCAACCAAAGTGGCGCGCGTGAAAAGTGCATCTAAGCGGATGATTGCTTCTTTTTTTAATAAAACTGGACACGTGGCTACTGTTGCTTTAGAAAATCGTCGTACTGTGAATAGTGACTGGTACACGACCATTTGTTTGCCGGAAGTTATTGACGAACTCCGTAAAAATAACCGTAAACGCCGTATCATCCTGCACCATGACAATGCTAGTTCTCACACGGCCAGACAGACAAACGACTTTTTGAAAGCGAAAAATGTAGAACTCATGAGTCATCCTGCATACAGTTGCAAGGAGGTAGGACACGGCGGTATATCCGCCCGATTGAGCAGTCCGACTGGGGAAGTACCTCCGCCCTACAGAATACCGCGGTTATAATAACTTCGTGTTGTGTTCCCAGCGGTGAGTAGGGTAGCCAGAGCTCACTGGAGAATTTGTGCCGTCAGTGGGAAGACTAAAGGCTTGTTCTGATTTGTCTTCTACCGACGGCACAGAAACTCTGTACTTACAGGGTTGGCAGCGCGACTGTGACTCCTCTGGTGTTACAGACGTCCATAGGCCACGGTAACTACTTTCCATCAGGTGGGCCGTGTGCTTGTCTGCCAACTAAGTGGTATAAAAAAAAAAAAAAAAAAGTCCCGACCTGGCACCTTGTGACTTTTATCTGTTACCAAAAATTAAGAACCAATTACGCGGCCAACAATTTTCATCACCAGAAGAGGCTGTCGAGGAGTATGAAAAACACGTTTCAGAGGTCACCACAGAGGAGTGGCACAAAAGTTTTCAAAACTGGTTTGATCGAATGAAAAAGTGCATAGACGCCAAGGGAGATTATTTTGAAAAACAATAAATTAATTTTGTACCTTTAATAGTATTTTTTCATATTCATTCCGGAAACTTATAGTGCGCCCCACGTATTTCTGTCCACCTAACCTTTTCTCCAAAAACCAATACAAATAAATACATTGAGAAATGAAACTAGTCCAAAATTTACTCCTATATTAGAACATTACTTCCAATCTTCATGGCGTGGGACTATAATAGTTTGCTATATACAAAGGTACCTTATAAAAAGGGATACAGGGTGTCTCCCTCGACGTATATGACCCTCATGATAGCAGGATTTGTGCTCAGCCCGGGATGCATGGAAATATGACCCTTAATAATTATGGCAGAAGTTATAGGTTGTCTTATCGCGTGTAAATATCTTCACTTAGGTCTAGAGCCTAGGACGTTATAGGTAATGGAAATATTATTAGACGTGAAGAGTTATTGAGTATGAGGTTTCGGGTTCGGAACCCGGGCAGGTTATTTGTTTTATGTAAGGAAATTCTGAGTATTAAGTAGGCGTTACGATATTTGCCTAATTAGTTACTTGCTATTATGTAGGTAGGTACGTTCGTTTTGTTCTAGAATAACAAAAATATAGTTTATAATTTATATATATTTTGAAGCGTTGGTAGTTTAGTGGTTAAGGAGACAGCCTTACGATCGACAGATCCTGGATTCGTATCCTGGCCTATACACTACCGTCGTAAACCCTGCGGTTTTCCCAAGCGCCTACAATATGGGGTTCTTCAAGAGGGGCATCAGAAGGTTTCTTCATGGTCGGCAGCGCGAGTGTGACACCCCTGGTGTTGCATACGTCCATAGGCCACGGTAACCACTTCCCATCAGGTGGGCCGTGTGCTTGTCTGCCAAGTAAGTGGTATAAAAAAAATAAAAACCCACTCCTAGCACAAACAATTTACCTTAGATGAAGGAGTTAGGTAGAAAGGTAGTAATTTCAGTCGGTTCGGTAAAGTTCGGTAATATTCTTTAAAAAATAATAATTGAACGTGGTGGGTAGATACGATCGTGTGCTTGCAGTAATAACAGAGGCTGTAAGCGCATTGCAAAGAACAGCATTAGGATAAGTGACCCTTTTTAACATATTAAGATCCTATGGTACCACGAAGAGCACGTCAATCCGTCGTTACTGCTTGCTATTCGAACCTCTATGACTCTCATTATGAGTAGTTGAAGCCCTAAAAAATTCGACAATCTGGTTCGACAAATCGATCCCAACTATCTAGAGGAGGCTTAACAAGCACAGAGTGGTCTCCCGCCCTGAAACCGACCAGGGCCCCGATTCTACCAAGTTTATATCAAAAATGCCATTAGATTTTAGACTTTATTAATATACCCTTAAAATCCAAAATTAAATAAAAAAAATCAAAAAAATTTCCATTCACTCCACAAGATGCCATTTATTTTTAGACTTTAACAACATAAATAATAATAATATGATTATAAATATTTTTATTTCGGACTTCGGGGTCCATAAAGGTGTTAGTAACAATTTTCTTACGATCTAATGTATGTTAGTAAGACATGAATTAAAATGTAAAACAAAAATAGGAACAACAATAAAAATACAAATACGCGGAAGGAGGAGACAGATCTCCCGAGCAGAGGCGAGTCCCATCTCGTCGCAAACACTTTCAGGAGAGCGTGAGAGGTAAAGTATTAAATACAATGTCATTTTTGGAGTGTCTGTGTTTTTGCCATGACATTCAATTACCGGCATCGAGCCCCTGTCTAATCTTAAAATATGTTAACCTACTCAGCTACTACGAGAGCCATTAGCTTCTCAGCAAAAACGACGAGTTATAAATGGAGGTTAACAAAACAAATTAATATTAAAAGAAGTTTAATTTCGAATAAGGTGTTGTTTATGGAACAATTATTAAATGGCGCCGATGAGCGCAGTAGCGGTCCAGCTCGGGTGCGGCCCGTTAAATAAACATAATTATTAAACGAACCACAACAAGTAATGTTCCAAAATGTTTCTGCGAGATGCTTTTTATTTAATTACCAATAAATAAAGGAGCAATTTTGCTTAAGAGGTGTCCTTGTTCATATTTTGCATGGAATTGAATAGAATAAAGTAATTCTCCATATTTTTTTATACCACTTAGGTGGCTGACATGCGCATGGCCCACCTGATGGAAAGTGGTTACCGTGGCCTATGGACCCCAGAGAATCCACACTCGCGCTGCCGACCCTGTAAGCACAGAGTATCTGTGCCGTCAGTGTAGAGGACAAAGCAGGACGAGCCTTTAGTCTTCCCACTGACGGCACAAATTCTCCAGTGAGCGCTGGCTGTCATACTCACCGCTGGGAACACAACACGAAGTTATTATAACCGCGGTACTCTGTAGGGAGGAGGTACTTCCCCAGTCGGACTGCTCAATTGGGCGGAAATACCGCCGTGTCCTACCTCCTCATGAAAATTAAATTGGTTATAACAATCTTTTCTTAAATTTATAGAAAGTCAAATTATGTTTAATCTATTAACCCGTCTCTCGACGTACCTGGTGCAAAGGTGTCCATTACGCTGGCAACATTGCCCCGCTAGATAGCAATGGCTAACCTTTGCCTCAAGTAAGAGGTGGAGCGAGAGTCACCAATTTTGACCCTCAACATGCGCCCCAATTCTCAGTTTAATATTTATTTATTTATTTATTTTATATATTTGATGCACAAAACACATTACAATCTTTACAAAAATAAACTTAAAACTAAGAGTTTTGATCTGAATTCTAACGTAAAACTATGTGCACACTGCAAAATTAATGTTAAAATAATGAAAAAGCTGATGACTATTAAAGGTAACATAGTAAAAAAATAAGAAGTTTCTCGACACCAGTTTAACGATGAGGGTGGGTCAAGTCATTTAGGTATAGCAACCAGGGCCACAAGGGTCAGCACTTAATCTACGATGGAGCATGTCTTTAATGACACTGATGAATTTATTAATATTGTGACAGAATATGTCCACAAGTAAGTGATTACTCTTTGCCATCTCGTTATATTGACGAGCCATCCTGGTCAAAGGGTTGTAATACGAGATGTTATTTTTATAAATTTGTAGGGAAAATAGATTGACTTTATTAGATCTACAGGCACTAAATTTAATGTTAAGGCTTATGTGAGCTAGTAGTTCGGGAGAGTCATAATGGAGTGGGTGATTTTGTAAAGGTAAACTAAGTCGAAGATTATGCGTCTGGATTCTAATGGTTGAACTTTAAATTTCAGGAGTCTATCGCAATAATTTAAGTTAGACCGGCCAGGTTTTATACGATAACATAAAATTCTGAGAAATTTCCTCTGAGTTCGTTCAATATCGTCAATGTGCACCTTATAATTCGGCGACCATATAGGACTACCGTATTCTAATATACTTCTTACGAGGCTGAAGTATAAGTACAAGGTGCTACGAGGATTTTTAAAACCTTTTGTGGATCTAAGAATAAAACCCAGTAGATGGTTTGCTTTGGACGTGATGTGACTATAGTGGGCACGGAATGAAAGCTTGTCATCGAACAGGATACCTAGGTCTTTTGCAACATCTGATCTGTTAACTAATTGACCATCTATGTCGTAGTTCCATACGATTTTGTTTCGTTTATTAGTAAACGATATGACAAAACACTTGTCTATATTTAAATACATGTAGTTAGTCTTGCACCATTGTGATACGGTATTGATATCACGCTGTAATGTTAAGCAGTCATCTAAATTAGTAATAGAAGTAAATATTTTTAAGTCATCTGCATATAAGAGACAATTGCAGGACAGTTGTTGAATAAGGTCATTAATAAAAACTACGAAGAATAATGGCCCTAAGTGGGAACCCTGAGGTACTCCTGATGTAACTGCGATAGGTGCAGAGATGAAGCCCTTTAACGCAACCAACTGAGATCTAGAGTCTAGGTATGAGCAGATCCATCTATATAAACTGCCGTGGATACCATGTGACGCTAACTTATGACAGAGCAGATGGTGATTTACCTTGTCAAAAGCCTTAGAGAAGTCAGTGTAAACAGAGTCAACTTGGCCACCTGTGGCAAACACTTGACAGAGATAGTTTTTGTATTCCAGAAGGTTAGTGACCGTAGACCTGTTTCTAACAAAACCATGTTGCTTGTCTGAAAGAACAGGCTTAAAATGACTGTACAGATGAGTATACATCACTGACTCAAATAATTTAGCAGCGCAAGATAAAATACTTATTGGTTTCGTTTTTACAATTTGACTTATCGCCACTTTTATAAATAGGTATTATGTGGGTAGTTTTCCAGCGCTTAGGAAACACACCACTAGTTAACGATTTATTAAAGAGAACACATAATGAAATGGACAACTCTTTTCCGCAACTTTTTATGAAAATTGGAGGCAGAAGGTCAGGACCTGCCCCTTTATTAATATCCAAACTATCTATTTTACGTTCGATATCTGTTACCGTAATAGAAAAGCTAGATAATATATTAAAATACGTGTTATTTACAGCACCAGATTGGTCAGTGTAAGGGTTAGTTTTATTAGTTTTACCGTCAAAAACTGAACCAAAGTATCGTGAAAAAAGGTCACATATCCCCTGACCGTCTGACTCTGAAGTATTTTCAAGTGTCATATTGTGAGGCACTGAAATATGGCCTTTACGATTATTCACAAATCTCCAAAATGATTTTATGTCCTTGACCAACGAGTCCTCGATGGATGCGATATACTTGTCGTAACAAATCTTGGTAAGAAATTTGCATCTCTCCCTCAGCAAAGAGAAAACATTGTAATCGCGGGGATTCCCAAACCTCTTAAACCGTTTATGATATAAGTTTTTTTCTTCATTACATTTAATTAAAGATTTGCTGTACCAAACTGGATAAGATGAGAATTTGCTGCAACTACTTGGTATATTTCTTGATATTATTTCAAATAAAAGCTCATCAAAAGCTTCGCTGCACTCATCAATACAAGGGGACGATAAGATTTCGGACCAGTTCACAGACTGGAGTTCAGATTTAATGTTTTCAAAATTACATTTAGCAAAATTAAGCCGTTTAATGTTAGCGCGTTGAAGCCCTTTAGATATCTGAATTGGAGAAAGATTAATCAAAATTGCGGGATGATTTTTATCTAACAAACTTAATGCAAGTGTTTCATTGACACTTATACAATCTATATTAGAAAGCACCAAATCCAACAAGCGAGCGTTTTCATTTGTGATAAAGTTATGCTGTTTTAGATTACACAGTGACATTAATTCATTTAGTAGAAGAAGCTTCTTACTCGGGTTAGGGGAAATTGGCAGAGAGGGATTAATCGAATCAAAGTAATCAGGTGTGTTAAAATCACCAATTAATAAGAAATTATCCGAAGGGAAACGATTAAGAAGTAAATTCTGGCAATGGCTATAAAAGAGTTCAAGCTTGTTAATTCTAATATCAGGAGGCAAATAGCAAACACATAAATTTAAGCGAGAAGTGTCACGTGCTTCAGGAATAAGAGTAACCCAGACATCCTCCATATCACTATCCCACGATGCTTGACGGATGACCTGGTATTTTTTATGGACGGAGAGTAAAACTCCACCTCCCTCGATTTTCGCACTGGAGGAATCCGCACGATCTCGTCTGAAGAGATTATAACGGGCGTCAACAACTTCACCATCGAAAACACTCATATTTAAGTTCGTTTCCGTCAAGCATATAATATCGAAGTTAGAATTTAACAGATTTAAAGAAAATTGAGTTAACTTGCTACGAATTCTGTTTACATTTTGATAAAACATATTAATCATTGTGGAAATAACGTGTAATTCAGTAAATAAACACAAAAATTGATCAAGTTACTTACTTAGCAATGATAAACAAACTAATTAGTAGTAGTAATAACAATTAAGACAATTTTGTGAAAGAATCATGACTTTTAATTGGTTTAGTAGTTAAATAATTTCGTAGGTATATACTTATCGCAGCAATGTTTAGATACAAATTAAGAATAGCTTGACATAGAATACAGATATATATATATATTTGGATATATATATCGATTAAAATTTAGAAAATATTGAATGGCTTCATGCGGGATTCAAATCCGGCATCTTACCTTATAGAGGGAATGCTCTGACCACTAAGCCACAGAACCTTCGCCCGAAACCATCCAAATTCTTCTACATATATATCCGTCTTACAGCGACGGTTAAGAGCCATCTACCAACATTTGTACGAATTATCGGAACCAATGAATGATGTTGCAATCATTTTCCATTTCCCCAACGGTATCATCAAAATGTCGAATATTTATAATTATTTCATCTTATTACAGCCTCAAAAAATGCCTAGTCGATACTAATAGAATCTTCTCTTATTGCGTGGGATCTAATTGTGGGCAATAAACAGACGAACGTATTTTATTTCGTAAATACATTAATGAAATTGTCTGACTACTTTGTACCAAATACTTTACAGAGTAGATCGTAAAATAAGCAACTATTGAATTGGTTTGTAGATAGGTATTGATTTAATAATGTTTCAAGATAGAGAAATTTACGGACTGCGAGTTTAAAAATTTACATTTATCCCAATGTTTTCCGTTTAAATATTCTAGCTACAGTCCAGGTACAAGCATGTCTTAAATTCGGGGCTCCGATACATAAATAAACATCTAGACTTGAGGTAGTGTTGAAAGCAACTGTTTCTCAACATTTTTGTTCTGTGTCTCCCCATGAAACAATACGTGCGGATAGAAGGGTTTTTTTTCGATAGGTGGGCTCATCTCACCGTGTACAAATTAAAGAAACAAACGTTTGCCCAGAAGCGACCTATTCAGAGATAGCGGAAACGAAACCCATGCCTAAGGTGTCATATAAAGCGAGTAGGGAATAGGATTGTTTTTCGTCAAATGATATATATGCCTTACAAGTTAACTTGAAAAACCGGTGGCTAGTATGTCAGCTGGGCATGAGGTAACCGGTTTTGAAACCTGAATCAAATGAAGTATTATTACAATGTAATGTGAGGAATTTCTCAGTATAATTTGGCCACAAAAACTGTTCAATTGTTAACAAAAAGCTATCTTTACTAAAAGGAGAGCCTTATCCTTTGAGAATAAGAGTCTAGTTAAGAGTACGCAAAAATAAATGAATTTATAGATTGTAATACCTTAGAGATAGTGAAAGTCTACACTCAATAATATTTAAGAAAACATAATGATTAATGTTTTATAACATCTTAAAACAACAGCATAATATCGTGTATCTAAGTACTCGGGGTCTTACAAGGGGTCAGTGTCAGGTTGAGAATCTCAGCGACTCTGCAGCCAATACAAAATATATAGGCACTTTACAAAGCCAGGTTCTACATTATTCCATTTGCTGCACTATTTAGGTCAAACAGCACTGCAGTGCACATAATTGATCCATTTAGACATTAGTACATTTGCGAGTAGGCTCTTCGTAGTCTGCCATGTTTATAGGCTAATTTGACAGCGTACAGATTACTTTGCCCACCAACTTACTTTGTTTTTCTTGGTTATAGGTGATTGGGTACATATTTTAATATTATCACTGCTGCATTACTTCTGTAATTATGCCGGCACATTCTTTTCTGAATTATTAAGAGCTTCAACTAACCGTAACGATAGAAATAGATGGTTGGTATGAGACGGCTTAATGTGCTCTCGGAGGCACGGCCTGACCGCGGAGCGGGAGCCAAGTAGACTCGCAAACTGCGCCGCCCGCAAGCGTAGGCGGCTGGCGCGTCGGAAGTTGCAAAATGACCTCCGGATCATGAGTTCGGGCCTGGGGGTGACGGGTGGAGCTGCCTGTCACTCTAGCAGAAACACGCCGCGGAGGCGGCGGTGCGCGTTGCGCGCCTTCCTATACCCGGGGATGAAATGGGGACTCCGTGGTCCCCACACCCAAAGAGGGCCGTCTCATAAGAGACGGTCCTGGGCCGGCTGGGGTGCGAGGAATATCTCTGATAATCTCACTGCCGGCAATTTGCGGCTCACACAGTTGGCGTGCGTTTCAGTCGGTTCAAGTCCGACATAACCTCCAAACCGGCTCCGGTGGTGGGGGTATCCGTGGGGGATTTTGCAAACATTAAAAAAAGGCATGGCCTGACCAATGCCACGCCTCGGATGCTTTAATTTTAATATCAAACCACCTTTAATATCACACACTAGCCGATGCCCGCGGCTACGCCCATTTGGCCATGTCTCCTATTCTCATTGAAGATGTATCAGTTTTCAAGTTTGAATAAGGTATTTCTAGTAAAAAGTACATTCGTATCTTTTTTTTTTTTTTTTTTTTTTTTTATATGTATAGGACACGTCAATTGGACTTCGCCTTGCCTGATGGTAAGCTGAAGGCAAAATCCCAGAAAAGAGGGTCACCATTACTTACACATACCGTGTGACAATGGTGACACTCAGCTTGACGGCCTTATCATATGCTTTTGTGTTAATGTTAATCCCCGAAGAGGGTGTTAATACCCACATTTTGTCAACTATGTCTCCATCCCAATCGAACAGTCCGACTGGGGAAGTACCTCCACCCTACAGAATACCGCGGCTATAATACCTGTGGCAGCGGATAACTACATACAGAATTTATATTTTCGGATTGCCACGTATATTTATTACTGAGGAACAGACAGTGACGTACAAAATGAATGTTAAAAAATCTTTCTTTACAATCACATACCAACAAAGAAATGAAATCATAATATATTTCCTGCCCAAAAAGCTTGGCAAAGATTAATGGGCTCGGAACAATGACATATACACTCGAGAGCAATGAATCCGGGTCACTTAAAGAATCCTAAAAATCTCGGAAACTAAAAATGCTAGGTTAATGCAATAAATTGTATTTAATAGACAATGTAATACTCCTTAAATGAAGGTATTAAAACTTCTTAGTTATTGTAAAGTTATATCATAAAAAAATCAAATTTGAAAAAGGGCCACTTTCGAAGATGGAACTACGAAATTACAGCATTTGGTGTTGCTTTTGTTTGTAATCTGTCATTTATGTGGGTACATAAACCATGTTGATAGTGCTCTATATTCATTAATCAAGCTGAAATTATGTCGCTTACGCCTGAAGAATGCACCAGAATACTTACAATGCTGGAAACCGGCCGGAGTCAGCGCGATACAGCCAGGACTGTCGGTGTGTCGCTGTCAACAGTACAAAGAGTTCTCCGACGTTACGAAGAAACTGGTTCTAACCTACGCAGACCAGGAACGGGCAGAACCAGGTGTACCACAGCACGAGAAGACCGATACTTGGTGAACACCATGCTTCGAAATCGCTTTCTCACAGGAACTGAACTCACCAATCAGTTTCGACGCCTCGGAGGAAGTAACCCAAGTGCATGGACAGTAAGACGTCGGCTTGCTGAATCTAACTTAAAACCCCTTAGACCTGCAAACGGCCCTAAACTGGAGCGTGGGCATCGTATTTCGAGACTAAGTTATGCCCAGAGCCACGTAAATTGGAGTATTGAAGATTGGTCAAAAGTTATGTTCTCCGACGAATCAAAATTTATGCTCTACAAGCACGATGGAAGACACAGAGTGTATCGAAGACCAGGGGAAAGATTCAAGCAAGCATGCATCGAAGAAAAAGTAGCCTACGGTGGTGGGTCTGTACTTGTGTGGGCCGGAATTTCTTCTGAAAGTCGCACAGAGCTGGTGATCATAGAAAACGGCTCTTTAACTAGCGTAAGATATGTGGAAGAAATCCTCAATGATCACGTTGGTTTTTTTTTTTTTTTTTTTTTATATAGGACACGTCAATTGGACTTCGCCTTGCCTGATGGTAAGCTGAAGGCAAAGTCCCAGAAAAGAGGGTCACCATTACTTACACATACCGTGTGACAATGGTGACACTCAGCTTGACGGCCTCATCATATGCTTTTTCACGCCCCGCTTAAAGGACCCGGGACTGTAGGAAGAAGGAAACACGTGAGCTGGTAATGAATTCCAGGCCTTAATGGTGCGACAGAGGAAAGAGTCTCCGAACCGCTTGGTTCTTGATCGGATGTTTTGCACCGTGTGCGGATGACATCTAAGACCTGCACGCGTTGTCCTGTGTAGGAAAGGGGAGGGTGGGACTAATTGGAAGAGCTCATCAGAACACTCCCCATGGTACAAACGGTAAAATACAGCCATGGACGCAACATCTCTACGCAGCTGTAAAGGTTCTAGGGTGTTCGTGATCTCGGGATTCCCAATGATGCGGACCGCACGTCGCTGCAACCTGTCGAGAGCATCTAGTAAGTACTTTGCTGAACCATCCCAGAGATGCGAGCAGTACTCCACACAGGAGCGAATTTGTGTCTTGTATAGAAGACACCGCTGCTCCGGCGTGAAAAACCGTCTCACTCTGTTCAGGACTCCGAGTTTTCGTGAGGCTGTTTTGATGATACTTTCGATGTAGTTTTTGTTATTCAGGTTGCAGCGAACATCCATACCTAGGATATTGAGATTGTCCTGCAGTGGCAGTGGCGTGCTCTGAAGAGTGGGGAGGGGAAGGAAAGAAGATACTTTTGCTGTAAACGCACATGCCTGCGTCTTCTTGGCATTGAACTCAACCAGGTTCTCAGAGCCCCATTGAGAAATGTGATTCAGGATCCCGTCAAGCTCAGTGACAAGAAGCTGCCTTTTCTCCGCGATATCCGACTGCTTGGCCGCAGGATGTCCATGATAACTCCCATGCAAAGTGCTATCGTCTGCATAACAATGAACATTGCCGGTAGACAGCATGTCGTTGATATGCAGAAGAAAGAGAGTGGGTGATAAGACGGACCCCTGGGGCACGCCAGCATTAACCTGCAGAAACTCCGAAGCTCGTCCGTCACAAAGGACGCGAATACGGCGCCCCTGCAGGAAGCTAGCAACCCAGTTGCACAGCCTAGAAGGCAGACCAAAGGCAGGTAGCTTGGAAAGAAGCGATTTGTGCCAGACTCTATCGAAAGCTTTGGCGATGTCAAGACTAATTGCCAGTGACTCGCCGTGCTTGTCCATAGCCTCACCCCAAAGATGGGTAACGTATGCTAGAAGATCACCCGTTGACCGTTTCGGTCTGAAGCCATATTGCCGGTCATTAATTAAGGAGTGATCCTCTAGGTGCCGCATGAGCTGTTTGTTGATTATGTGCTCGAACACTTTGCACAGCACTGAGGTGACGGCTATGGGTCGATAGTTGGCTGGCTCCGAGCGATCCCCCTTCTTGGGAATCGGCTGAACATTCGCCTCTTTCCAAGGCAAAGGCACTGTACCCGAACTGTAGGATAGCCGGTACAGGCGCGTAAGCATTGGAGACAACTCCGCTGCACATTTTTTCAAGACTACCGCTGGAATACCATCCGGACCACTGGCTTTCCGGACATCGAGTGATTGCAGCACTGCACGGACATCGCGTTGCCTGATATGGATATCAGGCATCGCGTGGTCACTGTCGGGTAGTGTTGGTGGCTGCGTACCACAATCATCGATTCGGGAGTTGGCCGCAAAGAGATTAGCCAGCAGATTTGCCTTCTCTTGCGGCTCATGGGCCAGGGATCCATCAGGGTTACGCAGCGGAGGCAGCGAAGGCTGACAGAAGTTGGCTTGCACGGCTTTAGCCAGTCGCCAGTAGCCACGGCTTCCCGTGGGATGCATCACTAGCTCTTGACCAAGCCGCGCTATGCGCAGGGCATCCGCTCTGACGTAGGCCCTTCTGCAGACCTTTGTGGCTCTGTTGTACGCCGCCTTGAAGTGGCCCAGATTGGGATGGCGCGTGGCGCGCGCCCTTACCCAAGCGCGGTACGCAGACTGTTTTTGTTCAACAGCTTCCGCACACTCGCGCCCGAACCAAGGGCGCACCCCGCGGTCACCGGTGACATCGGTGTATGAGATATAGTATTCCATACCCAGACCGATCTCACCGGCGACAGCAGTAGCACAATCCGATGGGTTCTTACCTTCAAAGCAGCGCTCAACCCACGGGATGGACGCAAAATAGTCACGAAGTCCATCCCAGTCCGCTGACGAGTAGTGCCAGAGACGCCGCTTCCCCTGCACGGGTCGTGGGGGCGCTATAATGGGCACCGTGGAACAGACCAGACAGTGGTCGGAGTTGCCTAAAGCGGCTCGCACCGATACACTGTACCGGTCCGGATCACTCGTCAGCAGAAGGTCTAGCAGAGAAGGTGCTAGGCCCGACCTTCTTGGTATCCTAGTGACCTCGTGCACCAATTGGGTCAGGCCGTGCGCCAGAGCAAACGCGTGGGCGGCTCTTCCCGCATGGTCTGTTTTGGAGGAGCCCAACCAGATCTCGTGGTGGGCGTTAAAATCCCCCAAAAACACCATTTCGGCATTCGGAAATCGCTCCTGCGCATCATCTGCCGCCTGACTCAGATATTCAAAGAGTCGAGTTGTCTCAGCATCTCCTGTATGGGAACGGTAGAGGCACACATAGATCTGACTCGTAGGGCCATGGTCTACGTGTACCCAAAGGATGGAGAAGGATGGGTCCTCTAGGCAGCGCAAACGGCGACAGCAAACATCCGCCCTAACAAACACGCACACCCCGGCTTTTGCACGAAAACTTTCCTCAAGTACATAGCCAGGGTAGAGCAAGTAGGTCGTGTCGTCAGGGCGGTGTATTTGCGTCTCCGTTAGAAAAAACATGGCAGGTTTCGCCGTCTTTAGGTGTTGGTGGACGGCGTTGAGGTTTGCATGGAGCCCACAGATGTTAGTGGACTCCACCTCAAATAGCAAGCTTTTGGGAGTGTGTCGAGCCGCTGTGTTGCCTATTTCCTTGAATTGCGCTGCCATGAGTTTGGGTGGGAGAAGGCGTGAAAAAAGAGGTGATTGCCGCCGCAGCACCGTGTGACAAAGCGCGGGATATTGGTTTTATCTATGAATGTGAGGCATGGCGAGAGCCGACGCGCCGAACGGAAGGGCCCCCGTACCCCCCCCGAGTATGGTCGCCGGGCTCCCAATTCCGGTCACCAACCGGCACGACGAACCATATCGGGATTATGCGCGGCCTGGTGAGGCAGCCTCCCAAGGTGGTTAACCCCAGTTGGGCCCCTGTACTATACCGCGGGCGGCCAGCGGCACCACCGTTTCTACAGGTCTCCCTGTTCGGCGCATCGCCCCGCGCCATCCCCACTAGACTACGCCAAGACCCACTGGTCCCACTAGTGCTGCGACAACCACCACCTCTGCCCGGCTATGCACTTGCTGACCCCTGAACACAATCCAACCGAGATTGAATTGCTATGGAGGGTTTTTCGCAATAGTGCACGGTGGTACCTACCCGGTCGAAACTTGAGACAAATTTGTGCCACCAAGTTTCTACCACCAGTAGAAGTCCATTTATGGTCAATTTAGGTGAGGATGCTATATTTATGCATGACAATGCCAGACCTCATACAGGTAGGATTGTGAATGACTACCTTCAAGAGATGAACATTACTCGTATGGAGTGGCCAGCGCGCAGCCCGGATATCAACCCGATCGAGCATGCTTGGGACGAGCTAGGCAGATGCGTAAAACAACGAAACCCTCCCCCAATCACGCTTCGTGAGCTCAAAATTGCTCTCACAGAGGAATGGGAGAATATTCCCCAAAATCGTATAAGTAACTTGGTGTACAGCATGCCAAACCGCGTAAACGCAGTAATGGAAGCACGAGGAGGCAATACGAAGTATTAAAATTCAAGAAAATCGTAATAACGTTCAAAAATTTCATGTTTCCTATTTTTGTTTTAAGGAGAGATCAGCAGTTTTTTTCTTTATGTAATTTTGTGTTAATAAAATGTATGGTGACTCATATTTTTTTTACTTTCATTTAAGGAGTATTACATTGTCTATTAAATACAATTTATTGCATTAACCTATCATTTTTAGTTTCCGAGATTTTTAACATTCTTTAAGTGACCCGGATTCATTGCTCTCGAGTGTATATCAAGTCTTGTCTTATGTCGCAAAAGAATAAATCATGGAATGTAAAGTCACGAGGAAGTGCCCTAAACACTCGTTAGTTACACCTAGATTCAAGCTAAACTACAAGCTTGAAATATCTTCTCATTAACATAGGTAAAACGAGAATAAATAGACGTCAAGAGGTGAATAGAAACCAAAAAATATTCTAGAACATACTACACAGCGCTATTTATCGTAATCAAAACTTAACTATGTAGTTAGGAGATAGCACACGACGGTAAGAGATGTGTACCCATATATCGCAATTTATTGCGATATATTGGTACACAGGTTACAGGTTACAGGTAAATACATTTAGGTTCCACCATATTTCAGCCAGATTATTCCTGCTGTATATTTAACTCAAATCAGAAAATGATGATCATAAGATGCGGTGAACTTTAATATTTTACGTGAAACGACTGCAACTGACCTCCATGACCAATTGGTGATATCGGAGTTCTGTAGTTAGCCTACTCAGACTTTTAAAGGCTCCAACTCCCTGTAACGACTGCCAGAGATGTACGTATGGCAACCGATACCGACGGCTTAAACTACTGTTATATACACTCGAGAGCAATGAATCCGGGTCACTTAAAGAATGTTAAAAATCTCGGAAGCTAAAAATGATAGGTTAATGCAATAAATTGTATTTAATAGACAATGTAATACTCCTTAAATGAAAGTAAAAAAAATATGAGTCACCATACATTTTATTAACACAAAATTACATAAAGAAAAAAACTGCTGATCTCTCCTTAAAACAAAAATAGGAAACATGAAATTTTTGAACTTTATTACGATTTTCTTGAATTTTAATACTTCGTATTGCCTCCTCGTGCTTCCATTACTGCGTTTACGCGGTTTGGCATGCTGTACACCAAGTTCCTTATACGATTTTGGGGAATATTCTCCCATTCCTCTGTGAGAGCAATTTTGAGCTCACGAAGCGTGATTGGGGGAGGGTTTCGTTGTTTTACGCATCTGCCTAGCTCGTCCCAAGCATGCTCGATCGGGTTGATATCCGGGCTGCGCGCTGGCCACTCCATACGAGTAATGTTCATCTCTTGAAGGTAGTCATTCACAATCCTACCTGTATGAGGTCTGGCATTGTCATGCATAAATATAGCATCCTCACCTAAATTGACCATAAATGGACCAACGTGATCATTGAGGATTTCTTCCACATATCTTACGCTAGTTAAAGAGCCGTTTTCTATGATCACCAGCTCTGTGCGACTTTCAGAAGAAATTCCGGCCCACACAAGTACAGACCCACCACCGTAGGCTACTTTTTCTTCGATGCATGCTTGCTTGAATCTTTCCCCTGGTCTTCGATACACTCTGTGTCTTCCATCGTGCTTGTAGAGCATAAATTTTGATTCGTCGGAAAACATAACTTTTGACCAATCTTCAATACTCCAATTTACGTGGCTCTGGGCATAACTTAGTCTCGAAATACGATGCCCACGCTCCAGTTTAGGGCCGTTTGCAGGTCTAAGGGGTTTTAAGTTAGATTCAGCAAGCCGACGTCTTACTGTCCATGCACTTGGGTTACTTCCTCCGAGGCGTCGAAACTGATTGGTGAGTTCAGTTCCTGTGAGAAAGCGATTTCGAAGCATGGTGTTCACCAAGTATCGGTCTTCTCGTGCTGTGGTACACCTGGTTCTGCCCGTTCCTGGTCTGCGTAGGTTAGAACCAGTTTCTTCGTAACGTCGGAGAACTCTTTGTACTGTTGACAGCGACACACCGACAGTCCTGGCTGTATCGCGCTGACTCCGGCCGGTTTCCAGCATTGTAAGTATTCTGGTGCATTCTTCAGGCGTAAGCGACATAATTTCAGCTTGATTAATGAATATAGAGCACTATCAACATGGTTTATGTACCCACATAAATGACAGATTACAAACAAAAGCAACACCAAATGCTGTAATTTCGTAGTTCCATCTTCGAAAGTGGCCCTTTTTCAAATTTGATTTTTTTATGATATAACTTTACAATAACTAAGAAGTTTTAATACCTTCATTTAAGGAGTATTACATTGTCTATTAAATACAATTTATTGCATTAACCTAGCATTTTTAGTTTCCGAGATTTTTAGGATTCTTTAAGTGACCCGGATTCATTGCTCTCGAGTGTATTTCAATACCGCGGTATCCTAGTGGTATGGGTAACGGACTGCTGAGACGAGGTCTCGGGTTCGACCCCAGGTTTTACCATGGCACACACCAATGACTTTTCGATGTTTTTCGAGATTATGTGTTTTTTTTTTTTTTTTATATAGGACACGTCAATTGGACTTCGCCTTGCCTGATGGTAAGCTGAAGGCAAAGTCCCAGAAAAGAGGGTCACCATTACTTACACATACCGTGTGACAATGGTGACACTCAGCTTGACGGCCTTATCATATGCTTTTTCACACCCCGCTTAAAGGACCCGGGACTGTAGGAAGAAGGAAACACGTGAGCTGGTAATGAATTCCAGGCCTTGATGGTGCGACAGAGGAAAGAGTCTCCGAACCGCTTGGTTCTTGATCGGATGTTTTGCACCGTGTGCGGATGACATCTAAGACCTGCACGTGTTGTCCTGTGTAGGAAAGGGGAGGGTGGGACTAATTGGAAGAGCTCATCAGAACACTCCCCATGGTACAGACGGTAAAATACAGCCATGGACGCAACATCTCTACGCAGCTGTAAAGGTTCTAGGGTGTTCGTGATATCGGGATTCCCAATGATGCGGACCGCACGTCGCTGCAACCTGTCGAGAGCATCTAGTAAGTACTTTGCTGAACCATCCCAGAGATGCGAGCAGTACTCCACACAGGAGCGAATTTGTGTCTTGTATAGAAGACACCGCTGCTCCGGCGTGAAAAATCGTCTCACTCTGTTCAGGACTCCGAGTTTTCGTGAGGCTGTTTTGATGATGCTTTCGATGTAGTTTTTGTTATTCAGGTTGCAAAGTGTGTGTGTGTGTGTGTGTATTTATCGCAGGTTTATAAGTGCCCGGTAGATGGCAATTGGCTCGCCACCTATTACATTGAGACCTAAACATAAACTGGCGAAATGTGGGTGCTATAGCACCTTTATCTACCCCTACGGGGATATAGGCGTGAGTTTTTTGTTATCTTATATATTTCACTATAATTTAATTTCCTTTTTTCTTAGGCTCACAACATACCCAGCGACGGGCGATCGCTCGACCTTGCTGCGGTCACACGCGGCGAAATCTGCAGAGTGTAGCGGACAGGGCTCCCCTCGCCCGAGGAGGGGCCCTAGGGAGTCCAGGCGGGTTTCCCTTGCCCAGGCGTCGGGATATGTGCAGCTCAACCAGTATCGGCTGTTGGAGCCGATTGGACAGGTTCGTAAAAACACTTTATTATCGTTAATTTTCGAGGTTTTTCTCAACTCAGAGTCAGATTTTAGTCTAATTACTTTTCTTTTTTAAAATATTCGCAAAATCCCCACGCATAAGGGAGCCGGTGAGAGAGGTTATGTCGTACTTGAGCCGACTAAAACACACGCCGTCTATAGGTCGTTGTTGGTTACCGGAGGTGACGTTGGCAGGCATATCCTTCACAACTGACACTGCCAAAAATGCCATAATACCGATAAAATAGTTCGTGATATTTTTTCATTCGCTCTACAAGATGTCATTTAAACTTTTACATTTTAAACTTGAACAGCATACCTGTGAAGTCTATAATTAAATGGCATTTTTGCAGTGTCTGTGGCAGCAGGATCCAGATTGTTGTTGGACTTTTAGGGTTCCTACTACTGGTAACGTATGCCATTCATATACACATTGTAGCCGGGAAGACCTACTTATCTTGTTCACCGAGATACCGATGAGATCTCATTGTATTAGTTTGTAGTGAGTTGTGGAGGTCAGATAGCGCTCGCTTTACGGCAATAATCGATGGTTGTTTCATATTTGGACTGAAAGCCGACCCCAATTGAATTATGAAAAAGGTTTTGCAAGATGTATGGATTAGTATGAGTATACACAAAAACATACACCCTAACTGATAATGTACTGTCACGGTATGCGTCTAACGCGGGTTCGAGCGCCATCCTGGGTATTAACTTTACAAATATAATCTTATTTCACAATACTGTAGTTAACTTGAATAATTGAAAAAAATTGTTTTAATTCGTACTTGTCACACTCAGGGGTGCTTTTATAGAGTAATTTAATTGTTTTTTCGTTCGGAATCTTTGCACAGAGTTTTGCGACGTGGTGTTGCGGTAGAGTGGCTTAGTGCTAAGTCAAAGATCGCGGTTTCGGTTCCCGTTATGTACAAATATTTATATGCATTAATTAGGTATATTCGCATTGGTCCATATTCTTTGACATTTTGTTGAAGTTGTCCTATGCAGGACAATACGAGCAGTGCTTAGATGTCACCCGCATACGGTACAGAATATTCCATCGAGAACAAACTAGTTCGGTGACTACTGCACCACAAATTCTTGGAATTCTTTACCAGCATACATGTTCCCTAATTCCTATAGTCCCGGGACCTTGGGCACGCCGTAGTAACGGCGGTAAGACCCATCATGGGGGAGTGGCTAGAGAGGCCACACGGCAGCCTCTCGTACCGTCTGACGCAGATGATCACCGAGCACGGATGCTTCGGAAAGTATCTGCGTCGGATGCAGAAAGAGCCAACGTCCGAGTGCCATCACTGCGACGCGAGCGAGGACTCAGGGCCGCACACGCTCACCGAGTGTCCGGCGTGGGAGACGCCGAGGCGGGAGCGGCCCTGGGAGTGAGGGTTCTCACGCTCTCCACCTTGTTCGCTGCGCGGATGCGTGGGCGGCCGGCGCCTCCTTCTGCGAGCAAGTAATGCTCGTGAAGGAGGAGGCGGGGCGGGAGCGGCAGCGGGAGCGACGAAGGATCGCAAGACAAGCTGCCCGCGTACGAAGGCAACTCGGGCGTCGGAGGTCGATGAACGACCTCCGCCCCCCATGAGCGCCGGCCTGGGGGTGACAGGTGGAGCCGCCTGTCACCCTGGCAGAAGCAGGCCGCGGCGGTGGCGCGCGTGGCGCGCCTCCCCGTTTCCGGGGACGAGTTGGGGACTCTGTAGTCCCCACACCCGAGAAGAGGGCCAGATCGTGAGAGATGGCCCTGGGTCGGCCGGGGTGCGACGGATATGCCGAGACCGTCAAGGAAGTCACCATTGTTACATTCATCCCAGATGGTAAGCTGAGCAAGAAAGAGGGTCATCTTTCCTGAGACTTTACCTTCAGCTTACCAACAGGCGAGGTGAAGTCAAATTGACGTACTCTATATAAAAGAAAATACTCGACAAAAAGTCCCTCGTCTGCGCAGGGATTTATTTCTGGTAAATACATAATGGCATGACTCTCATTATCAAAGTAATATGAAACATTTTGTAAAACAAGATTAATTTAGAAAATGCCTGAAATGTTTCCTTGATGAGTAATAAAAATAGCGATGAAATAATGACGTGAAATAAAATCCTCCTGTTAGAATGTAAGGAGCTTACGTCTAATGGGAGCTTCGTACGTCACTATGTGCGTCCTTGGCAGGACTGTTTAAGTGTACTGTTGATCGATGGCTCTTGTTAGAACTTGTTACACGTATTGAATAGACACGTGTACTTTTCCACAGTATTTAATGAGACCTTTGAGAATGCCTTGAGACGAAACCGGTCAGGTTAAAAAATAAAATACTGTGGAAAAGTACCGTGTGTGTATTCACCTCGACAAGAATTCACAAATATTTTTGTAAATGCGAAATCACAATTCAGTATGTTATTTGATATGAGACTAGACTATATTCATCCAAATATCTGTCATTTGCATTTTGTTATTCACGCTTACGCGTGCGATAGCAAGAACAAATATTTTTTGGGGAAATCGTTAAAAGGTTACATACTTATATTATAAATGCGAAAGTATCTCTATTTGTCTGTCTGTCTATCTGTCTGTTACGCTTTCACGCCTAAACCACACAACCGATATTGATGAAATTTGGTATAACGGTGTAGATTAAACTTGAGAAAGGACAAAGGCTATGTAGGCGATAACCGATATCCACGCGGGATCTCTGCTTTTTCGCCAAAAATCGTTTGCCCGATTATCACTTGCCAACTAACGTTTCCCAGAATTATATTTCGCAGAATAATCATTTGCCAACTAAAAATTTGTGATTTCATTTTGTTTTTATTACCCAACTTCTCAGTTGCCAATTTTCAAACTTGACACTTTTCAAAATGCCAACTTTCAAGTAGCGAATGTTTTAGTTGGCATAATATTCATGTAGTTGTTTATTGTTTGTTATGTAAAAGTATGTAAAAATGTAAAAAAAAAATGGTTACGGCACTTCGCCGGCCGCTGCCGCGGCACGCTCGCTTCGCTCGCTCGGCTCGTGCATTGTTTATCATAATACTAACCTAACCTAACCTAACCGATTCTGTTATTCGTCTAAAAGTTGTCTGGCCTAATAAATAAATTGGCAAAAGATAAATGCCCCAAACGTATTTTGTCATTACAATAATCAGCTTAACAATAATTCTACCAAATAAAACGTTGTGATACAAACATTTGACAATCGTTAGTCGTCAAAGTGAAAAATTGTCGTAACGTTGGTTGGCAAGTGATAATCGGGTAAACGATTTTTGGCGAAAAGGCAGGACCCCATCCACGCGAGCTGAACTGCGGGCAAAAGCTAGTTGGGAAAAGCCAAATATAGACGAATGAGCCCTCCACACTCCGTCGTGTACGGCCAAATAAAGCGAATAATAAATGACACAAAATGAAGAGTGGTGTATCTCGGATGGATGGCGCTACGCCTAGATGGAAATATAAGGCCCGAGGCATTCTTGTAAGGTATCCAGTAAACTTTTTGATTGATGGACAAAATCAGGCGTGCGAGGGATATGCTTGTCAATCTCACCTTCGGCAACCACAAACGACCCACAGGCGCCGTGCGTTTTAATCGTTTCGAGACCGACATAACCTCTCCCACCGGTTTCTGTGCGGGAGGATTTTTTCGTGAGGATATACATGGAGGTTCAAATGACAGTCATTCCCGTCAAAAGCCACAACAAGATAGTCAGGAAGTAGTAGAAAGAAAGAAAAAAAGAAAAATATTTGCATGCAATAAATACAATTAAATGTGACATTATGTGACATAGGTAAAGGTAGCACCGTGACGGTCCAATTGTGAACAGTCTCCGTTCAAATAATGCACTAGTTGAGGGTTTACAGAACGTGAATCTTTTCATTAATGGTGTGCATCATTCGCAGGGTTCCTACGGGATCGTTAAGTTAGCCTACAATGAAGAAGATGACACGCACTATGTAAGTACAGATTACATACATATACATATATTACATACACATACATACGTACATATAATCACGCCTTTATCCCTGGAGGGTTAGGAAGAGGTGAATTAACACCCACATTTCACCAATCTGCTTGCTAGAAAGGAAAAGAAAATATTATACGACACCATACGGATTGAGTACCTGTTGATAGAGGGACATAAATATACGTCCTTAGTTACATCACGATTTCTTTCTTTGGGTAGCGCACTGCCGCTTCTCTGATATTTGCATAAAATCAGATTTAGGGTAGATGTAGGTTACAATATATTATATCTTGATTAGCACGCTATCATCCTAAGTTTACAATATATTATATCTTGATTAGCACGCTATCATCCTAAGTTTACAATATATTGTATCTTGATTAGCACTCGCTATCATCTTTAGTTTACAATATATTATATCTTGATTAGCTCTCGCTATCATCTTTAGTTTACAATTTATTATGTCTTGATTAGCACTCGCTATCATCTTTAGTTTCATTTGTAACACGCTTATGCAGCCAAGATTCAAGCCAGTAATGTTCATGATCCTTTATTTGTTATTTTCATTTTATTTGCTAGTTCAGGCTCAGTTCAGATAGTATCCCTAAATAAAGACCTCTGTAAGGCAATTAACTGTACAAATATATATTATACATACCTAAGATACCCATGCACAATGTAATAACGCACGATAGATTAAGAACCCATGTAAAATACTGTACAACGATTATGAAATAAATTTGATTTGATTTTTAAACTATTCCTCTAAAAAACACCATTTCCGAGTCTCGGCTTTTTAAAATAAAATTTGGTCGAAAAGCCTTCATTAACTTTTGAAAGTAGTAAACTCGGTCATGGATCAGATATTTTAGGTTCGAGTTGCTCCCTAAGCCAACTCGCATAATCTTTAATGCTTTCTTGTAAAACCGACAGACTTGTCCCGCATATTAGATTTGGGGACAAGGATCTGATTACAATTTTAGATAGACGGTGGTCTATTTGCAAAACTAGTCTTTTTATACGGTTTGTATAGTGCGTTTTAATGGTATATATAGAAAAAATGTGTTTTTTTTTACTTACTAGAACGCTTCTAGTCTTCAAATATCAATATTATTTGTAAAAACATTAAACACATCACATTTCAATATTTGCTTAATGAAACTACAAATTGAATAAATCAATGTCCTCAAATTCCTACAGGCAATGAAGATCCTGTCAAAACGCAAGCTTATGCGACGAGCTGGTCTATTCGGCCGGGCGCCTCCAAGAAGACCAGGGCCTGGTCCTCCACCAGACCCTCTACAGCGAGTTTATAGAGAAATAGCAGTACTGAAGAAACTGGATCACCCAAACGTAGTCAAATTAGTTGAGGTAAATACTATGTATGACTCCCCTGGGTGTCGCACATGTCCATAGGCCACGGTAACCACTTTCTATCAGGTAGGCCGTGTGCTAGTTTTTAGTTTTGGGGAATGAGACTGAAGAATGAGAACAGTTCTCAATGCAAGTTACAGCATCTGGCCACAGATTAGATAATAATTACAACATAACAGATACATCTCTTCCAAACAAGAGTTACAATAAATCTCATCATAATAGCTGCAATCAGAAATATACTTTCTGCCCCCGGTCCGAGAGTCCTGCGTCATCAAGTCAATGCATTAGCAGGGTTGATGTGTATGCTGTATCCTTATGCTATAGGGGTTTTTCTTGGCCAACAAAAAATAAGGCAGTCGGGATTTTTAAGGCTCCTATTCCACTAACAAATATCACTTTAAATATTCGTATAACAACTGGAACCTATAATTTAACGTGCTCCCAGAAGCACGGCGAGGTCTTACAAGTCACAATGTTAAGAGTGCTCAGCCATTCTAAGACTGACTTAGACTTTTCATCTAATATACTAATCCATTCGATACCACATAGCCACATGCCAAGTAGAGATTGCCTGTTTCTACAAATCAGCCTATGTACAATCAGCAGACAAACAGACTATTAATATCTTGGTATTCCCCCTTCCATTCCGTGTACCAAATATCAGAACCATAAGTCAACCACTTATGGTTCTGATATTTTGTACACGCCATTAATTCTATAATTTACATCATTAAAACAGTCTTATTTGCTCTTAATACCTTAATACTAATATCATTTTGAAACTTTGTATTCAAGTACTTAAATACTTAAATATACTTTCTATCTTCTCCACAAATATGAACGCCTTGTTACATCACATACAGTGAATTACAATTCCGTTAAATGAGAGTAGACAAACTGCACAAAATTAATCAATCAGCCACGTCCGGGTAATCCCCGGTGCAACGTCACGCTGTCACAGGTGACAGTGAATAAATATTCAATAAATTACGTTCTGCATACTGAAATACCTGTCAATTTTTATTGAATATAAAATAGTGTATGATGAATGACTACCTCGTATTGTAGTGCTAGGAAAAATCGCTCTTGTGCACGAGGTCTACAAGTTACTAGGTTGGTTAAAATACTTTTGAGTTTTTGTACTAGGAACAGAACGATCGATGATGTCTGCTTAATATGAACTCGTTCAATAGAGGACTGAAGACATTATCTAGAGTCCCTGTTGAACGAGTTTTAACCTACTCTAGATATTATGTCTACGATGGTTAACCTATGCACCACCAGTGTATTAGAGGTTAAATTAGTAAAGAAGACATAACAGTGGCGAATGATGAAACTTTTTAAAAATGGAAGTCAATAGAAAAAAATCCTAACTATAGAACGACCATAGTAATTTTGTATGGAATTCTGTACATTCTGATTACATCTGATGTATGTTGAGAGTAGAAAACATCTCCACCACGGCCACCACGACTTCCCTTTGCAGAACAAGCCGTTAGAAATTTATAGGGACTCTTCGCCACTGGCACACAAGGTTACGACACTCCTACATAAGTGTACGTATAACCAGATGGGCCCATAGTCGTCTGAGGTACAATAAAAAATGCCGAGTCCTCTCGGTTGACAACTTGCGATTGACAAGTGTCAAATGACACACAATGACAAACGCGAGCCTATCGGTTGATAGGCTCGCGTTTGCCCACTATCTCACCTGTTGGTAAGTGACGATGTGTTCGACGATGGTGCATGCTTACCTTGAAGTAATCTATTTACTCTAGTCTTGAAGACATTCATGTTGAAACTACCCGGAAAAACGCATGATGAACATATCGCCCGTTTAGCATAATATATAAGTGAAAAGGCCACAATATATCGGTAGCCGAGTGTCTGGTGATCTGGTTGTTCAATGATGTAAGGTGCTTGCGCTTGGGTGTTTGAGGATGAGTACACACCCCAACAAACAAAAAAGGTGTTGACAATACCGTTGTCTATGGTACACGTCCAGGGTAGACGACCGGCGCCTCCTTCTGCGATGAATTAACGATTGTAAAGGAGGAGACGGGGCGAGAGCGACAGCGGGAATGGAGGATGATTGCAAACCACGCTACCCACGTTTTGAGACAACTGGAGCGTCGAACGTTGATGAGCACAGGCCTGGGGGTAGCGGGTGGAGCCGCCTGATACCCTGTCGGAAGCAGGCCGCGGTGGTGAGGTGCGTTACGCGGCTCCCCGTTTCCAGAGATGAGTTGAGGACTCTTAACGTGCGATAAATCCGCACGGATACCCCTACCACCGGAGCTGGTGGAAGAGGTTGTGTCGGACTCGAACCGACTAAAACGTACGGCGTCTGCGGGTCGTTGATGGTTGCCGAAAGCGAGTTTGACAGGCATATCCCTCGCATCCCGGCCGACCCAGGGACGAAAAAGGGACTCGTCCAGGTAGTTTTGTAGCTTAGCTACCCGTCACTATAACTATTTAAAAACAACCAATATATCAGACTATAAATACAAAATAAATCGTGATCTAAATAATTAAGTAATGTAGCGTCTATTTGGAAACAAAAAAATACAAGGACAGAAGACAAAGAGATGCTGGATCAATATATGCGCTTATTAATTTAGGAACATAAGGAAAATTTATTAATTATCTTTGAAAGCCGCGTAAAGGTCAAAGTATTAAATTATAAGATAAAATATTTGGGTGTAGTATGACAATACAATTATCTAATATAGTCTGATCGACGAAGCTGTTTGGCCAACAAAATAGCAATTTCTTTGTTTTATACTTCAGGGTTTTTGTTTAGGAGTCTTTGAACAAAAACCCATGGTTAAGATGGGGGAACAAAGTACTCAACGAGTGCCGAATTCATTTTTAAAATTATAATTTTTTTAGATTTTTTGAACGATGGTCAATCAATTAATCAAATATCTCATCGTAGTTCACTGCTAAACAAAGGCCTCTCCCAATGTTGGGAGAACTGTTGGGTCTGGCCTACTGTTTCCATTCTGCACAGATTTGTATAATGATAATTATAATAAAAAACATTGTTTGTCAACTTGTAATTTCTAACAGATGAATAAATCTGTACATTCAATTATTTTTTACTTTGTCTCTTTGTTCATTTCATAAAGTCGGTTTATCTGTTTTGTTACAATTTTATTTATATCCATAAGGAATATCACATACACACACGAATCCTAAAAACATTACACTACTTTTCACAGTCGTGTAAACAGTTCTCTGATTCAGGTATTGGACGACCCAGCCGAAGACCACCTATACCTGGTATTCCAGTTGCTGGAAGGTGGCCCAGTCATCGACATCCCTACGGAGAACCCGCTCAATGAACAGCTCTCGAGGAAATACTTCAGAGACGCGTTGCTAGGGGTCGAGTACTGTAAGTAAATTATGAAATTTCTTTTAAACGCATGAAGTTCTCAATTCCAGTCCTGCACCCTACACTCTACTAGGCTGCACTATTAGTAGTATTACTTACCTTTTGTTTTAATACATCATCCCCACGGATTAGTATTAAAATTATCGGGATATTTACCATGTTGTATTGTTCTGAGTTCCTCGGTGATCGAGATCGGGGTTTTTTTCGCTTCTTTCACTACCGGCCCAGTAGTGTCCTCCGTAATTGTAAAAAGTCCATAAGTCATCAGAGCACACCAGAATCGCCGGCCTCACAGGCCGATTTAAAACATCATGTTGTTTTACTCGATTCGTGTCTATATATTTACCCAACTGTTTGATCTGATAACTTAAAGCCCGAGGGGATTCCCACATGCAAAAAAAAACTAGGTATATGAAAGCTTAACTTTTAAATTGGAAAAAGCTCGTGACGTTAACGTTTTGTATGTTTCATTTTAATGATATTTGTGAAATAAATACCTTTGGAATTTGAATATCACAATCACAAGATTGTTGTTGTTCAGTGTGATAATAAAGTATAAGTAGGTAGGTAGGAGGTAGGACACGGCGGTATATCCGCCCGATTGAGCAGTCCGACTGGGGAAGTACCTCCGCCCTACAGAATACCGCGGTTATAATAACTTCGTGTTGTGTTCCCAGCGGTGAGAAGGGTACCCAGAGCTCACTGGAGAATTTGTGCCGCCAGTGGGAAGACTAAAGGCTTGTCCTGATTTGTCTTCTACTGACGGCACAGAAACTCTGTACTTACAGGGTTGGCAGCGCGACTGTGACTCCTCTGGTGTTACAGACGACCATAGGCCACGGTAACTACTTTCCATCAGGTGGGCTGTGTGCTTGTCTGCCAACTAAGTGGTATAAAAAAAAAAGTAATTGTCGACAAGTGCCTGAAGGTTAGTGACTACAATACAAGCGACTCACTGGTTGCAACTATGTTTCTGTGCGGCGCCGACATATAGCAAGTAGACTAATTTATTAACTTGTGACCCTACTCACTTGTCGTTAACCTGGGGAAAGGATTACACACGTACAGTTCCAATCGCTGCATTTTTATTTTATTACTAGCTGACCCACCCCTGCTTCGCCCGGGGTATATTTTGAAGCTTCATATCCCTTTGGGCCCGTATGTTTTAGTCATCAAAATATGTATGAAAAATTGCCGGATTTGTTAACATTTATTATCAATGCTCCGCTCTTTTAAGTATTAGCGTGATAATATATAGCCTAAAACCTTCCTCGATAAATGGACTACCCAACAGTGAAAGAATCATTTAAATTGGACCAGTAGTTCCAGAGATTAGCGCGTTCAAACAAACAAACAAACTCTGCAGAGTTTATAATATTAGTATAGATAATTCGGAGTCCAATCCTAAACAGTAATCAAATTCAAATCTATCAACCGATTGGCACAAAAAAATGCTAAATTTATCTATTATTTTGGGCCCGTATTGTTCTAATGAATGAGAGCCAGACTCTCCAATTAAGGGAATCTGCTCAACCTTTGTTTTTTCATTTAAAAATAATTATTTTTAAAATGAACTCTGTTTTATTGAGATTAGGTCGCATGGTTAGCGATACAAGTTAGAAGTTAAATAAAACCAACCAAAAAGTTAGGCATTCAGCCAAGGATATAAGCATACAATTAAGTAAAGTTCTCTACAAAAGTGTACACTGTATAAACACTGTTATGGTATACATTGCAACGCAAAAATGGCATGAATACTCGTACACGTTATGTGCAAGTAAGCTAATGTCAATATAGTTCTTCAACCTGTAATGGAATGTATGTCAACTATACTGAATTACAATAAAAACTAATAAAAGCTATTAATAAAATTAGCTGAAATAAATAAATAAAATATTTAAGTCCATTAACATACATTCCAGAAGGCTGGCAACATTGTCAGGTTAAATGGATTGCTTAAACTTTGTGACAACTTCTACCAAAGTAGTAGACTTTTTACGCCGCGTTGTAGAGCTGTATTGTCTATAGAATTTTTATATAGTCTTAGGGTGTATACGTATTTCCTTGTCAGTGTGTACTAAGGAAACAGTGCGTTACTTGCAGTTCCTCGGGCTAAAAATAAGTAAGCTCTTTCGTCACGTGAACTGACGATCAATCAAAACATAATTAATTCCTTACGGAGCAGATTTGGAGCTTAGCCGGTCTGCACCACAAATGATTCGAGTATTAATTTTTATATATATTCTCAACCATTTAAGCCGCAAGGTTCCAGCAGAGTAGTATTTAGACCACCCCATCTCTTCCCATACGGTGTCGTACAAGGCAACTAAGGCTATCCCTTAGACAGACATCAGACAGATATATACAGCTTAGACTCCGCCTCAGATGCATGGCTCGAGACAACAATAGTGCCCGGAAAACGGTAATTGGATAACCTCCTATTACGTGGGACCGAATATAATTATTGGGGAAACGTGAGTTTTAATTCACCTCTGCCTAACCTTCTGTGGATAAAAAAGGTGATTATATGTATGTAACTATTTAATGTCAGGTGACAGTCGCTCTCAATATAGCTGAAAAAACTTACCCTGAAGTCCTAGGTGAAGCGGATGCGAGGACCAACGTGAGAATGATGAATATGGTTCGTTTCCTGAACAGTATGACACAGCAAGTCTCTTCGATAGTGACATATATTGATTAAACGCCAATAACTATTCACACTAAGACGTCGAATCCTCTCGACATTTTCCTCGGTACGGAGATTAACATGACAAAAGAGACGTGCGCAGATTCCGACATCTTCGGGGAGGAATCTTTGTTATGTTTATCCCAAATTACATATGTATTAAGTGAATCAGACCTTGATACTGTTATCCTTATTGGGTGTAAGACGAGGCTTACATTTGTATGCAAGCTAATGGTCGGTATTGCAAAGCTTCTTATTTATATTTTACTAGCTGATGCTCACGGTTTCGAACGTGTAAAATTCCGGTTCTGTTACTGCTGCACCTTCTGTTCAGTAGACCGTCCCCGCTTTCGTTCGCAATATATTGCCATACCCGCAATTTAATATATTTCAAGTAATGTATGGGAATCTTTTTTTTTATACAACTTAGGTGGCAGACAAGCACACGGCCCATCTGATAGAAATTGGTTACCAAGACCTATGAACGTGTGTAACACCAGTGGAGTCACACGCGTAAGAACAGAGATTTTGTGCCGTCAGTGTAGCCGCCGGGAACACAACACAAAGTTATTATAACCGCGGTATTCTGTAGGGCGGAGGTACTTCCCCAGTCAGACTGCTCAATTGGGCGGCAATACCGCCGTGTCCTACCTCCTCAAAATCTATCGCATTTATTGATGAAATTTGGTTACTGCTCCGCTATTAATAGTAATAGTAAGTAACCTCGTGTTGTGTTCCCGGCAGTGAGTAAGGTAACCAAAACTCACTGAAGAGTTTTTGTTTTGTCAGTGGGAAGACTAAAGGCTTGTTCTGATTGTGTCTTCAGCACAGACGGCACAGAAACTCTCGATTCTTACTGGGTCGGCAGGAGGGGCGTAACTCCTCTGGCGTTACACACGTTCATAGGTGTATCACTTTCCATCAGGTGGGCCGTGAGCTTGTCTGCCACCTACGTTGTATAAAAAATAGTCAAGTAGTTTCGGAGCCTATGCAATACAAACAACTACAACTACTGCATATTAAATCTCCACATCTTAAAAGCTCTCCGTATGACAGCATAATTGTACATGGTCATAGCTGTTTACATGCGCCACCGGCACAACAGTGTGACTGCCCTTTTATTAAAAATGTTGAGAGCCAGCGATATCTTGGTGTAATAATCGATAACAAAATGAACTGGAGTCTCCATATTGAATATGTTTGTGATAAACTCAGACAGTTCCTCGCTAATATAACATTACTAAAAAATCGCATCCCATATAAGGTCAAAATGATGTTGTATAACTCCCTAGCTGAATCTTATATTCAATACGGACTAAGCAGTTACGGTCGCACATATAGCACATACCTGCAAAGCATATTTAATCTTCAGCGAAGAATTCTCCGTAAAATTGTATCCACAAACATCAAACAGCAGTTCGATGATGATGATTATGGTTTGTTCAATTATTGCAAGATATTACCAGTGCATATTCAAGTAAATAATTTGGTTCTCAAGGAAAACTTTTTTAACCAAGATTTTCGATATAAAATAAACCATCCTGTATGCACTCGGGCGGTGGCTCGAGGAATGTTGTGTGAGCCGAGTGACGCAAAAAACACCTACGGCGAGCGAACGACTGCTTACCTGGTTCCTCGACTAATTAACGCATTACCCCCGGAATTGCGCAATGTTGATAGCATTGAGCCCTGCAGTGTCAAAATGAGACTCAAGTTGCATTTCCTAAAATCACTTGTTTAACATTTTTTTTAACCGCTGAGGCATTGATTATAAACCGCATAGGTTTTCTTTTGTAAATGCTTATGAATCTTTTTACTGTATGTAATTGTTTAGATGATAAATAAACATAAAAAAAAAAAAAAAAAAAAAAAATTAAATATTTTCTCTTTTATTACAGTTTTTATTAAATTTGTAAGGTTTTATATGTTAGTTTGTGTAAAATAACTTGATTGAAATAATAAGATGGACTGCATTATGATAAAATTGATCAATTGATAACTACTGGCCAATCATTTACGTCGAATGGGAAACGGGAATGAGCAAAAAATCGAAAAAAGGTCAAATAGCAAAGCATATTCTATAAATAAAACTATACCAGTTAGTTAACTGTCTGAATATTGGAAATTCCTTCCTCTTATCTGAAATTGGGTCCATAAGAACCTCTTTATTAATTTTTGCTACGACCGTCCACACTCGTAGCACATCTACGAATTTGCTACGAGAGTACTACAAGTCTTTATTCTTTTCGTATCTTAACAGTACATTACCAACGCATCGCCCATCGAGACATCAAGCCTGCGAACCTGCTTCTTGGCGAGGATAGAGTCCAAGTGGCAGACTTAGGAGCCTGTGGGGAATTGGCAGCTGCTGGCAGAGTCTCAGGGACAGTTGGAACTCCGGCGTTCAGGGCGCCTGAGGCCGCTGCACCAGCTGATAAGTACAGTGGAGAGGTGAGGCTTACTACCCGTACAAATAAATACAATTGAATATCGAAAATAACACTTGCATATTACTGAATATGTGAAAAGTTTCTGTTTTTTGTCTGTTTGGCTGAGCTAACTTTGAAATGATTGAGCTCATTTTGACGTAACTTTTACTGACAGTTAGCTGATTTAGATTCGTCCGACTTAGCTGAAGGCTTAATCAGAAATAGCCGTCTTACAGTAGAACCCAACAAGTCATTTGCCAAATCCAAAAATCGAACCTGAGATCTTATGCACAGCAGATCCCTTCTACTTCTACACCACCAAAGCAGCATTATGATAACAATTGTCATAATATTTTCCCCAGGCAGCTGACATCTGGTCCCTAGGCGTGACCCTATATGCCATGGTGACAGGCAGGGTGCCCTGGGTGGGCAGCTCAGCAGTGGAACTCCAGCGCAAGGTCCTCAGCGAGCCGCTCATATACCCGGGCAAGATTCAGCTTTCCAAGCAGCTGAGACATCTGTTCAGTAGGATGCTGGACAAGGATCCCGTGACTAGGGCCACGATGCAGGAGATTAAGGTATAGATTGTAACTTAGATCTTATATTTTAACTAGTGGACCCGTCCCAGCTTTGCCCGAGGTCTATTTTGAAACCTCATATCAGTCCTTTGAACCCGTAATTTTTTAGTCTTCAAGTAATGTATGGTTATCTGCTGGATTTATTTACATTTATGATCACTGCTCCGCTCCATTTAGTAATAGCGTAATGAAATATAGCTTAAAACCTCTGTCGATAAACGGGCTATTCAATAGAAAAAGAATTTTCGAATTCGAATAAGTAGTTCTTTAGATTAGCGCGTTCAAACAAACAAGCAAACTCTTCAGCTTTATAATATTAGTACAAATTAGTATAAAAGCGATACATATTCATATCTATCTAGGTATTTACGTTAAAATTAATTGACAAAATATATGTACGCGCGTAACTCCCAAAGGACTACACCAAATTGGATGATCCTTTTTAGGGTTCAATGCCCAAACGGATTCCTATTACTAAAACTCCACTGTCCTACTGTCTGCCTGATGGTCACCTAGCCGTATCTCATAAACCGTGATAGATAGATAATTGAAATATTCACAGATGTTGTATTTCTGGTACCACGAATACTAAAAACAGAATAAAATATATGGTACGGAACCCTTCATGTGGGACTTCGAATTACACTTGATCGGTTTTTTGGTTGTATTTGTTTTTGTCATCAACGAAAAGTTGGTGCTAACAAAATAAATGTACTGAGTTGAAGTCGGGGCAGTTAGTTATGCAAGAAAATGCTTTTTAGATTCACTATGAAATGCCAAAATTAAATTCTCTTACTGTATTATACAGTATTATTATTGTACATATATATTATTATATATTATTGTACGTACACAGTGAAAAAATGCTGTAGGTATTTTAAATTGAGTTCAACGAGAATTGCTCTCGACTGTACAACTACCAAAGAAATCAAAAAGTCATAAGACAACACGATTTACAACTTCGTAACATTTCTTATTGAACGTTGGTGATTTATATATAACAAATTTTTGTACGAGTACGAACAGCTGCAGTATACCGTGTACTTACAACACATTATGAATGTTTGTCTGTGTCTTTGAACTCAAAGAGCAAAATGTCATCGAATTGATCACTTTTCATGAATCGATGACAGTACAATTATTCATAATATATATTATTATAATATTTTAGTTATTTAACAATTTCAGCTATCCTTGTAAACTATAATTGCTCAAGGAATTATCCAATTAATTTATCCAACAAGATCAAACTAATATTATTTTAGATAGGTGTGCAAAGAAGCGTCGGTAATCTAGTGGTTAAATTATCGGCTTAGTGATTGAGAGGTCTTAGGTTCCAATCCTGCCCAATACGTTAACATAAGCAAAGTACTTAGGTGCAATACCAAGTAATTTCGCTTACTAATATTTTTTAAAGTCCAAAGGACTTATCCTCCAATCTATTCCTCAGGATCACGAATGGGTGACGGCGGGTGGAAAAGACCCGTTACCTTCAGAACAGGAGAACTGCCGACTGGTAGAGGTGACAGATGAGGATATGGCGCAAGTGGTCACCTCCATACCCAACCTGTCCACGCTGATACTCATCAAGACCATGCTGAAGAAGCATAGCTTTCAGGTCAGTAGATTTAACACTCATTATTTTTGAAGTTCAGTTGGATGGTGCCCTATCAAGACTTTTACGGCCCAAGCCAAGTTCACTTGTGATCTGCTTGAAGAACAAGGTGCTGACTTTCTTTTCAAAGTTGGAAGGATAAACGGCACTCGCGTCGCATGAAGCGAAGAAAAGTCTCTTCGAGATGTCTCTAATAACGCTATATTACCGTCACCTTGCGGCAACCGCCAGGTTACGTCAATGGCGCCCACGCCAGGTCCAGGTAGAAGGGGCAAACCCAAGAAGTCTTGGCTTGACGTCGTGAAGGGTGACATGCATGCGAATGGTCTCACTACCATGGATGCCCAAGTGGAGGAGGAAGAGCCGGAAGGCGGTCCCTGAGCTCCGAGAGCACTTTGACCTCGGATGCAATCAGGAAAATACGTCTCTATGTAGATGGGGATGACCGTCACCCGGATAGATTTTCTTGATTCTGAGCTATCTTACATACATACATACATATAATCGCGCCTTCATCCCCGGAGGGTTAGGCAGAGGTGAATTAACACCCACATTTCACCAATCATTGAATTCGGTCCCACGTAATAGGGGGTGTGCCTACTGCCGCCTTATGGACACTATTGTTGACTCGAGCCCTGCATCTGAGGCTGAGTCTGGGCTGTATATATATGTCTGATGTTAAACAGCCCTATCCCTTAGCCGCCTTGTACGACACCGCATGGGAAGAAATGGGGTGACAATAATTCTACTTTGCCGGGAGCCACGCGACTATCTTATAATTATTTAAACTATCACGGTCACTCACATTAGTATAAAAGCAGTATATTTACCATGTATGATGGAGATTGAAATAGTCATTCACATTAATAATGTAAAACTCGAGAGGATATTTACCATGTTTATAGTTTTTTCCGAGTAACTGATATTTACGCTGTTACAAGCGCCCAATAACATCCAGCTTGGTGGTCGTCAGTAAGCCGTGATCACGGCGCTTGTAAAAGCGGTGAAATGTCAGTAACTCGGAAGAAAAAACAATATTTCGGCGCTGTTGTAAGCACCATGATCACGGATCAAATAAGTAAGTAACAAATCCAGAGATAATCCCTACATTCTGAAGTAGCTAATTAATACTCGTACAGAATATTCTTTATGTTGAATTATTTATTAGTCTTTTATATTAGCAACGTACAAAGGCTGCCTGAGGGTGTAACCTCTGTGTATTCGTGAAGATTTATTCAGAGGTCAGGCACCAATCACTTTGTCTCTCTTCTGTTAATCACATTAACTAACGTAGATTTGGATTATCGTCTACACTGGAACTTGATCCTTCTTATGATATACTAGCTTGCGGCATTGGGTTCGTTTATTTAATATTTTATAGAGTTTTCCCCTATCTGTTTGCTATCATGTTCATTAATATAATAAATACGAAAGTAACTCTATTAACCTTTCAAGTTTAGACCGCTCAGTCAGTTTTGATATTTGAGAGAGACATTTTATACAACTTAGTTGGCAGACAAGCACACGTCCCATCTAATGGAAAGTGGCTACCGTGACCTGAGAACGTGTGTAACACCAGGGGATTCGCACCTGTGCTGCCGACCCTATAAGAACAGAGAGTTTCTGTGCCATCAGTGCAATATCAGGACAAGCCTTTGGTCTTCCCACTGACAGCACAAAAACTGTCACTATAGAAACACAACATGAGGTTATTATAGCCATGGTATTCTGTACGGTTGAGGTACTTCCCCAGTCGGACTACTCAATTGGGACGGAAATACCGTCGTGGCCTACCTACTACAACAGACAGAAGTAGAAGACAGAAACTGAAGAACACCTATGACTATTTTGCTAAAAATAGAACCTACTATTATATTTTTTTATTTTTCATTCACCGCATTCATTCACTCATCGCAAAATCTTTTGCCCGCAGAATCCATTCCTCCGCAGTCGGGAAGGCAGTACTTCCCGCCGGGAATCCACCAGTTCCCGTGGTGAACCCTGTGACAAGCCCTCTGCCAGCACCAAGCGGGCAGGTCTCGCGCGAGCGGGAAGGTCATTGTCCGCGCCTGGGAACTATCTCACTGACAGGTTTGTGGGAACTGTTGACACCAGTTTTTTTTTTCATTCAAGATGAATGTACGTTTAGAAAAATTTCGTATATACAGTCCGTGTCTAGATACCTCATTTTCTCAGAGTTTTCTACCTGTAAGTAACTATCGCAGGTTCATATCTTGTAAGAGTAGCCTAGAACTTAGAACTGAGTAGTATACGCCTTCAGGTTAACTTATTCATACGAGTATTTAAAGTGTAATTTGGTAATATTGAGAATCTGATAAATAAATAACTCCCTCTTAAAATTCTTCTACATCTTATTGAAACATATTCTTCATTCCAGCAAGCAAACATCGTTTGACATAGCCCTAGAATCAGTACAGGAGAGCAGGGATCAGAGCCAAGACATCCCTGCAAAGGAAAAGGCACCTCCAAACGTCTCCGAGGGCTCTGCGCGGTGATACTCTACGCGAGCGGCGTCACGCGACGTCGCCGCCCCCGACCAATGGCTGCTCAGAATTCAAATTGTGTTCGAATTTGACTAGCCAGTAACAATATCAAGTGTAGCTAGATGAAAAAATAACGGAGTGTTGTCAGCGTGAACTGTTTTATTGTAGTGAAGAATTGCTATTTTTTAACATTTTAATAAAAGTGTTGTCGTCAAAATTTTATTACAAATGGTAACATAGAATTTTATTAAATTTAATTGAGGAATATATCAAGCTAGAACTTTGACGACAACTATAGGTATATTAATAAAAAAATTACTTAAGTAATATTATTAAATTCATTCATCCGCTAGTCGTATTCACTTACTATATGTAAATATTTTATTAGCATTTGCCCTCTTCGACTTAATAGCACTTAATATTTTAATAGAATTAATTAGGCCTAAAAAGGTTGCCTCGCAATTTAACAGAAAGCACAAAATTGCCTTTTTTTGGAAAGACCGTCGGCCTGCGGGATCTTTTGAGTTGAAATTTTTGTTTTTTAACTTATTGGTTTATCTATGCCGTGCCTATTTTTGAGTGAACTTCAGAAACCAAATGTCTTATTTTCTTATTTCTTCACATACAGTAGACATTAATATTAAAGTATTCCAAATAATACTAACCGGAAACCACAAAGACAAACCCTATTCAAGTGGAACTTTACTGTCGAAAAGTTGTCTAGTTTTACATTTAATGTGCTTTCACATAATGTATGCCTCGCGAGGCAGCCTCAAATTGAGAAAGTTTTACAAAGGCCATTATACTGTAAATATTTTAAAACTTATATTTTATTATTAATTCATAAAAAATTGCTCAATGCTTATTTTATGTCATTGTATATAATAGCTTTTAGGTGATAAGAAGATTTTATAAAAATACTAAATATTTAAAAGTTGGCACTTTATTGAAAAGTAGCCCGAACCACAGAGCAGATAACCTACTCCCGTACTTAATATAATTAATATTACTCTCCAGTGATCGTTTGCAAAAATATGATACTAATTATCATAGTACTTGTATAATCATTTGTATCATATTTTATGACAAATATTTTGTATTTTTATAAAACATTTTTTTTAATTAATATTGTAAATCTGGAGGTCACTAGGCATACAAAAGAAGTTTTCTTTCATTATCACATTTCTGTTATAAATAAATGTGTAATGAATGACTAAAGACAGAAGTGGATTATTAATATAATTAATAAATAATTACGCGGTACGCCTCATGCTTCCATTAGGGTAATTTATTTATTCAAGTTGATCGTGAAGCACTTATTATAAATTGTGAACAATTTATTTTGGTATAATTTTTATGAATAATTTTCAATTACGTAATGGAAATATTCCATCACAAAATAATATTCCAATGACGTTTAATAGGGTTCATGCAATGCATAACAAGTGACACTATAATATTGCAAAATAAATTTCTGAGAATATTCTGATGTATATTAGACAAGATGTTTAAAAAAAATTGTGTCACAGAGGTGACACGGAAAAGTATTTTGTTGTATTTGCAACATCAAAATCTCCATAAATTAGTTAATGAATTTTGACACCTACCTGCATATTGTTATGCTCTTAAATTGATATAAACACCTCAACAAAGTCTAGGGAACAAGATGACCCCAATTTTTTTTTTTCGTGTAAATCTTGTTTTGCAAATAACTGGCAGCAAATAAATAAAAATAGAATAAAGTAGATTACAGAGTTGTTCGAAATTTAAAAATAAATTTAAATAAGTAATGATTTTCGAATATGGAGGGAAAACTTTTAAAAGTGTTTGATTGTGCAGTTTCTCTGAGGCAAAATAATTTTTTTTTTTTTTATTTTAAATAACGTTTATTATCAATAATACGTCTTTTACGTATGGTTTTTGCATTTTTGTGACTGTAGTCATCGTGTCACGTCGTCATTTAAGTCGCGAAGAGATGTTAAGGGCTGTTGGTATGCTGCAAGCTGGACGAACTCAACGCGACGTAGCGGATGCTGTCAACACCCAACCAAGCGTAATTTGCAGATTATGGGCACGCTACAGGTCTACAGGGGATGTTGCCGAACGTCACAGGGGACGAAATAGGGTTACTACCCCGCGACAAGATCGTTTCTTGCAAAATTCCGCAAGGCGGCAACCCACGATTACTGCTCGTCAGTTGGTCGCAGGCCTCCAGTCTCAGCATCAAGTGGTTATTAGCGATCAAACTGTCAGAAGAAGACTACACGAAGCCAATCTTTATGCTCGCAGACCGCTTAGGGTTCCAGCTCTTCGACGTGGAAATCGAGGTCGTCGCTTATTGTGGGCTAACGCACATTTACAGTGGACCGACCATCAATGGGCACGGGTTCTGTTTTCCGACGAATCTTGCTTCGGTTTTCACCCTGATTCGAGAAGAGTGCGTATATGGCGAGTTCCTGGACGTCGGAGTCGTCTCCAGAATCCGCAAGAAGTTCATCCTTACCAAGGTGGAACAATCATGGTATGGGCTGGAATTCGCCTTGGTGGAAGGACCGACCTCGTTTGGATACGGGGCAATTTGAATGCAAACCAATACATTCAGGAGGTTATACACCCCATGGTAATCCCTCATCGACAGCAGTTCGGTCAAGATTTTATGTTCATGCAAGATAATGCACGGTCACACACCGCGAGGGTAGTGGTCAATGCGTTAAGCGAGCACAATATGACGACGTTGGAATGGCCTGCTCAGTCTGCCGACCTCAATCCCATAGAGCATGCCTGGGATTTGCTTGGGAGAAGAGCTTTCAGTGATTCTTTGGAAAATCTGAACACTGAAGGACAACTTTTTTTACACCTTTGCAGTGTATGGAGCCATATTCCACAGACGATGATTGACAATCTCATACTAAGTATGCCACGCCGTTGTCGAGCTGTTGCTAATGCTTTAGGAGGTCCTACATATTATTAAAAACGTTTAAAGTACGGTTAATTACTGTATTTCTTACTACCTCGTTATTTTTGTGCCTAATCATAGAAGGTTGTAATACTCAATATTGGCACTATTCAATTCTTTCTTAAAAAAAAAAAATTTGGTATGAAAATGTTTTTATTAAAATTAAAATTAAAAACGGTATAAAAATACCCTTCTATTGATATAAAACACTCACTATTACAAGAAAGGGTTTTTAAATAAAAACTTGAAATGTCCTTGTTCCCTAGACTTTGTTGATGTGTGTATTTTTTTGTTTTGTATCCACGGCCTGTCTTGTACTAAGAAGTAATTGAGAATGTTTTTACGACTAAAATGTTTTATTTAGATAGCAATAGCTATTGCCCAAATCAGGTGATGCCTAGACCTCTAGATATTTTTGCCCTGTTTACAGGTTGTAGGCATGTGTAAATAGCAAATGGCTATGTTAAGAGATTGACCAATTTTCACTGTCAAATTATTTCGAATAAGGACCGCGTGTTGTGTCGTGATCGTCTGTAGTCTGTGGATTGTACAGATAATTTTGACAGGTGTCATGTGTAAAGGTGCGAAACCTTAGTTAGAAACAATGGTGGACGGAGTTGCTGGATTTGAGATAATTTTTTATTTTTCTGAGTAATGTGACTATTCATTTTAAATATCAAGGTAGAAAGAATTTGATATTTAATTTTTTTTTTATAGTAAAGCAAAGGTTTTGTGAAATTTACTATACATTAGTTTAGAATTTTTTCATGTTTTATAAGTGCCAGTTTCATGGTTTAAAAATTATAAATATTGCTATTGATTTTGCGGCCTAGCGACACTAAATTTCCACACCACAGGTATGTATATGTAAATGTGTAATATATGAAGGCTATATATAACAAGTGAAGTATGATGATAGTTCATCGTTTTAATTAGTTAAAACTTTTTTAATCTGCAGACGATCAAACAATGCATAGAGTTCATAAAAATGATAGATAAGATGCATGTTAGTGTACAGGGTCCCGATCACTGAAGTACTTACGACTTTCGCATAATTAAGTAAACTTAAAGAATTTCTTATTACATTTAATATTTGAACTATAAAGTTTGTCCAATCATAGACGTTAGGTGAGAAGATATTTCATTTTATGAAATTTTAAATCGATTCGAATAATCGATTAAATTGGAAAATGTGAAAACTTGAACACGCGATGGTTTCATAGAAGAATTTCGAATGCTCAAGGCGTGCATTCTTTGCCCCTGTGAGGCACTGGTTGCCTGTTTCAGTACTTTTTCCAATCTTAATCGCTATTTCATTTTCCACGTTTCGCTAATGCTCTCTGACGCTTAGAGTGAAGATACACAAAAGAAATCCTGCTAGAATTTTGAACGTTTGCTTTTGCAAAATAAAAGTGCAAGTTCCTCCCGAGATGTTCGATCAAAAGGTTCCATTATTGAATATTTTATATCAATTGATTGATTGATATCGAATATTGGAAACTGTAGATAAAAAGATGCAGTCTACAGAATAAGCCGATCCATGCAAATGGCAAACGGATAAACGAAATGCGACATTTTGCATGTTTTTCGCATTCTCTACTAAAAAATATTTGAGTGACCATCACTTATTCGTAATTATTTTCATAATATTCAGAAGGGTTTAATAATAATAATTAATTATGTTGAGCTTATGATTTATTAATGAAATATTGTACTTAGTGTACTTTATATTTAATTATAATACTGACAGTAAATTCACTGTACAAGTACTTACATCCCAAAGTAACGCAAATTACACCATGAAGTATAACCGTTTTGTAAAGCTCCATTGATTAATTGGTAACACTTAAGTCACTGACGTAAATGTTGTCAAGTTATTATTAATGACTGGTAAGTTATACAATGTCATAAATTTTGTCTTCATGACAAAATGAAGACACTGGGCCCCACTGTTTGAAATTGTCATAAATTATTTATTATAATGTTAAATGTTGTAAACGGATGTAATATTTTAATTTGTTTTTCAACAATGTTAGCAAGTGAATTAAGGATTCTGCACGCTTAACAATTAACTGTGGCTGGAGTCGACGACGGAAATAATTCAAGAGTGACAATCGTGTCCCGAAATTATTTAATTATTATATTTTAAAATGAAATATTATATCAGTAAATAATCTGCTATGACATAAAGTATTCGTTAAATTGTTTTTTCGTTGAAGTTTTTTTTTTCAAATACATATGTAAAATGGTATTTTAAAATTGTATTGACTGTTCTTATATATATGACTTATCAACAGTTATGGAAGAGGGGAGTACCTTAACACAAGTATAGCTTATACTTAAAAGGTTACCTACGTCACGCTTAATGTAAATTTTTCCAGAATAAATATTTTTTTAATTAATCAACTCCGACCCTTACAAATAAAGAATAATACACAGGGCATGGCATGTGTAACTTTAATGTGAATATTTTGTTTGGAAATTTTGATGTAACAGGTGTATATATCCTGTGTAATTTTATATTAGTAAGGGTATTAAGGTTTTAATTTTAACCACGTCGTTGAATGGATGTATGATGATGCCTCAACTAATTTTACAGTCGTTACATGTATCTGAGTGTGCAGAGCACCTTACAGTTACTTCGCTTCGATGTCGGAGAGCCACCTTTATCCTTTGCAAGCGATGGTCCAAACTTATAATGCCTTTGAATGTTGTGATAGTCTAGGACGAAAGTATGCTTATTTTCTAACATAGCTCTAATGTAAATAGGAAATTTAAAACATTTAAATATATATTATCTCTCAGATTTCAAAGTTATATTATAATAATGAGATTTTTTAAATTTATCTTAAGATTAGCAGTAGATTTTAATAACGATTACATTTGGTTTACCACAATAGCCATGTTTTTTTGTTTCGTGTCACATATCCTAGAAGCACAAAATGTATTTACACAATGACTTCTAACATAGATGTTATTGTATTTATATTATGAAAAAACTTATAACAGATGTTGAACGCTGTCTTTGAAGTCATGAAATTTTAAAGAACGAAATGCTTGTCATTACACAATTTATTATATATTAAGAATAGTTCTGCAGTATACCAAAAGAAATCATCATAGCGTTGAATGGTTCATATAATCCAGGTGACAGTAGAATACTCTCGTCATCTGGATTATTTTTAAAACTTACAGTAAGAATCACGATTTCGTGAACCGCTACCGTCCCTTCAATATTGTCAAATAGTGCTAAATTGTCATTTATTTGCAATAAAAAGTATGCATTTGTCAGTGACAACTATAGTTTTGATTTTAGCCATTTCACGGAATCGTTTGTTAAACTATAAATAACATACTTATCAGAAAGCGCTGGTTTCGGATTTGTAGTGACAGAGTTTGCTAGTGAAAGCACAACCCTAACAACTAATGAACTTCATTAGCAAGCATTCATTCAATCAGTTATTCACTCGTTCGTTAATTAAATCATTCGTTCATTTACACGTTCATTCATCGTTCCTTGGTGGTTAATTTTATCTCATATAAAGATGAACTATAACTGTTACTCCTGACTATTCTGACGATTTAAAACGATAAATGTATATGATGATTGTATAGATTCCAAAAATATGAAAAAAATTTATGAATTAGATATATTTTAGTTGTCCTACTACCTGACACACCTGGTGTCATAATATTATTTTTTAAAAGACAGCGATTAACTCTACAATCTGCTCAAAGGTCTTGTATACGTTGTGTCAAAAGAGAATTGCAAAAATGTATTCTGTACTAGCTTATTTATTACTATAGACCGATCGATTGTGTACTAATTATGGTGTGAAATTGTAACAAACATAGAATTTATATGTGAAAACACAAACGTCTGAGACGATGGCATTTCCATCCGATTAGGATTGGGAATAGGAATACCAAAGGCTTGTCCTGCTTTGTCTTCTACACTAACGGCACCGAAACTCTCTGTGCTTACCGGGTTGGCAGCGCGAGTGTGACTCCCTTGGTGTAGCACACGCCCGTAGGCCACGATAACCATTTTCAAACAGGTGGACGTGTGTTTGTCTGCCACCTAATTGGTATAAAATAATTGTATGAAGAAGAAAAAGTACAGAATAAATAAAATAGTAGATACATGTATAAGGCAAAGTTAGACATGTTAGTCGTGGGCAGAACATGTACCGAACAAATGGATAATTATTTTTCCTGCCAGTGTGACAGACAGCTTCACCCGTCATCCTCAGGCCCACGCTCGTAAGGAAGGTTGGTATTTTTTTGTGTCGGAACTCGCTCGCAGAAAGAGGCAGCAGTAGTCCACGTCACCACAACAAGGCGGCGTGGCGAGAGAACTCTCGCACCTATCTTCAAGGTACCCTAAAAATAAACGAAAAAGTGGGCTCTGCCTCCACAAAAAGGAATGAGATATATTATGTATCCATATTGTTAAAAGAATGGGCTATGTTACTAATAGATGTATTTAACAACTATTTAAAAGTGATAGTGACGTGATACAACAATTTACATAACGTTTAGTTAGTATTTTCTAATCTGTCTACCCTTGTCCCAATAATATGGACTGACCCCAAACAACGATATTTCAATCAACTTCATACGTATGACTTTAATTGTCCTTTTCTTTGCCTCTATCAACTCAACCCTGCAGGCAGGAATGATAATGAATGATGAACTCTTAAAACAGGTCAATAATGGAACTGCTGTCACACTTCAACTGCATAACATTACATTTGCAATTGGTACCATAATTGTTGTTTACTGACCTGTATTAAGAGTGGATAGTACGGGTTTAGGGTTTAAGATATTTCTTGTAAAACACGGGCAGGCACAACGTATACAATAAATAGCCCTTAAATTCCTAACTAATAGCACTAAGTATACCTCTCGATATTTTCACAAACAACTGTAATCAAAGTTTTGAACTGATATTACAATCTGTTACTGATTCTAACATTTCAAATTTCAAAATTTAATAAAACACTTTAAAAACAAAATATATATTGTTTAATTTCAATTAGGCGCTCATGCCTGGACCAAATCGTGGAAGTTTTAGAAAAGGGACAGGTCAGGAGTACCCTAAACCGACGAGCATGCATGAAGAATGTAATGAGAGGGAATGAAGCGAGAGTAGTATGTCAGGATCGTAAGAAATGGGGATCTGTGATCTCTGCCTACCCCTATGGGAGACAGGCATGATTTTATGTATGTATGTATTTATGTATTTCAATTAGGTGATTTTTTTTCAGCAGTGGGTGCAATAGCTCGGGGTGTCTGGGCTACAGAGACGGCAACGCCTCTCTCCCAAGGTAGGGAAGACGCTACCGCCTCGATCAACTCCGACCGAGGCGGAAGTATCATCGCTAGTCCCGGTGGCACCTGTGAGAGTTTCCAGTCATGCAAAAATGAAATTAGAGCTAGCTATTAGCGCTATTAGCGCGATATTCCAATCAGTAGATGGTAGTGCCCAGCAAGGAACATACCAGATAGCACATAATCTCTCATAGAGTGGGATTATTTTATGAAGGTGATTTCCCTCGTACTCGGACTATCTCAAGATGGCCTCTCGGGTGTTGGACCACGGTGTCCCATCTGCACTGGATAGGGGAAGGTGCGCAACCAGCTGCTGCCTCGGTTAGCTACTACTAGGGTGAAAGGCGACTATTTAATAAAATTCCTCACAATTTGGTTGACATAAAACTGACGTGGTTCCCGGCAGAATAGAATTTGGACCACTCCATCTCTTCCCATGCGGTGTCGTACAAGGCGACTAAGGGATAAGGCCGTTTAACATCAGACAGATATATACAGCCCAGCCTCCGATGCATGGCTTGAGTCAACAATAGTGCCCGGAATACAACGCAATAGGTTCACCCCCTATTACGTGGGACCGAATTTAATGATTGGTGAAATGTGCGTGTTAATTCACCTCTGCCTAACCCTCCGGGGATAACGGCGTGTTTGTATATATGTATGCCACAAAATAAATTTTAAAATGAAGCAAAAAAAAATTTGATGACAATGGTTAGGGGTAGGTACTATAAAGTAGATGAGTATCTTAATGATATAAATGCGTGATCAACGTAAGTCTCTTGCTTGTGCGCAACAACATAAATTGTTAACTGAAGCAAATAAAAAAAATATATAATCTAGCTCTAATTTAGCTCTCTGAATTTCTAGCTGGTGTCATCTCAATAGAACTAACCTAACGAACCAGCGAAAGAATCATTTTTCAATGGTTTTATTGGCGCGGGCAAAAGTAATGGCATTACTTTTGCTTGCGGCTCCGCCTGCGTGGATGTCGGTTCCCAGAGTGGACAACCCTTATCACTAAAAGGTATGAAAAATAGATGTTGGTCGATTCTCAGACCTACTCAATATGCTCACAAAATTTCATGAGAATCGGTCAAGCCGTTTCGGTGGAGTACGGGAACGAACATTGTGACACGAGAATTTCATATATAAAATTTTATATTTTTATAATATTTATGTAATGTTCAATGAAAGACGGACAGACTATCGCAAAACTGATTTATGGTAGTTAGACAGAAATATATATTCTTGATGTACCCTCGATTGTACAAACTTTACATTTTTCCCAACTTAATTGTAACTATAGACAAGTACAAATTAAAGAGAACGATGCACATACAATATCTTGCGATGCGTACTAATGCACATACATAAATAATCTAGCAAATAATATAGTAACATATATTATGTACTATTATGTTTAAAGAAACGGTAGGAAAATATTATATTAAATAGGTACAAAAGTTCTGAACTATATAAACTCGTGTAAGGGAAAGATTGCAGGTTCGAATCCCGCCTGAGCCGTTCCAATTTTTTCTATATCCATATAAATACTGGTTTCATGACAAACTCAGAGGCGTTGACCAACCCTCATTAACTGCTCCGTTACCCGAATATTTCGGCTCCGATTGAGTAACACTATAGTCGTTTTCTAATGAATTCTTATAAAAATATTACTTCCCACTCTTATCATTTTAAAAATGCATTATAATGTGATAACACTAGGAACACAATTTATAATTGTGCGTGTGGGTCATCATTAATTTAAGTCTATTCTATTTTATAAGGAATTGTTAGAATTCAATTCAAATTAAAAATAAAATTAGTTGTACCTACCTATTTAACGTTTGCATGTCGCGATGGTTGGTAAAATGTGTCTTGTGCTCATAAATTGTTTGTCACCTTTGTACTTCTTACCACATTTTGTGCAAATAAATAAATTTTATCATACCTAATTATTACTATAAAGGAATTACTGAGTGCCGCTATTTCTTAGCTGTTTTTATGACAATTTGATCAAAGTGACGTTAATTTCACTATCAAGCGTTTTAATCTGAAACGATACCGGTCCCGTTTTGTTAACTATGATCCCCTGTTTCCACTTAACATCTCTGACCTCATAGACCCGTATGAACACCGCATCTCCGGGCTGGAAGTCCCGCGCCGTTCCTCCGCCTTTTTTTTATACCACTTGGTTGGCAGACAAGAACACGACCCACCTGATAGAAAGTGGTTACCGTGGCCTATGGACGTGTGCCAGTCACACTCGCGCTGCCAACCTTGTAAGAACAAGGTATTCTGTGCTGTCAGTGTAAAAGACAAAGCAGGACGTCTTCCCACTAACACCACAAAAACTCTAAAGTGAGCTCTGGCTACCCTGGCGGTAAATAGGTATTATTGCCGCGGTATTCTGTAGGGCGGAGGTACTTCCCCAGTCGAACGTTGGCGGTGCTGGGCTGTAATAAATCTAACCTACCACGTAAACGACTCCCTAACATTGCTACTGCTGGCTTCTTTTGCGTAGTACAATGTTCAGTGTATCTATACGTGAAAAAAAATCTAGCGATAGCAATATCAATATCCACCTTCTGTAACTATGCTTTCTTAAGTACCTGCTTGATGGAACGCACTGCGATTTCTGGCGCACCGTTACTGACAGGGTGGTAATGTGCTACCAGTACTCGTTTTATGCCATTAGTTTCTAAATATAACAAGTATTATTTTGAAGAATAGGGAAGTTGCTGAAGCTTGAGCGCGGGAAAGGAGACGGGGATTTCTGGGCCAAATTGTAATGAGTTGAGATATAACTTAAAAAAAAGCGGTATATTTTTCTATTTCAAAATTTAAAAAAAAACAGCTCAATTAAACATCAGGAAGACGAGAAATCTTAAAACTAAGTTTATTCCACGAATATGATTCAATATCGATTCCGTGATCGATTCAAACAATGTTGTCAATAAAAACACTTTCATCGTAGTATTAAACACCTCAACAAAGTCTAGGGAACAAGATAACCCCAATTATTTTTTTTCGTGTAAATCTTGTTTTGCAAATAACTGGCAGCAAATAAATAAAAATAGAATAAAGTAGATTACAGAGTTGTTCGAAATTTAAAAATTAATTTAAATAAGTAATGATTTTCGAATATGGAGGGAAAACTTTTAAAATTGTTTGATTGTGCAGTTTCTCTGAGGCAAAATAAAAATTATTTTTTTTGATTGTAAATAACGTTTATTATCAATAATACGTCTTTTACGTATGGTTTGTGCATTTTTGTGACTGTAGTCATCATGTCACGTCGTCATTTAAGTCGCGAAGAGATGTTAAGGGCTGTTGGTATGCTGCAAGCTGGACGAACTCAACGCGACGTAGCGGATGCTGTCAACACCCAACCAAGCGTAATTTGCAGATTATGGGCACGCTACAGGTCTACAGGGGATGTTGCCGAACGTCACAGGGGACGAAATAGGGTTACTACCCCGCGACAAGATCGTATCTTGCAAAATTCCGCAAGGCGGCAACCCACGATTACTGCTCGTCAGTTGGTCGCAGGCCTCCAGTCTCAGCATCAAGTGGTTATTAGCGATCAAACTGTCAGAACAAGACTACACGAAGCCAATCTTTATGCTCGCAGACCGCTTAGGGTTCCAGCTCTTCGACGTGGAAATCGAGGTCGTCGCTTATTGTGGGCTAACGCACATTTACAGTGGACCGACCATCAATGGGCACGGGTTCTGTTTTCCGACGAATCTTGCTTCGGTTTTCATCCTGATTCGAGAAGAGTGCGTATATGGCGAGTTCCTGGACGTCGGAGTCGTCTCCAGAATCCGCAAGAAGTTCATCCTTACCAAGGTGGAACAATCATGGTATGAGCTGGAATTCGCCTTGGTGGAAGGACCGACCTCGTTTGGATACGGGGCAATTTGAATGCAAACCAATACATTCAGGAGGTTATACACCCCATGGTAATCCCTCATCGACAGCAGTTCGGTCAAGATTTTATGTTCATGCAAGATAATGCACGGTCACACACCGCGAGGGTAGTGGTCAATGCGTTAAGCGAGCACAATATGACGACGTTGGAATGGCCTGCTCAGTCTGCCGACCTCAATCCCATAGAGCATGCCTGGGATTTGCTTGGGAGAAGAGCTTTCAGTGATTCTTTGGAAAATCTGAACACTGAAGAACAACTTTTTTTACACCTTCGCAGTGTATGGAGCCATATTCCACAGACGATGATTGACAATCTCATACTAAGTATGCCACGCCGTTGTCGAGCTGTTGCTAATGCTTTAGGAGGTCCTACAGATTATTAAAAACGTTTAAAGTACGGTTAATTACTGTATTTCTTACTACCTCGTTATTTTTGTGCCTAATCATAGAAGGTTGTAATACTCAATATTGGCACTATTCAATTCTTTCTTAAAAAAAAAAAATTTGGTATCAAAAGTTAAATTAAAAACGGTATAAAAATACCCTTCTATTGATATAAAACACTCACTATTACAAGAAAGGGTTTTTAAATAAAAACTAGAAATGTCCTTGTTCCCTAGACTTTGTTGATGTGTGTATTTCAGTCAAAGTGAATAAAACATAATAATAGCAATAATATACATTTAAAAAATATAATAACAGTGTAATTATAATAAATTCTGAATAGATTTTCGTTAATCGATTAAATCATTCTCGTGTTTATCAACTGTATAAGTCGTATTAATCTGTGCTGTGACAACTGACAGCTTCCTGACTTTCAGTCAATCAGTTATTACAATTACGGTTCACAATGATAACTTGAATGATTTTCCCCAGCTTACAGAAAGTGAATGAATTCTAATATATTTAGGGGGACATATCATATAAAGCAGGCAATTCATACTATGGTGAGCATCTAAGAGGTAATGAAGGCTTCATTATAGAAGTGTGTAGGGTGGTCAGCAGCAGCCTGCTTCGACAACAGAAGAATAGAGTTGTCGGCTTCTAATTCTGCATGGATGCTAAGGGGATACATTCAGACCAGACATATAAGTCGCAAGACATATTTTGAATACATCTTAGTCGACAACTCTCTACGTGGTAGAGAAGCAATCTTCGGACATTACTATAACTGTATTGTAGGTAAACGAACTGCAGGCTGCTGCGCACACATAATGTCAATTATGGTACCTTGGTTGGGCTAGGTACCAAGGTAATGTAATTCCCCCTGCGCAATTCTTAGACGATAGTCTAATTATTATTGAAGAAAAATAAAATACAATAATTATTTAAAGAGTTTTTTTTAACATGACATCTTTGTATTACATATCTTTAAAATCTATTTGTAAGTTTTCTTACGTTATCCCTGAGTACCATATAAATCTTTTACAATAGAAATAACTACTTTTAAAAAAAAACGTAGAAATAACAGTTCAATAATGTTAATTTCTTGCACAACCTCACTTACTAAATCTCTTATAACTCTACTCTCTGATGTTCAAAATCTGTAGATTTTTCAGGAATGGTTTAATAATATATAAGCTCTCACTTGAGGCCACTCTCAACTTTTTACATTTAGGCCCAAGAATGTATGAAAGCGAATCCATCTCCTTTCTGTATTAGATTCATATTTGGTCTTCGCAAATATGATCACGTATCGCAGTTTCAGCACTTACTCAAGTGACTCCCAATTCGATTTCTATGTCCGCGCCCTCTCATTCCACAACCTTTTTGGACAAGTCCTTCACAGTCCAGGCTGTGCGGTTTTGGAATGCGTTGCCTTTGAATATTAGACGTGTACAATCCCTGGCCATATTCTAAAAAATGATAAAAGAACACTGTCTGTGTGTTCTTTGTGACTTTATCATGTGGTCTTGCGTAGGATTATTATATAGGTACTCGATGAGTTGTGTAGGAATCGGTTTAAAGATGTTTATTTCTCATAAAAAACATACAGTTCACTTAAAATGAGATAAGTACAAATAAATGTTATATAAGATAACATAAGTATAACATATAAGAATAATATTGAATACCTATATGTGTATATCTAATATTTGTGTATGTATTGAATGAATGTGTGTACTTAGGTATTCGTAAAATATTATAAAATTATAGTACTTAATATTATTAAGTATTTGTGTATATGTATATATGTAGCTTATGACTACACTAATAACTACCCATGGGTTATTATGGTTAAGACAATAATTAAAACATCTACATCCAAAGGTTGCCTGTAAGAGATCGCTTGTGGCGATAAGGCCACCATTTGTACATTTTTCATGATGTTCATTGAAAGGTTGGAAGCTGTCAGTTGTCACATCACAGATTAATACGACTTTTACAGTTAATAAACACGAGAATTATTTAATCGATGACCGAAAATCAATTCAGAATTTCTTATAATTACACTGTTATTATATTTTTTAAATGTGTATTATTGTTATTATTATGTTTTGTTCACTTTGACTGAAATAATACTACGATGAAAGTGTTTTTATTGACAATATTGTTTGAATCGATCACAGTAATCGATATTGAATCATATTCGTGAAATAAACTTAGTTTTAAGATTTCTCGTTTTCCTGGTGTTCAATATAGCTGTTTTTTTAAATTTAGAAATAGAAAAATATACCGCATTTTTTCAGTCATATCTCAACTCATTACAATTTGGCCCAGAAATCCCCGTCTCCTTTCCCCGTTCTATTACCGGAACAATCGGAGTGCCATGATCCGATCGGTCCACTTTATAATTAACTTCCTCACTATCTAAACGTTTAAGTTCTCGCTCGACTGGCCCGCGTAAGGCGAGCGGCAGCAAGCGAACTTTAACATATACCGGAGTTTTATCAACCAAATGCAATTTGTATCAGAATAAACGGGATATTTACCATGTTTCATAATTTTGAGTTTCCGATATTTCGGCGCTATTGCAAGCACCATGTTCACGGAGGAACTGGAGTAGTGGCGGTGAACAAAGAAAAAGATTTTTCTTCTAGGGGTAATTATATCGATCTACCCTCTTTCGAGTTCTTTTACTACGCGTATCTGCACTACTATTGGTTTCACTCTCACTACAAACTCGAACCCGATCTCAATCACGTTCACGACATACGATGCTCACTGTATCCACTCGCGATTTTGTTTTAGCTTGTTCCCGATTGTTTTTGCAAAGACGGACCACTGGATGCCAGACGTTCGGCAGTTGAAACCCATCCTCACGATTGAAATTTTTATACTTTTTTATTTCAATTGCTTCCCTAACCAGTCTTGGAATATAGTGGCGTTCAGTCGAAAGCATCTGAGGGTTATGTAGCTCGATCCAGTGGTTCGTACCGGACTCCAATAAATGTTGAGCGATTGCAGATTTATGCGGTTCATTGTTTTTGACTGCCCTGATGTGTTCCTTGATTCGGCATGTAACCGTTCTTTTTGTTTGTCCTATATAAGAACTGCCACAGCTACAGTCAATCTTGTACACTCCCGGTCTGTCCAATGGGGAGCCATCTTTGGGTGAGCGCAGGCATTGCGACAGCTTTTTAAAAGTAGTGAAAATTGTTTTGACAGATACCTTCTTCAGGATGTTAGCGATCTTATCTGTCACTCCTTTGATGTAGGGTAAAAATGTCAGTGACCATGATAGTTTAAATACCTATACAAATGCAATTTTATGTGAATTTTGCAAGTGCCAAGCCCATCAGCAAATACTTCTGGGTATTCGTTACGCAACAATTCTACATTCTGATCACATTTACGAGTAGATAAATTATAGAAATCATTTATATTATTTTGAACATTCAGATCCCAATGCGACCCATAAGGGGCGGCCCACCACCCTCAATTATATAAAGTTATAATCAATGCCTATAAGACATATATAAGACATTAACATTAATAAAACCAATGGGTTTAATTACGCCACCCATGTAAGATCTTAAAATCAAAGGCTTCTCAATATTAATATTTTTAGGAAATAATTTATCATAACAAGCTTGCAAAGCAAAACTGACCTTTTGACTACCCCGATGCTTCCAGCCGGCCACTTTCGAAATTACGACACATAACTTTAAGGTGCCCTTTTTCATTACATTTATCGCAATTATAATACTTGAAACGACACTTAGCTGTGACGTGTCCCTCCCTGCCGCACCTCCAACACGCAGCAGGGCCCCGCTAAGGGCGGATCGCCGCTGGCGCTGCCGACGCCGCAGCTCCGAGGAGGCCCGTGTGCGCGCGCGCACGCTACTCGGTGCTGGCCGTTAGGTGCGTCTCGAGGTGTCCTTTGACAATGTTCTCGAGTTCATTGAACTTCTTAATTGGTAAATCCGGTGAACAAAGATCACACATCAACTCATAACATGCCACACCTACACGCGTCACTAACACCGCCACATTCAAATTCTCTTCAATGTTATTTAACACTAAATACTGTTTGCTTCGCCTACAATACGCTTCCCAGTTCTGGGTACCGATTTCAAACGTATCTATTTTACCGATGGCATACGGTCATATGTGCCTAAACTGAATAAATGAAATTGATTCTTTGACTTCACATGACACCCCCAGGTCCGCGTTCAGGTCGACGTAGGACGGAGATAATTGAGTGACTTCCGAAGTCCAAGTAATCTACGCACATTGCGTCATAGAGGGACTCAACATTGACATTCTGCATAATAATAATTATATTACATTACATACTTACATGCATATAATCACGCCTTTATCCCCGGAGGGTTAGGCCCAGGTAAATTAACATCCATATTACACCAATCATTGAATTCGGTCCCACGTAATAGGGGGTGAGCCTATAGCCGTCTTCCGGGCACTATTGTTGACTCGAGCCATGCATCTGAGGCTGAATCGGGCTGTATATATCTGTCTGATGTTAAACAGTCCTATCCCTTAGTCGCTTTGTACGACACCTCATGGGAAGAGATGGGGTGGCCCAAATGATACTACATTATCTGTGGTTTTACAGAATAACCTGCGATTACAAAACTGGCGGTGTGGTCAGGATGTTGACCTCGCTCTTCCTCCTGTAGGAGGCTGTAGGAACGCAAATCAATTTATTGTTCAGCTGAGCGGTACGTGCGCAGGTTGTGTGATCGTTGGACGGATGTCCCTATACCTTCAACAATATTATATTATTTACGTGGCTGATTTGGTATGAAGTTCATTACGGACGAAGGAAATTGTTTATCTATCGAATTCTGTATATGAAAATTTATTTATCTGCAGCATCTGTACACATATACATTGTAATACATAGGTACTTACAGACAAACAACAATATTTTGTAATTGTGTGGATGAACTATGTAAGAAGTCAAGAAGTTTTAAATTTTTCACATTTAATTTGAACTCAATCCCAAATAGAGGCGGGAAAACAAAGCGAACTCTTTTCGAATGAAATTTAACTCATTTGGATCTCATTATATTTAAAATATTCAAATTTAAGTCAATTTTAACTCAATTCTAACAAAATTTGAACACAATTCGATTCCGATTCCAGTAATTCATATATATTATTACAACTCTTGTGTACACGAGAACGTAACTCAGCCAGCCTGAAAATTTTTGCTGGAAATTGAAATGTCTCAATGTCGGAATTGTAACAATAACTTCAAAATTTCGTATTCTATAATAAATTATAATACTAATAAGTGTGTTTACGGGAATCATCGTACTTGTAAGCTGATATTTTACCCCATAGGTCCCAATTGAGCAGTCCCACTGTGGAAGTACCTCGGCCCTACAGAATACCGCGATCCTAATAACCTCGTGTTGTGTTCCCAGCGGTAAGTAGGGTGGCCAGTGTGCTCCCTGGAGAGTTTTTGTGCTTTCTTTCATTCTTCAGTGGGAGGACCAAAGTCATATCTTCTGCACTGACAGCATAGAAACTCTATACTTACAGAGTCGCCAACACAAGTGTGATTCTCTTGGTGTTACACACATCCACAGGCCATGGTAATCACTTTCTATTAGGTGGGCCGTGTGCTTGTCTGCCACCTAAATAATATAAAAAATTACTACATTAGAAAGTTCGATAGACTGTATGTAATATTACTCTCTAAATACGCGATTACATTTGGTCCTTATCTTATTCGATTGCCTCTGGAATTTGAACAAACGACGAAGTGTAAATGAACGGTGTCGAGTACAACCATATAATATTCGAAGAGCTTTCGTTTTGTTTATCCGTCAATTGATCCAATAATAGTGTATTAAACGAGTGATCAAATTCCAGTAATGTCTTTCGTGAACCTGATAATACCTACGAGCTAACAACCAAGTGTATAACGCCATAACACAGTAATAGTGACGGTCAATATAATACTATTATTATTGACCGTCACTATTATAAGTAAGTATATGAACGTGCGCAGTCAGTCACGTTCCAAGGGGCCGTCTTATCCATTCCAGGCTCAACGGCAGACACAACGATCAGATGCACTTTAATGTGCTGACATTTCCGACAGGTATTTTTATTACAAGCGACTAGGCATTATAACTATATCTACAAAGGTAGTTATCAAAATGGTTTGGTATTAAGATTTACTTTTAGCTTAATTTCTGTACAAACACGATATTTAATTTATTGGTACTCTAAAGTAAAGTAAAGTAAAGTAAAGTAAAGTAAAAATTTATTTTGCCATTACAAAACTGCAAACAACTATTCACAAGATTACCAGGTATGTACATAATAGTATTGAATAGAAACAATTCCAATATTGCCAAAAGCTTTCTACACTAGGCTTAGCCTGTCCTGTAGAAAACTTTTTTTTTTTTTTTCTAATTCAGTGGTAATTACAATAGTAGGTAAGATATAATTGATGTACTTATAAACACTATTACATAAAATCATCATATAACTACGATTCGTTCGGTAAGTTTGATAATCTTCACAGTAAAGAGTAGCTTTTTGTATAAGAAACATCAATATGACTTCACCTCCGCTAGGCTGAAGGTAAAGTCGCAAGAAAGAGTGTCACTGTTACAGACACCAACACTATTACCATGGTGGTCATGAGCTTGACGTCGTCATCAGATGCTTTTTCGAGCCTCTCTTAAAGGGCTGTAGGAAGAAGGAACGCGTGCTGATAAAGAGTTTCAGAAGATGCGGCAAACAAAAAATTACAAAACCTTCTTGATGTCTTGCGTCTTTAGTTTTTGTTTTTTATCTAGAATGTGTTAAGATTTAACTTACAACCAACCTCCTCGTTACATCCAACTTTTACACACTAAGCCCAAAAAAGTAACATTTATATGGACTACTTTTCCGGACACAAATCACACCCCAAAAGTTTCTTCGTACACCCTGAAATCTTCAAGGTCTGTTGAAGAATTGATGTTGTCAGTCTTGAGAATTCAATTAGCTAGCTTCCTTGTAAGCCATGCACAGACGAACGAACAAAACAATTAGCGAATCGATCGTGCCGCTGGCTATGTACCTACACTGTGTAATAATGTTACTGTGAAATCTTTGAATCTAAACAGACATCGTGCTAGTTGGAAAGGTACACAAACTAAATGATATTTGCTTTAGACGGTTAGCGAGTGATTGAAGAGGAAATTCACATTATGCTGATGTTGTCACGGGGTAAGCAGGGATGTAGAAAACACTCACATCTGGCCAAATATATTTTTACTCACGTAATATAAATGTGAACTTATTTCCGGCTTCTTTAGGACGGAAAAATTGGGAGGATGTTGAAAAGGAAGCAAAATGGGGAAATAGATTGTTTGCAAGGAAATAAGATAAAGAGCCTCGCATCTGCCGTTTTTGTGTTGTACACAATACAGGGATGTAAGTAATGGTGACCCTCTTTTCTGAGACTTTACCTTTAGCTTACCATCAGGCAAGGCGAAGTCTAATTGACGTGTCATTCAAAAATTCGCTACTAGTTGACATTTATTTTCGGATTGGATTGTGTGTGTTGTGTGAATTTTGTTTGCTGAAAATTGAGACCAACCGGGTCACGTAAATAGTATTGTGATCAGTCAAGACATATGAAAGGTTCACGGAACTACCTTCTTAAACTAGTATAGCTAAACTTCCAGATAAATGTTCACTTTTTCTGGATTTTGATTTCTCGGGATTTGGTAGTGTGTAACTCAAGAAGTCAGGGTCATAGATTAGTTCTTATTAGCAATAAAAATTAAATTTGGTGAGATAACCACATTTAATAACATTCGGTGTACAATATCTCATTGTATTTACTTAAATCCAAACGAAGGAGAAATACACAGCAAAACACTTTTCACACTTTTACAATGAATAAATACTAATAATCCTTTTCTTGTGCAAAAGTTCTATGTAGTTAAATATCTTCTGACATTCTATCTTTCTTAACTCTTCTGGATGTTTCTTCTGATTATAATTTTCATCTTTATCTGTTTTCAAGCTGTACAGTATAATTGCTATACATGTATTATCATATTCTACACAATTGTCTAAATTTAAGGCATTAGTGACATTTTTTGTTGCAACCTATCTAGAAAAAAGTTCTTATTGCCAGTCAATCATCACTAAAGCACCTTTGTTTCACCAGTTTTCTTCTTTATCTTCTACTTTGTCTTTCGTTGATGAAGGTTGTTGGTTTATATTTACGTTGTTATCACCTTCCCATGCAGCAGGTGATGGTGTAGTAGGATTAACAATACTACCTACTGGATGTTCATCCAGAGAATTTTCAATGCGATCTTTTTCCTTTGGACTTATATTTGGATAGATATTTCCATCAGGTTGCCTGTTAAAGTCTTCAAGATTATTACTAGGATTTTGTGCATTTTGCACGTTGTACGAAATTGATGAAGTTTTTAAATTATTTGATATTGGAGCAACAGTAGTAGTAACTGATAATGAAGGTGGTTTGACTTGATTTGGTGGATTGGTATATAAAGTATTGCCAGGAGCATTCAATACTTGATATCCAATGTTTGATGGTGGGTTTACTGCGTAACCCGGGATCAGAATCAGTTGCCCGTTGGCATAAATGTAGATAGGGCTATAATTATTCCACGGAGAATCATTTCCAAGATGATTAATCACAGCTCTGTCATTACCGATCGAATCAAGTTTGTTTGCAGTGAGTGGAATACCTGGTTGTTGCCCGTTATCTATTTGATAGACTGGGCTTACAGGTTGCTGTTGGTTGTTGTTGTTAGTTAAAACAGGCACGTACATAACATTTCCCGGAATAGGTTGATTACTGATCGGTACAGCGCTGCCGGGGATATTTGCTACAATTGATACATATACAGCACTGCCTGTAGGTTGCCCGCTAACCGCTTGATGAGGTTGATTTTCAAATTGCTGTGGTTTGTTACTGTTTGATGTAACAGGTATATTCACTGCATCATTTCCTACTGGTTGATTATTATTTAATTCACCACTACTAGGAGAATTTTGATTTGATATGTATGCGTTATTTCCGTTGTTCTCTGCAGTAAAAGTATCCTTTTCAGCATTTACGTTCACTTTGCTGCTCACTTCTTTTAAATTGTTCGCGAATTTGTCTTCATTCCTTTTTGAACTTACGTTTTGGAATATTTGGTTATCTGTAAGTGATGTGAAATTATCTTTTTGGTTTTCAGGAGTCAGGCTAAGAGGAAGTGGTGAAATTTCTGTTTCTTGATTTTCTTCACTGTATTCAAAATTATTATAAAAATTTTCATGCGGATTTTCTTCTTTCTCATTTATTAATGAATTGTGTGAAAATTGATAAGGATAATCAAATTTATTTCGATTATTTGGCCAATTATTTGTTACGTGGGGTATATTATCGTAGTTTCTATTACCGAATAGTTTTAAATAGTTGACATATGGACGAAAGCTGTCATAAATTCCTTTTGAATAATAATTATAAATGTCACTATTTCTTGGTCTGTAGTTATTAGGACGTCTCATTGATGCATCAGGACTTGAATATGAGTAACGCTTATTATACTCTGATAAGCCCTTTGGCCAAAATGATGGCTTATGATCAGGTTCATCAATATCTAGGTCATAAGAATCTATATAATGTCCCTCTACTAAAATCACGAACATGAGAAGCAGTAATATCTGTAACAAAGAGTAGTTAATATAAATATTAAGGTAGAGGTATACCTTAGCAGCAACATATTAAACACATAGATTAAGATAGGAGAAAAGTGAAACGACTCAGCCGGGACACGATCCCGCGACTGGTAAGAGACTGGTCGCGGGATCGAGTCCCGTCTAAGTCGTTTCACTTTTTTATTATCTTAATCGATTTAAATAGCAAAGGGATATGCCTGTCAATCTCAAATTCGGCAACAAACAATGACCCACAGGTGCCATGTGTTTTAGTCGGTTCGAGTCCGACATAACCACTCCCACCAGCTCCGGTGGAGAGGTATCCGTGAGGACCTTTTCGCCCGTATAATAAAAGCATAGAAATTGCTTTAAAGTTTCATTAAATATTAAAGACAGAAATTATATTTAAGAAACCACATTAAGACGGACAACATTAAGCACTAAAAACACTAGTAGTGTCACACTGAACAAACGATCAACAATACAATCCGATATCAACATACAACGTAATTCAAATTAGAGAAAAAAAACATAACACTAAAAATACCTGTACGTTAGTCGCCATGGTAGACTACCAAATGATAAGTAATAACGATACGAAGTAAATTAATTGAAGTATTTCCTTCGTTGTAAACCCAATGATGATGTGGCTTTAATTCATATTTAATTTGATCAACATTAGATCGGTGAGTCATTAAACAATACTGAATTATATTGAATTAATAGGACACGATTCGATTAGTACCTATCATTTAATTGTCGAAATAGAAAACACCCTCATTTTCATTACTAACAACTTCATTAAGAATATTGGGAATATAGGGTCAAGGTCAAGCTGATAGATTTGCTGATGGACGACTCTGACTGCACTCTGGTGCAGGTCTTCCTCTCAGTAGATACAGAAGTTTTCGGGAATAGTTTCAGGCACAAGACCTCGTGTCAGCAGTCCATTACCCATACCACTAGGCTACCGCGGCTAAATATATTAAGAATACCATGGCTATAATAACCTCGTGTTGTGTTCCCGACGGTGAGTAGGGTACTGGCAAGTTTTTGTGCTGTTAGTGTTTTGCACTGACGGCACAGAAAATCTCTGTCCCCTAGTGTTACACACGTTCATTGGCCACGGTAACTACTTTCCATCAAGTGGGCCGTGTGCTTGTCTCGCATCCAGAACTAAGATTTAGGAAATCGGGGTCTCCTATTTTCAATGGTTTGATTAATCTGGTCTTGAATTGGGAGCGACTCCATTTATCCTTCCTTTCTTCCTCCATTCGTCCTCCTCGTAGCTATTTTCCAGTTGTGCCCAAAGCTTACACTTTGGAGCCCGAGATCTGCTGTAGAGTGGCCACCTAACACCGATAGGAAAAATCTCAGGGCTCCATCCATATATCAGTAGGTGTACCAACAGGTTTACAAGTGAGGTTGGCTTCAATTAGTTAAAGTTTTTAGTAATCAGTTAAACTATTTCGAAAATATACACTATTTCTGAAGTTAATTTTTCGAAGTTAAAATACCACAAAATTTATACACAAATGCATGAGTACTATTTTTTTTTTTTTTTATATAGGACACGCCAACTTGACCTCACCTCGCCTGATGGTAAGCTAAAGGCAAAGTCTCAGGAAAGAGGGTCACCATTACAGACACTAAGTGCTACAATGGTGGCACTCAGCTTGGCGGCCTCATCAGATGCTTTTTCACGCCCCGCTTAAAGGCCCCGGGACTGTAGGAAGAAGGAAACACGTGTGCTGGTAATGAATTCCAGGTCTTAGTGGTACGGCAAAGAAAAGAGTCTCCGAACCGCTTGGTTCTTGCTCGTATATTCTGCACAGTGTGAGGGTGACATCTAAGGCCTGCACGTGTTGTCCTATGTAGGAAAGGAGATGGTGGGATTAGTTGGAAGAGCTCGTCAGAACACTCACCGTGGTAGAGACGGTAAAATACAGCCAAGGAAGCAATATCTCTACGCATCTGCAAAGGCTCGAGGGTGTTCGTGACCTCAGGGTTCCCAATAATTCGGACCGCGCGTCGCTGCAACCTATCGAAAGCATCTAGTAGGTATTTCGCGGAACCATCCCAGAGATGCGAGCAGTATTCCACGCAGGAGCGAATTTGTGTCTTATAGAGAAGACACCGCTGCTCCGGCGTGAAAAAACGTCTCACTTTGTTTAGGAGTCCGAGTTTCCGCGAGGCTGTTTTGATGATGCTCTCGATGTAATTTCTGTTATTCAGTTTGCAGCGAATATCCATGCCTAGGATATAGAGATTGTCCTGCAGTGGAAGTGGCGTGCTCTGAAGAGTGGGAAGGGGAAAGAAAGAAGATACCTTCGCTGTGAACGCACAAGCCTGCGTCTTCTTGGCATTGAACTCGACCATGTTCTCAGAGCCCCATTGTGAAATGTGATTCAAGATCCGGTCCAGTTCAGTGACAAGAAGCTGTCTTTTGTTCCACGATATCAGACTGTTTGGCCGCAGGTTGTCCGTGATAACTCCCGTGTAAGGTGCTATCGTCTGTATAGCAATGTATGCTGCCGGTGGACAGCATGTCGTTGATATGCAGAAGAAAGAGAGCGGGAGATAATACAGACCCCTGCGGTACGCCAGCATTTATTTGCAAGAACTCCGAAGCCCGTCCATCACTGAGGACGCGGATACGGCGCTCCCGCAGGAAACTAGCAATCCAGTTGCACAGTCTAGGAGGCAGACCAAAGGCTGGTAGCTTGGAGAGAAGCGATTTGAGCCAGACTCTATCGAAAGCTTTGGCGATATCAAGACTAATTGCCAGTGACTCGCCGTGCTTGTCCATAGCCTCACCCCAAAGATGGGTAACGTATGCTAGAAGATCACCTGTTGACCGTTTCGGCCTGAAGCCATATTGCCGGTCATTAATTAAGGAGTGATCCTCTAGGTGACGCATGAGCTGTTTGTTAATGATGTGCTCAAAGACCTTGCACAGCACTGAGGTGACGGCTATGGGTCGATAGTTGGCTGGCTCTGAGCGATCCCCCTTCTTGGGGATCGGCTGTACATTCGCCTCTTTCCAAGCCGAAGGCACTGTACCTGAGCTGTAGGACAGTCGGTACAGCCGCGTAAGCATCGGAGACAACTCCGCTGCACATTTTTGTAAGACCACCGCTGGAATACCATCCGGGGCCACTGGCTTTCCGGACATCGAGTGATTGAAGCACCGCACGGACATCGCATTGCCTGATACGTATTTCAGGCATTACGTGGTCACCATTGGGTAGTGCCGGCGGCTGTATACCGCAATCATCGACTCGGGAATTGGCCGCAAAGAGATTTACTAGCATATTGGCTTTCTCTTGCGGTAAATGGGCCAGGGATCCATCAGGGTAGCGCAGCGGTGGCAGCGAAGGCTGACAGAAGTTGGCCTGCACGGCTTTGGCCAGTCGCCAGTATCCACGGCTGCCCGTGGGATGTGCCACTAGCTCTTGACCAAGCCGTGCAATGCGCAGGGCATCCGCTCTGACGTAAGCCCTCTTGCAGACCTTTGTGGCTCTGTTGTACGCCGCCTTGAAGTGGCCCACATTGGGATCGTGCGTGGCACGCGCCCTTACCCAAGCGCGATACGCGGACTGCTTTTGATCAACAGCCCTCGTACACTCGCGCCCGAACCAAGGGCGCACTCCTCGGGCACCGGTGACATCAGTGTACGGGATATAGTATTCCATACCCAGACCGATCTCACCGGCAACAGCAGTAGCACAATCTGAGGGTTTCTTACCTTCAAAGCAGCGTTCAACCCACGGGATGGATGCAAAATAGTTGCGCAGCCCATCCCAATCTGCTGACGAGTAGTGCCAGAGACGCCGCTTCCCCTGCACGGGTCGTGAGGGCGCTATAATTGGCACCTTGGAGCAGACCAGACAGTGGTCGGAATTGCCTAAAGCGGCTTGTACCGAAACACTGTACAGGTCTGGGTGACTCGTCAGCAGAAGGTCTAGCAGAGAGGGTGCTAGGCCCGACCTTCTTGGTATTCTAGTGACCTCGTGTACCAATTGGGTCAGGCCATGCGCCAGAGCAAATGCATGGGCGGCTCTTCCCGCATGGTCTGTTTTGGCGGAGCCCAACCAGGATTCGTGGTGGGCGTTAAAGTCCCCCAAAAATACCACTTCGGCGTTCGGAAACCGTTCCTGCGCATCATCTGTCGCCTGACTCAGGTATTCAAAGAGTCGAGTTGTCTCAGCATCTCCTGTATGGGAACGGTAGAGGCACACATAGATCTGACTCGTAGAGCCATGGTCTACGTGTACCCATAGGGTTGAAAAGGATGGGTCCTCAAGGCAGCGCAAACGGCGACAACAAACATCCGCCCTAACAAACACGCACACCCCGGCTTTTGCACGGAAATTTTCCTCGATAACATAGCCGGGGAAAAGCAAGTAGGTCGTGTCATCAGGGCGGCCTATTTGTGTCTCCGTGAGAAAGAGCATATCTGGTTTCGCCGTCTCAAGGTGTTGGTGGACGGCGTTGAGGTTCGCATGGAGTCCACAGATGTTAGTGGACTCCACCTCAAATAGCGAGCTTGTGGGAGTTCGAAGAGCCGCTGTGTTGCCCAATACTCTTAAATGCGCTGCCATGATGAAAAGGAGAAAAGGGCGTGAAAAAAAGAGGTGATTGTCGTCGCAGCACCGCGTGACAAAGTGCGGGATATTGGTTTTGTCTATGATTATGAGGCATGGCGTGAGCCGACACGCCGTACGGAAGGGCCCCCGTACCCCCCCCCCCCCCCCCCGAATATGGTCGCCAGGCCCCCACTTCCGGTCACCAACCGGCACGACGAGCCATACCGGGATTATGCGCGGTCTGGTGAGGCAGCCTTCCAGGGTGGTTAGTCCCAGTTGGGCCTCCTCTCTCCGCGGGCGGCCAGCGGCACCACCGTTTCTACGGGTCTCCCTGACCGGCGCGTCGCCCCACACCATCCTCACTAGACTACGCCAAGACCCACTGGTCCCACTAGTGCTGCGACCACCATCACCTCTACCCGGCTATGCATTTGCTGATCCCTGAACGCAATCCAACCGAAATTGAATTACTATGAAGGGTTTTTCGCAATATTGCACGGTGGTACCAACCCGGTCGAAATTTGTGACAAATTTGTGCCGTCAAATCTCTACCACCAGTAATCTACTATCATATATTTTGTATACTCACAGCTCCCTCTAGCAACAACTGTTAGAACTATTTCGTACCAACTGGTCTCGCTTTGCCAAGAACGAACGTGAACACTTTTAGAGCGCCATCTGTATCCTCTGTAACTGTAATTACTTCCCTCGCTTGCTCGGCTACAAAGGACGTTGCCTTACTCCTTCAGTAAAATCGTGTAAATCTTACAGACTTTTAGTTTTCTCAGCTGTTATACTGCTGTGTATATTTTTAAAAGAGAAAACTGTTTCCCGTACAAATGAGGACATTAATAGATTATGAGTACCGAGAAAGTGAAAATTAGGCTGTAATGAAAGGTCTTTGAAAAATTATTAAAGCCCCATTTTCCTATTTATTTGCAATTGCCGAATCAGTTCTGTCTTATCGGTTTATTGTAGTAAAGTTTAACTACATACTTATTTCATTGCATTACATTTTTATTGAATGTTGCCAGTTCGTAGATATTTTGATTGAATACGATCTCCTTCGCTAACGGGATTCGTTGATCAATGACTTTATTTAAGGTGAACTACGACATACAAGTTGTCACTTGGCAAGGCTTCGTTCGGACATAGAGTGTGACACTCGTAACATGTAATCCGTACCGTCTTTTTGTTTAACCAAATCTTTTATTGTTCAGATATGAATGTAATAGTACTTAGTTGAACTGCTGAACTTAAGAAGTTAAGAGAGTGAAAACTTCAGCCAAAGTGATTTTTTTTTTTTATACCACTTAGTTGGCAGACAAGCACACGGCCCACCTGATGGAAAGTAGTTACCGTGGCCTATGGACGTCTGTAACACCAGAGGAGTCACAGTCGCGCTGCCAACCCTGTAAGTACAGAGTTTCTGTGCCGTCAGTAGAAGACAAATCAGGACAAGCCTTTAGTCTTCCCACTGACGGCACAAATTCTCCAGTGAGCTCTGGCTGAATCAAGAGAATGTCTTGAATCATGTTGTGAAACCTCTCATCACTACACTTTTTAATGTGGATAGTGGATTTGAGCTCCTCAGTCGTCGTAGCACCTCATACTATCCTCCAAAAAAACGCATACCTACGAGTACTATGCATATTATAGTGTACATGTTGTAACGAGATTGGGATTAATACGCTGAGTATAATAATTCCCACTATAACATCATAAAAAAAAGAGCTGGCAACTCTAAACCTTCCGTGTCTGAATCGTGGCCTGAATCAACTAACACGCAGTATGGCCGAGTATGGTGGGGATGTCATTTGTATTTTAGAGTTTAGCCACTGGACTTATTTGCTGACGTGAACTCTAGTAATAAACATTTTATCTTCATACGTTTATTAAACTATATCTGTACAACAATACAACGCTGCTATAAATAACATAACACAACAATAAATAACACTCAAACATAAAAGTTATATTTTTTAATTATCTTTCTTCTTATTTTCTTGGACATCTTCTTCATCGTCTTTGTCATTCGATATTTCTTTAAACGTAACTTTATCGATATTAGCTTGTTTGTCAAAATCTTTATTCTCATCTTTATCTTTGAAACCAGAGAACATGATTGCCGGTTGTGCTATAACATAATTATTCCCTCCTTGTGGCTGTGCTTCCGAAGTTTTAGGTTGATCTTGGGTAGTGGGACCATTATCATGATTAGGGAAAACAATACTTTCATCTTTCTGTGGAGACGGTAAGGGCGGTTGATAGTTGTTAGAAGAACTATACAATCCTAAGTTATTATTTGTTTGACCGTTACCATTTTGAACGTTGTTGTTTGGTACTGGTTGAGCGAGAACATATCCGTTTAATGCCGGTACATTATTTTGCTGTGGGTTCACTACAATACCCGGAATTTGAATCCATTGCCCGTTGGCATAAATTAAAATAGAACTGGGATTATTTGTGGGAGAATTACCTTGAACAGGACTCACTATCACATTATTATAGCCGTTCGAATTAGGTCTATTTGTAGTGAATGGAATATTAGCGGATATTGGTTGACCATTAGAAACTTGATAATTCTGAACACCGAGTTGCTGAGGATTATTCGTATTTGGTTGTCCGTTAACCGCTTGATAAATCTGATTGCCGGGTTGCTGCTGGTTATTAGTATTTGGAATATGTGTAGAGATTGGTTGTCCATTAGCCACTTGATAAACTTGATTACTTGGTTGCTGTGGGTTATTTGTATTTGGTACGTTTGTAGAAATTGGTTGTCCACTAATCACTTGATATACCTGGTTACTAGGTTGCTGCTGGTTATAAGTATTTGGTGTATTTGAAGAAATTAGCGGTCTATTAATCACTTGATAATTCTGATTACCAGATTGCTGAGCGTTATTCGTATTTGGTACATTTGTTGAAACAGGTTGCCCGCTAACCGCTTGATAGATCTGATTACCAGGTTGCTGCTGATTATTGGTATTTTGAATATATGCATAAATTGGTTGTCCGTTAACCGCTTGATAATTCTGATTACCATGTTGTTGCTGATTATAAGTGCTTGGTATATTTATAGAAATTGGTTGTCCGCTCACCGCTTGATAATGTTGATTACCAGGTTGCTGCTGATTATAAGTACTTGGTAAATTTGTAGAAACTGGTTGTCCGTTCACAGCTTGGTATATCTGATTACCAGGCTGCTGCTGATAATTAGTATTTGGTACAGGTGAAGAAAATGGTTGTCTGTTAACCAATTGATAAATCTGATTGACTGGTTGCTGCTGGTTGTTAGTATTTGAAATAGGTAAATAAACCACATTACTTCCAGGGACCTGATAACTAATAGGTACAGCATTATTAGAAGTCACTGCTGCAGGTTGACCATTAACTAATTGATAAATTTGGTTACTTGTTTGTACTACATTCTTATTTGCAGTAACAGGCACGTATGCAATGTTATTTCCAATTGGCTGGTTATTGTTAGAGTAGCCTCTATTGGGAGTATTTTCGTATAAAAGATATGCACTTCCGGTATTATCAACCATAATATAGTCTTTGTTTGCGGTCAAGGACACTTTCTGGTCAGTATTGCTTACTAAACAAGTATTATTTTTGACTTCATTCGTTTTTGGAGGCGTATCTTCAATTGGGTGACTGGGTTTATCCTTCGGTTCTTCACATTGATTGTTAGCAGGTAGGGGATTTACGTTAGCAGATGTTCCATTACTATTTTCAATGTTGCCTTTTTTATCACTATTGCTTTCAGTAGTAGAAGATTTGATGCTATTTTCTGGATTTTCTTTTTTATATTCACTGTTTTCAGTATGAGGAGCCTCTTGATTAGTTTCTGGTTTTTCACCTTGAACATCGCTTAGGTCTTTGCCAAACTGAGTATAGGGAATATTTCCTGGCGCGTTAAAATTATTTGGCAAGGGCATGTTATCGAAGTTCGTCCTGCGGTGAGATTCTGGATGCACGTAACTTGGGTCCAGTGGTGTTTTGAATTGTTGACGATAAATATTGTTGTTATTATTTTTGTATCTTGTGAAAATAGCATCGTTGTTAGGTCTTCCGTTTACACCATTTTGGTTAAAGTTACCTCCTATTGGGAAGTACTGAAAGTTGAACGGATCTATATAGTGTGCTTCTCCAAAAATTACGTAGATAAAAGGTACTAACATCTGTAACAAAATAAACATTATTTGTACAAGATTTATCTGTATCGTGTAAAGCCTAGAATTTTTGTGTTAGCTACCAGAATCGAGAATTTTATATAGAAGATGAAGTTCATTTGTCTTATTAAACAGAAGCTAATCACAGAAGATTTGCTAAATAGTATTCTTTTTTTTAGTCAACTTAAGTGGCAGACAAGCACATGGCCCACCTGATGGAAAGTGGTTCCCGTAATCTATTGTAAAAAGGACCTGGGATCCTAAACTATCATCCTAAAACCATAATGAACTTGATATTTATATTTCCATTACAGTTAAACCTGAACAGTTAACCGCGGTAGCCTAGTGGTATGGGTAATAGACTACTGAGACAAGGTCTCGGGTTCGATCCCAGGTTTTACGAAGGCACACACCAATGACTTTTCGATGCTTTTCCAAGTCATATGTGTATTTATCGCAGGTTGGACCTAAACATAAGCTAGCGAAATGTGGATGCTAGCACCTCTGCCTACCCCTTCGGGGATATAGGCGTGAGTTTATGTTATATTAAAAATGAACGCTTTCACAAATTTTTTTTTCACATATTCACGAAATATTAAAGTGCACACCATAGATATTAAAATAAAATAGCTAAATATTTAAAAAATTAAGTAAAATAAAAATGTCAACGTACCTGTATGGTAGACGCCATGGCTAGACACCAAATGGTTAAAAATAGTAAAATAACTTATTTAAGCGTATCGTTCATTTGGATGACTTAATGTAAACCCATCACTTAATGACACAGGTATTTCTAATTCATATTTAATTAGGCCATTATCATTATTTAAATGTAAATTGTGGAAACCTGTGATCAATGTGTCATAGAATTTCCAGGAATTGAAAATGATAATTTTCGAATTACGTTACAACATTGGTGTATGGAGCCCGCCGGGTCCAGGTAGAAGGAGTAGGCCCAAGAAGCCCTGGTTTGACGTCGTGGAGAGTGGCATGCTTGCAAATGGTCTCACTATAATGGACGCCCAAGAACATGTGTGGTGGAGGAGGAAGAACCGGAAGGCGGACCCTGAGCTCGGAGAGCACCTTGGCCTTGGATTTTTTTTTTTTTTTTTTTTATATAGGACACGTCAATTGGACTTCGCCTTGCCTGATGGTAAGCTGAAGGCAAAATCCCAGAAAAGAGGGTCACCATTACTTACACATACCGTGTGACAATGGTGACACTCAGCTTGACGGCCTTATCATATGCTTTTTCACGCCCCGCTTAAAGGACCCGGGACTGTAGGAAGAAGGAAACACGTGAGCTGGTAATGAATTCCAGGCCTTAATGGTGCGACAGAGGAAAGAGTCTCCGAACCGCTTGGTTCTTGATCGGATGTTTTGCACCGTGTGCGGATGACATCTAAGACCTGCACGCGTTGTCCTGTGTAGGAAAGGGGAGGGTGGGACTAATTGGAAGAGCTCATCAGAACACTCCCCATGGTACAGACGGTAAAATACAGCCATGGACGCAACATCTCTACGCAGCTGTAAAGGTTCTAGGGTGTTCGTGATCTCGGGATTCCCAATGATGCGGACCGCACGTCGCTGCAACCTGTCGAGAGCATCTAGTAAGTACTTTGCTGAACCATCCCAGAGATGCGAGCAGTACTCCACACAGGAGCGAATTTGTGTCTTGTATAGAAGACACCGCTGCTCCGGCGTGAAAAATCGTCTCACTCTGTTCAGGACTCCGAGTTTTCGTGAGGCTGTTTTGATGATGCTTTCGATGTAGTTTTTGTTATTCAGGTTGCAGCGTACATCCATACCTAGGATATTGAGATTGTCCTGCAGCGGCAGTGGCGTGCTCTGAAGAGTGGGGAGGGGAAGGAAAGAAGATACTTTTGCTGTAAACGCACATGCCTGCGTCTTCTTGGCATTGAACTCAACCAGGTTCTCAGAGCCCCATTGAGAAATGTGATTCAGGACCCCGTCAAGCTCAGTGACAAGAAGCTGCCTTTTCTCTGCGATATCTGACTGCTTGGCCGCTGGATGTCCATGATAACTCCCATGTAAAGTGCTATCGTCTGCATAACAATGAACATTGCCGGTAGACAGCATGTCGTTGATATGCAGAAGAAAGAGAGTGGGTGATAAGACGGACCCCTGGGGCACGCCAGCATTAACCTGCAGAAACTCTGAAGCTCGTCCGTCACAAAGGACGCGAATACGGCGCCCCTGCAGGAAGCTAGCAACCCAGTTGCACAGCCTAGAAGGCAGACCAAAGGCAGGTAGCTTAGAAAGAAGCGATTTGTGCCAGACTCTATCGAAAGCTTTGGCGATGTCAAGACTAATTGCCAGTGACTCGCCGTGCTTGTCCATAGCCTCACCCCAAAGATGGGTAACGTATGCTAGAAGATCACCCGTTGACCGTTTCGGTCTGAAGCCATATTGCCGGTCATTAATTAAGGAGTGATCCTCTAGGTGCCGCATGAGCTGTTTGTTAATTATGTGCTCAAACACTTTGCACAGCACTGAGGTGACGGCTATGGGTCGATAGTTGGCTGGCTCCGAGCGATCCCCCTTCTTGGGAATCGGCTGAACATTCGCCTCTTTCCAAGGCAAAGGCACTGTACCCGAACTGTAGGATAGCCGGTACAGGCGCGTAAGCATTGGAGACAACTCCGCTGCACATTTTTTCAAAACTACCGCTGGAATACCATCCGGACCACTGGCTTTCCGGACATCGAGTGATTGCAGCACTGCACGGACATCGCGTTGCCTGATATGGATATCAGGCATCGCGTGGTCACTGTCGGGTAGTGTTGGTGGCTGCGTACCACAATCATCGATTCGGGAGTTGGCCGCGAAGAGATTAGCCAGCAGATTTGCCTTCTCTTGCGACTCATGGGCCAGGGATCCATCAGGGTTACGCAGCGGAGGCAGCGAAGGCTGACAGAAGTTGGCTTGCACGGCTTTAGCCAGTCGCCAGTAGCCACGGCTTCCCGTGGGATGCATCACTAGCTCTTGACCAAGCCGCGCTATGCGCAGGGCATCCGCTCTGACATAGGCCCTTCTACAGACCTTTGTGGCTCTGTTGTACGCTGCCTTGAAGTGGCCCAGATTGGGATGGCGCGTGGCGCGCGCCCTTACCCAAGCGCGGTACGCAGACTGTTTTTGTTCAACAGCTTCCGCGCACTCGCGCCCGAACCAAGGGCGCACCCCGCGGTCACCGGTGACATCGGTGTATGAGATATAGTATTCCATACCCAGACCGATCTCACCGGCGACAGCAGTAGCACAATCCGATGGGTTCTTACCTTCAAAGCAGCGCTCAACCCACGGGATGGACGCAAAATAGTCACGAAGTCCATCCAAGAACATAGCCAGGGTAGAGCAAGTAGGTCGTGTCGTCAGGGCGGTGTATTTGCGTCTCCGTTAGAAAAAACATGGCAGGTTTCGCCGTCTCTAGGTGTTGGTGGACGGCGTTGAGGTTTGCATGGAGCCCACAGATGTTAGTGGACTCCACCTCAAATAGCAAGCTTTTGGGAGTGTGACGAGCCGCTGTGTTGCCTTTTTCTATACATTGCGCTGCCATGAGTTTGGGTGGGAGAAGGCGTGAAAAAAAGAAGTGATTGCCGCCGCAGCACCGTGTGACAAAGCGCGGGATATTGGTTTTATCTATGAATGTGAGGCATGGCGAGAGCCGACGCGCCGAACGGAAGGGCCCCCGTACCCCCCCGAGTATGGTCGCCGGGCTCCCAAATCCGGTCACCAACCGGCACGACGAACCATATCGGGATTATGCGCGGCCTGGTGAGGCAGCCTCCCAAGGTGGTTAACCCCAGTTGGGCCCCTGTACTATACCGCGGGCGGCCAGCGGCACCACCGTTTCTACAGGTCTCCCTGTTCGGCGCATCGCCCCGCGCCATCCCCACTAGACTACGCCAAGACCCACTGGTCCCACTAGTGCTGCGACAACCACCACCTCTGCCCGGCTATGCACATGCTGACCCCTGAACACAATCCAACCGAGATTGAATTGCTATGGAGGGTTTTTCGCAATAGTGCACGGTGGTACCTACCCGGTCGAAACTCGGAACGGATGGAATCGGGAAAATACGTCTTCACGTAGATGATTATGATAATGACTAGGGTGTATGGAACCGCGATCAATGACCTCTGCCTCCATAAGTGTGAGCCTAGCTGAAGGCTGAGGTGGTGACTCACGCGATGCTCACCTCCCCCTATCTGAGGTAAAATGGGTATACAATAGTCGCACACCCGAGGGAGTCTTCGACGGCCCTGGGTCAACCCCCACTGGCTCCGAAAGTGAGGTATCTGAGGGGATATACGCACTATATAAAAAGGTGCATCAAGATTCAGGGCTTCAGTAACCTCACCTGCAAGTCGGTACATCTGCAGATTAAAGGACGAGGCTCTGGCTTTCCTGTCAGGTTTGGGAGTTCAGACGGCAGTAGCTTCCATTTGAGCTGCCGCGTATAAACCCGAAGCGCACGGCTACGTAGCCGTGATAAGCTATCTGCGCTGTTTGCTATCCGTACCTCTTATATTTTGATGTTCCTTTTATTACGAGTATTATTAACATTTATCCCTATGAATCTAATATATCTTTTCTCGGTTGTTTATAATATTAAAAAGGCATATCTATATGAGATATAGGAGCACAGAGTACCTAAGTAAATACTGATCCAGGGGTAAGTCCTCCTCGCTGTTTAGTTTTATAAGGTTTCAAACGCAAAAAAAGGTGGTGGAAAGAGTACAGAAGAGGAAATACTGTCTCTACGTTACACGATCTCTGTTCTCCAATGATTCATATGACTCCCTGCTGCGGTTTTCCCAAGCGACTATAATATGGGGTCCTTCAGGAAGGGCATTAGTAGATTTTTTCAGAGTCGGCAGCACGAGTGTATCTCCTCTGGTGTTGCATACGTCCATAGGCCACGGTAACCACTTCCCGTCAAGTAGACCGTGTGCTTGTCTGCCACCTAAGTAGTATAAAAAATGGAGGTGAAAGCTAGCAGAGTGGAGAAGGGGCACTTTGTTAACCACGGATAATTTTAGTCAGTTCGATTCCGACATGGATATACCATGTTATCATGATCCCTGTGTGGTTAAAAAGGGGCAAGTTTTCTAGATTTTAACGAGAGAGAGAGAGAGTTATCAGAATCATACAAAATATTAATGCAATAATATTATGAAGTCATTAACACAGTAACCTCCAGTCATGTCCTGCTCAGACCATATTAATTACGTCGCATAATATAATGACTGCTAAATGGCGCACACGAGACATCCCACACATTCCCACTTGATTTCCCACGGGAAGGTATGCAGTGCGAGATGTAAAGTCACATCGCACTAAGCCTGCAAAAGGGGCAACGTGAAATATTTTGTCAATATTGTCATGTGTAAAGTATCGGACATATAAGAATAATTTGAAGTCTGTTAATATTCGTACCGCGATAGCCTAATGGTATGGGTAATGGACTGCTGAGACGAGGTCTCGGGTTCGACCCCAGGTTTTACCATGGCGCACACCAATGACTTTTCGATGCTTTTCGAAGTTATGTGTGTATTTATCGCAGGTTTATAAGTGCCCGGTTAATGGCAACAGGCTCGGTTAATGGCACCTATTACATTGGGACCTAAACATTACCTGGCGAAATGTGGGTGCTAGCACCTCTGCCTACCCCTTCGGGGATATAGGCGTGAGTTTATGTTAATGTTAATGTTTAATATTCGTAAACCACACCGTAGTTATTTTTCATAACTCATATGTCGCCCTTACGATCGAAATGTCCCGGGTTCGAAACCTGGCCAACGTTAACCCACTTTTAATACAAGCAATTTAGCCTAGCCGGAGGGATTAGAAGGAATATTAGTAATTTCGGTTCTAATATTCTTTTATTACATATAAAATATATTTTTATTCATAACAGTATAACACGTCACATATACACATTTTCATTTTAAACTGCTTCATCGGGTCAATGGCTAACATCATTCTGGCTTCTTGCTAAATTTTAATTCGTTTTTATATACGTATGTAATCAAGATACGAATGATAAATGAATTACATACCTAGGTACGTATAATCACGCCTTTATTCCAGGAGGGCTAGGCAGCACCAATCATTGTATTCGGTAATAGAGGTTGAGTCTATTGCCGTATTCCGGGCACTATTGTTGGCTCGAGTTAGGCATCTGATGCTGAGTCTGGGCTGTATATATCTGTCTGATGTAAAACGTTGCCTTGTACGACACCGCATGAGAAGAAATGGGTGGTCCAAATTCTGCTCTGCCGGGAACCACATAGCTCAAATCTGAATTTAAACATCATTGACTAAGTCATGTGATCATGTCACTGAACAGAAACCAGTACTCGTGTAATGACGAGTAATGTTTAATTTCTGACTCATACATCGAATCTCTCAATCTCCAAACTCTTCTGCTATAGTAACTAAACAGTTACGTTGTAGGATCATGTGACTACCGATGTTTGTCTGGAGACATCCCACACATTGCAAATGATTTCCCACAGGAGCGCATGACGTGCACAGAGTGTGATGCAAATTCACATCACCGCACCAAATGTAATACATAAGAAATGTTGCACAGATTTACAAGTAGGAATACAGAATTTTTCAAATATTGACCTTTATTAAGTTTAATTATATTATTGTACTATGAACTGCTGCCCGCGACTGCGCCCGCGTGAAGAGCTGATTGAGCTACACCAACTTATCGCATGGCAAATAGAAGCTCTCCTGCTTTACATGATTTCGTATATCTTTGCTTTTAGGAGAGCAACTGTTGTCTGACCTCTTTATCCTGACGGATAAGCCTGTTCTCTTTTGTTCATAAGCTCAATGTGTTGTTACTAGCTAGCATATTATAAAGTTGGTTTGGACCCCAAAAATTTAGGTAAGACTCTCCAATCTACACTAATAAACTAAATAACGTAATATTTACAAGAACATAAAACTTACATTTATTTTGGCACATTTTTATGACAGCCTCCGTGGTGTGGCGGTAGTGAACGCGGCTGCTACGCAGGAGGCGCGGGTTCGATCCCCGCTTAGTACAAAGTCATGCCTCGGAGAGCACGTTAAGCCCTAAAAAGTTCAACAACTGGTCTTGCTGCAATCTTTCGATATCGCCTTTAGGTTGTGGAGGTCAGATGACAGTCGTTTCACGCCATTTACCCAAATCCGCAGTTAGACTGGTAACTTGAACCCCAGACTCTCGAGGTGAAAGCTTCAGATACAACTGGGTTTTAACTCTAAGAAGAAGTTTTCACATTTTTATTATTAGTATGGTATGAAGTAGGACTGCGTATGTGACGCCAGTTGTTGGGAATATGTTGGGACAAATATCACTTAGCTCGCATCCAGTCTGTAGATAATGTCAGGATAATGTGTTTTACTGTTTGCAGCTGGCACAAAACGTTTATTAGTCTTGTTACCGCACATTTTGTTGTATGAGTTAGAAAGTTGGAAGTATGCTCACGTCACAATTGGAAGATATTCATTCCCATGCAGTCTGAAGTAGCTTAATGTACCCACTAACTGGTACCCGTGGATTCTCAAGCATGGACTTTTACTCCCGTAACCTATTTAAGCGATAAAAAGTAGTTTATGTTATATTATTCCAGGCTATAAGCTATTCCTGTACCAAATAATTAGATCCTTTACGCCGGTAGAGCGTAATTGAATATCAAATATCTTCACAATCTTTGATATTTGAGTAGGATTTCAATCCCTTTGCGTGACACATTTGTAATGACCTTTTTGTACTGGAGAAAAGGCTTACCTCTTAATCGACTTGTCAGACATCAATAGGAACAGATGTGGAGACACAGGAACAGCTGTGGTGTTTTATAACCCCTTATGCTTAATATTAGGAACCGAAAACATTGAATAAGTATTCCGTCTAAACCGTCCAGATATACTAAATTGCTTGTATTAAGAGTATTTATCTATATATGGGAACATATAACAGTTATGCGTTATACACTGATATTAGAACATCGCCGCGTGGTTCTGGCAGAGTGGAATTTGGGCCACCCCATTTCTTCCCGTGCGGTGTCGTACAAGGCGACTAAGGGATAGGGCTGTTTAACATCAGACATATATATACAGTGACTCAGTCTCAGATGCATGGCTGGAGTCAACAATTGTGCCCGGAATATGGCAATAGGCTCACCCCCTATTACGTGGGACCGTATTCAATGATTGGTGAAATGTGGGTGTTAATTCACCTCTGCCTAACCCTCCGGGGATAAAGGCGTGATTATATGTATGTATTAGAAGTTCATTTCTGTTAGGTAAACGCACAATCCACATCAATGTCCGCTAAATAATATTATCCTACATAATTTCAGTATATCATAACATTATTGTTAGTATAACAGGAGTCGAACCCGGCACCTCTCGATGGTACATTTCATTATCTGTGTGAATATTTTTTTATCTACTATAAAATGGTTTCAATTTGCGGTGATTTATTTGTGGACTGATAAGACTTCCCTCGCACAAATATTGTGGTAAACATTATTTAAGTTTAGTTTGGTAATAGGTAGCTATTGCTTTAGTAAAATACATAAACATCGCTTATTTTACTACTGAGGTTGTAAAGTAGTACCTGGTTTTGCGTTTACCGTGATAGGGAAAAGTAAAGACAGTGTTGGTGTTGCCAGAGATAACACCATTCACCTGACTTTAAGTATGTGTTGTTTTTGGGGTATTTTGATGTTCAATTCAACTTCGTGGCGATGAAGTATGTTACTGATTGGAGCCTACGGTCCGCTATTATATTCTACTTGTCCATTTATGGGGAAATAATACCCCTAGTGGGTCCTATACGCTAATTTTTTTTTATACTACTTAGTTGGCAGATAAGCCTGATAAGATAAACCTGATGGAAAGTGGTTACCGTGACCTATGAACATGTGTAACACTAGTGGAGTCACATCGGTGCTGCCGACCCTGTAAGAACAGAGATTTTATGTGCCCTCAGTGCAGAACACAAAATCAGGACACTCCTTTGATCTTCCCACTGACAGCACAAAAACTCTCCAGTGAGCTCTGGCTACCCTACTCACCACCGGGAACACAACACGAGGTTATTATAGCCGTGGTATTCTGTAGGGTGGAGGTACTTCCCCAGTCAGACTGCTCAATTCGGGTGAGAATACCTCTTAATATTACCTCTTAATAATGTCATCATCCTTCAAGTGATTGCCCGATTACGTTCTAATTGGAGCCCTGGATCCGCTTATTACTATAATTTTTGACTTTTACGAGAGCAACTGTAACTGACCTCTCAACTCCCAGAGGTGCGCCTGCACCAGGGCCTCGTCCAATTAGCAGGTGTACCAACTATAAAATGAGGTTGGCTTGCCCTCCAAAGATCTCAACGGGGCGCTATAAACCTAATCGTGTAATAAATTTTATTTCACCGCCAGGGCCCCGAACCTACTAATTTTATGTCATGTCAAAACCACTGTCATGCCACCGACGCTGCAAAAAAGATATTTAATTTTAGACGTTACCTGCATGTTGTTAAAGTCTATAATTCAATCTTTTAGAGTTTAATGATATGTCTTTTTAATTTTTTTGGCCTTTATGAGTATATCATCAATTAGCCCATCGCAGTTCACTGCTGGACTAGGCCTCTCCCAATGTTGGGAGACTTGAGACTTGAGACGGGTTGGTACAGGGTTTTATTGCGAGCATTTCTTTTCTCGCAGTGATATCGTCTACATATTTTTCCGTTAGTCGCCTCTTATGACACCCATCTCATGAGATGTAAGATTATATCAATAACGTCTAAAACTTAATGACTTTTTTGCTGTATCAGTGCTATGATAATGATTTTTTTATGACATAAACGTTAAATATGGGAGCCCTGCATACATGTTTCGCTGTTCTTAAAATTCCGGGTTTTTCAAGCGCAGCGTGAATAAGGCATCGGTCAAGGTAGGGACTCTCGCTGGAGCGGCAGCGAAGGAGACTCGCAAACCGTGCCACCCGCGAGCAGAGGTGGCTCGGGCGTCAGAGGTCGCAAAGTGACCTCCGTCCCCCATGAGCACGGGCCCGGGGATGACGGGTGGAGCCGCCTGATGAGATGAGGACTCCGTGGTCCCGGGGTGCGTGGGGTATGGCTCAGATAATCGATAAGGTACGGAATCTCACTGGACTTCAGTCAAGTAAAACTGCGCCCCACCTCGAGCCTTCAAATGCTTGGGTGTAAGATTACCTAAGACATAACCCTTGTACCCCGGCTGACTCAGAATCACCTCCAGTTTCAAAATTTTTTCCTCAGGTGTGGGAACCAAGGTTGTCCCCACCTTGTCCTCACGAAAGGGAGGCGCATATCGCACCGGTGCCTCAGCCTGCTTCTGCTAGGTTGACAGGTGGCTCCACCTGTAACCCCCAGACCCGCACTCATAGAGGATATCGTTGAGTGACCTATTTGGACTTCGTCTTAGCCACTTCCCATCCAGCAGCGTAGTCAACTAACGGACTGAATATTAAATAAAGCCGCGTGCGAGTCGGACTCCTGCACCGAGGGTTCCGTGACTTGAGCTACATATCCTTATTTGAATGCGTTGACTTAGTTCAAGACGTTATAGACCTGAGTATGTAATATAAATTTCAACTTGATACTTACACACATTCCTCAGAAAGGTCTTGGCAGACAGACAGACGGACAACGTAGTGATACTATAAGGGTTCTGTATTATTTTCTTTTTGAGGTACGGTACCCTAAAAAATATCACTTATCAATTTAGTTACTTTTATTTTCTCTGATACGTTTTTGGTAACCACTGATAGAGCGACCGCAGACATCCTCCCTTCACTTAGGTACCTATAGCTGTTGTTTTTACTGCACACGACGTCCCTAACCATTTTTCGTGTACATTCCCTGGGTATATATACTGGGTAGAGTAACCCAGTTGTCATTCACAAACCGTGGTCCACACGGTTTGGTAGAAAAAATATTTAATTTATATTTTAGTTTTCTTTTTTCTTGTTGGTAATATCTTGTGGTGAGTACTTTTTAATTAATTTAATTGCAATATATTAGGTCTTACCTGTGAAATTGCCGAAATTTTCTTACAGATTCATGAGTTCGTTATTCCTGTAATTTAATAGCTATTTCCATTATTTATATTTTATTTGAAAATTGATTTCAAGATTTTACAACTCTGTATTAAATTTTGTTTTTATTAGCCGCTTGATAAATTAAATTCGATCTTCAAAAATAGTACTTCCTAAATGCTATCCATTTTAATGATAAAGGAGACGGGGATTTCTGGGCCAAAAAGTAATGAGTTGAGATATGACCTAAAAAAGCGGTATATTTTTCTATTTCAAAATTTAAAAAAAAAAGGGCAATTGAACATCAGGCAGACGAGAAATCTTAACACTAAGTTTATTCCACGACTATGATTCTATATCGAGTACTGTGATCGATTCAAACAATATTGTCAATCAAAACACTTTCATCTTAGTATTATTTCAGTCAACGTGAACAAAACATAATAATATCAATAATACACATTTAAAAAATATAATAACAGTGTAATTATAATAAATTCTGAATTGATTTTCGTTAATTGATAAATAATTCTCGTGTTTATCAACTGTATAAGTCGTATTAATCTGTGCTGTGACAACTGACAGCTTCTTGACTTTCAGTCAATCAGTTATTTAGTATTGTATTCTCTTTGAGTTATTACAATACGTAGCAATACGTAGTACGTATTGTATTCTCTTTGATTACAATTACGGTTCACAATGATAACTTGAATAATTTTCCCCAGCTTACAGAAAGTGAATTAAATCTAATATATTTAGGGACACATCAGATAAAGCAGGCACGTTCACACTATGGTGAGCATCTAAGAGGTAATGACGGCTTCATTTTTGAAGTGTGTAGGGTGGTCAGTAGCAGCCTGCTTCGAGAGTTGTCGGCTTCTAATTCTGCATGAATGCTAAGGAGACGCATTCAGACCAGACATATAATTCGAAAGACGTATTTTGTATACATCTTAGTCGACAACTTTCTATGTGGTAGAGAAGCAATCCTCGGATATTACTGTAACTGTATTGTAGGTAAACGAACTGAAGGCTGCTGCGCACACATAATGTCAATTATATGTTACCTTGGTTGGGCTAGGTACCAAGGTAATGTAATCCCTCCTACGCAATTCTTAGACGATATTCTAATTATTATTGAAGAAAAATAAAATATAATAATTCTATATAGAGTTTTTTTAACATGACATCTTTGTATTACATATCTTTAAAATAAAAATAACTACTTTCTATAAAAAAACGTAGAAATGATAGTTCAAAAATGTTAATTTCTTGCATAACCTCACTTACTAAATCTCTTATAACTCTGCTCTCTGAAGTTCAAAATCTGCAGATTTTTCAGGGATGGTTTAATAATATCTGGCACAAATCGCTTCTCTCCAAGCTACCAGCCTTTGGTCTGCCTCCTAGACTGTGCAACTGGATTGCTAGTTTCCTGCAGGAGCGCCGTATCCGCGTCCTCTGTGATGGACGGGCTTCGGAGTTCTTGCAAATAAATGCTGGCGTACCGCAGGGGTCTGTATTATCTCCCACTCTCTTTCTTCTGCATATCAACGACATGCTGTCCACCGGCAGCATACATTGCTATGCAGACGATAGCACCTTACACGGGAGTTATCACGGACAACCTGCGGCCAAACAGTCTGATATCGTGGAAAAAAGACAGCTTCTTGTCACTGAGCTGGACCGGATCTTGAATCACATTTCTCAATGGGGCTCCGAGAACATGGTCGAGTTCAATGCCAAGAAGACGCAGGCTTGTGCGTTCACAGCAAAGGTATCTTCTTTCCTTCCCCTTCCCACTCTTCAGAGCACGCCACTTCCACTGCAGGACAATCTCTATATCCTAGGCATGGATATTCGCTGCAAACTGAATAACAGAAATTACATCGAGAGCATCATCAAAACAGCCTCGCGGAAACTCGGACTCTTAAACAAAGTGAGACGTTTTTTCACGCCGGAGCAGCGGTGTCTTCTCTATAAGACACAAATTCGCTCCTGCGTGGAATACTGCTCGCATCTCTGGGATGGCTCCGCGAAATACCTACTAGATGCTCTCGACAGGTTGCAGCGACGCGCGGTCCGAATTATTGGGAACCCTGAGGTCACGAACACCCTCGAGCCTTTGCAGATGCGTAGAGATATTGCTTCCTTGGCTGTATTTTACCGTCTCTACCACGGTGAGTGTTCTGACGAGCTCTTCCAACTAATCCCACCATCTCCTTTCCTACATAGGACAACACGTGCAGGCCTTAGATGTCACCCTCACACTGTGCAGAATATACGAGCAAGAACCAAGCGGTTCGGAGACTCTTTTCTTTGCCGCACCACCAAGACCTGGAATTCATTACCAGCACACGTGTTTCCTTCTTCCTACAGTCCCGGGGCCTTTAAGCGGGGCGTGAAAAAGCATCTGATGAGGCCGCCAAGCTGAGTGCCACCATTGTAGCACTTAGTGTCTGTAATGGTGACCCTCTTTCCTGAGACTTTGCCTTTAGCTTACCATCAGGCGAGGTGAGGTCAAGTTGGCGTGTCCTATATAAAAAAAAAAAAAAAAAAATATATATATAAGCTCTCGCTTGAGGCCACTCTCAACTTTTTACATTTAGGCCCAAGAATGTATGAAAGCTAATCCATCTCCTTTCGTATTACTTTTTTACAGCCACTTTTCAAAAATGTAATAAAAGTGTTTGTTAGTTTAATGTTGTCTCATTCACACACAAAATAAAATCATAAAATTTAGATTCGTCATTCCAAAAAAAATGCAAAAATGTTAGTACTGAAAATTGGGTTTCCTCCAATTTATTCAAAAAGACGGCAATTTCATATGTACTCGTAACGACTTATTATTTATTATTCTTGTGATAGGAGGTGTTTTTGTACTCACTATTCTGTTTTGGTCACATATATCCAAACTAATACAAATATACATTACATTCATAATTCAATACTTTTGCACTGAGTGGGAACTGAACTCGCGTCCTTTGACTCAAATATATTTATAGAATGTCTCCTAGAATATTCTAGATAAGATTTTTTTTTACATGAAAGATTATTTATTTCATTAATAAAAGATTAATCGAACAATACATTAATTTATTTAAATACATATACTGTCAAACCTAATTTTCACATATCTATACTAATATTATTTGTTTGTTTGTTTGTTTGAACGCGCTAATCTCTGGAACTACTGGTCCGATTTGAATGATTCTTTCAGTGTTGGGTAGTCCATTTATCGAGGAAGGTTTTAGGCTATATATCATCACGCTACTACTTAAGGGAGCGAAGTATTGATAATAAATGTTAACAAAGCCGGCAATTTTTCATACATATTTTGAAGACTAAAACATACGGGCTCAAAGGGATATGAAGCTTCAAAATATACCCCGGGCGAAGCTGGGGTGGGTCAGCTAGTTCCTTTTATAACGCGATCCGTGGTCCAACATTGATGGAAGTTCCCAAAAACTGGTCATAATTAAAAATTTGTTTCAGATAAAACAAGATGTCGTCAACCAACGACCTGCTGCTGTTCTTCAACCGCCCCTCGGAGCCCTGCTTCATGCAGAAGGGTGAGGAGCAGGCTGTGTTCGACCTACCTGATAATTATTACGTGAGTTGATGACCCTACTAATATTTCGATTTAGATTTGAAAAGTGAAAATTCCAGCGGGTTTTGAACCCGTCTCTTATAGGAGGAATGTTCTAACAACTCAGCTACTGAGCCACGACTTGGGCATTCGAAATTTTGCTATACAATCATTTTGTGGCGACGTGACGTTGGCAGCCGTCTGCCGATAACCATACCAACTATGGGAATACTACGATTTCAATAGTTAGCATACTAATTTGCTTTATAATTTCACTAAAAAGTACTAATTTTTGTTGCCCACGTCTATAGGCAACGCTAGCCACTTTCAGGCGGGCTGTGTGCTAGTCTGCCACCTAAGTGGTATAAAAAAATATTATAAATATGAAACTTTGTAAAGATGATTGGATGCTCACTACATAAATCCAAATATCTAATGGTGGCACTTCTCATGGCTATTTGTACTTGCGTATTAGACATATTTGACAAACAATTACCATGTGCGGTCAGTGTATTTGATAAAGTATTCACCTCATTGCCTATTGGACTAATATGGCCAATACAATTGATAAGTTATTTAGTTTAACAGTAAACAAAATATGTCAATTCACATGTGACACCTCTTTAATAAGAATACTTTTTGTGAAGTAGATTATATAATATTTTGTCTATATTTTTCATATACGTCAAATATTTTGGCAAATAAACAAATCCCAAATAGCAAACACAAATAGCCACGTGAAGTAACCATTTCGTATAACTATCATGGTCACTCTCATTATTAATACAGTTTTTGGAAGTCCAATAACATTGTTTTGAGTTTGAAGTGTATATAGAGGATTATTAAAAATCGATACTTGTTTACTAGTAGCGAGACGGGCTTCTGGCGCTCATTAGCCATCATTGACTACTCAACCGCTCCTCCATCTTCCAGCCTGATAAGTACAAGTATGCGTCGAACACCATCGCCAACCGCTTCGGCAACACCGCGAACCGCACCATCCCCATCCGTAACATCGCGCTGCCGAACCTGTCGCTGCCGCTGGAGCTGCCGTACAACTCGCAGTTCTCGCTGTGGGTGCCCAAGCACCGCGAGATGGCGGGCAAGCTCATCGACGTATTCATGGGTAAGGGTTAACAGATAAGGAACGCTTTTTACGTACGAATGTTTTAGTAGTACACTCTAGGTGCGATTTGTAGGCGAGAGGCTGTAAACGGTATTAAGAGATTGCGGTAGTAGCTGTGTGCACGACGACAGATCTATTGCGATACCTATACCTATGTCACAATACCATTTTTATTTAGGTAGTCCGACAGTCCTGTGGGCACAGGGTTATCGAATTAGCTAAGTACCGTTTACTACATTAAAATAGTACCAGTAGTTCTGTGGACAGTAGCACCTTTTCCCCACATTTTTCTGGCTAAAAATAATGACAATCCGCTCTTACAAAAATGCTCGCAAATTTCCCCCCTTTTTTATCTGGTTTTTTGTAACGAAGTTCCCTTATTCGAGGCATGATTTTTTCACAACAACCTGTGAGATCCTGGGTGTCCTTTTTTATATACCACTTATGTGGCAGACAAGCACATGGCCCACTTGATGGAAAGTGGTTACTGTGGCCTATGGACATTTGTAACACCAGAGGAATCATAGTCGCGCTGCCAACCCTGTAAGTACAGAGTTTCTGTGCCGTCAGTGCACAAGACAAAGCAGGATAAGCCTTTAATCTTCCCACTGACAGCACAAATTCTCCAGTGAGCTCTGGTTACCCTACTCATCACTGGGAACACAACACGAAGCTATTATAGCCGCGGTATTCTGTAGGGCGGAGGTACTTCCCCAGTCGGACTGCTCAATTGGGCGGAAATACCGCCGTGTCCTACCTTCTAAGTCCTTGATGTTTCAAAAAACGTAAGATTCGTTCATAAATAACGCGGCACAAACTTCCCCCCTGTTTTCCCCCATTTTCCCTTTAATCAACTTTTGACAAAAGATGAATTTCAAATCAAAAAACATGTGTGCCAAGTTAGGTGGAAATCGGTTCAGAAATACGTCCTTTAGACCGAAACACCTTGTCAAAACGGAGACTCAAATCAAATCAACTCGAAACGCTTGCTTAGTCAATAAAATCAATAAAATCATCTGGCAGTATAGTTTACAATGGTGTTCAGGTGTTTAGGCAAAGAAAATGAAGCAAATTTCTTATAACATTAGCATTTCATGGACTCACATATGGGTGCCGGGTCCATCGTGTAGCCGAAAGAGAAACATAATGCCGAGCTTGTGACACGAGTGTAAGTTTTAGGGGCCCCTTTTATTTTTTATGTTTGCAATGGTTAATAGTGTAAAATTCACCGGGATATTTATCATGTTTATTATTTTTGCCGAATAACCGATATTTCGGTGCTGTTACAAACGCCATAATCACGGTGTACTGACGACCGCCGAGCTAGTTGTTATTGGGCAGACCATGTTGGTATACCCTCTTCCGCTCTCGTTTGTTACACGCATAGCCCCTACTACTGTCCGCGTTTTCGCACTATACTCGATCATATTTCATGTTAGTTAGATTATCAAGAGTACAATTCAAATTTTCAGGCATGCGGGATATTGAAGATTTAAAATCGGTGTGCACGTACTGCCAGCTGCGCATCAACCCTTACATGTTCAACTACTGCCTCTCCGTCGCCTTGTTGCACAGGTATGAATCACTTAGTATGTAATAATACAAGTAACTAACCAACTAAAGAACTAGAAAAAGAAACTAGACATTTCTTCTGTAAACCTGTCCTATATGTAATATGATCTAATTAATCGTATACTGAGATGAAACCTAATGCTGATATTGAATAAGACTTTTTGTACTTTTCTACTGTATTTTATTTTTCATCTGACCGGTTTCGTCAGAGAATGCCGTAAGGCGAAATCGGTCAGGTAAAAAATAATATACAGTGGAAAAGTACAAAGTGTCTTATTCAATATGTGTAGCAGGTTCCACCAAGTACCATCCATCAACAGTATTAACAGTCTAATGGTGATGTTATAATAAAAAGATGAGCCTTTTTAAATTCACATTGCTCTTTGCAGGCCTGATACCAAGGGTGTAAACATCCCAACCTTCGCACAGACCTTCCCGGATAAGTTCGTAGACCCCAAGGTCTTCCGGCAAGCCAGGGAAGTCACTAACGTGGTACCTAATGGATCTAGGGTAAGTACCGCTTAATGAGTAATTTTCCGATTAGTCTAAACAAAACAAAACAGAGGCACAACCTTCCTAGAAAGATGGGTCGGTACCACGAAATAAACATCGGAATATTCAGGCCGCTTGAAATACGAACAAAAGTGTGGTATTACGTACGATGACGGTACTTTAAAGTTCCTTTTTGGTTTAGTGGAGGTACTTCCTAAGTCGGACTGATCATTTGGGACGGAAATACCGTCGCGTGCTACGTCCTGGAAATTGTACCTCGTACATTAAAAAAAAAACTTTGAAAGTATACCATCGTAAAACTGAAACTTTTCGTAGTATACGAATATCCTATAGGTGGTTCGTTTACAAAATATACAAATCTAAAAAAGTCTACCACACAAACCAGAAGACAGAATGCAGTCTGAATATTTTATTTTCGATAAAATGTGCAAATTTTCTCAATATAATTTTCTTTTCAAAGATGCCAGTACTACTGAATACGAACTACACCGCCTCAAACGCAGAACCTGAACAGCGCGTGGCGTACTTCCGCGAAGACATCGGCATCAACCTCCACCACTGGCACTGGCATCTTGTGTACCCTTACGAGGCCGCTGACTTGGCCATCGTCAACAAGGACCGTAGAGGAGAACTGTTTTACTACATGCATCAGCAGATCATCTGCAGGTAAGTCCATTCTGGCTTGTCTTTTCTGGTTAGGAGGTCAGATGATAGTCGTAGAATTTGGGACACCCGGTATCGTACAAGGCGACTTAGGGATAGAGCTGTTTCACATCGGACAGATATATGGCTCGAGTTTAGTGCCTGGAATACATCTATAGTCTCACCCCCTATTACGTGAGGCCGAATACAGTGACTGGTGAAATGTGGATTAATTCACCTATATATATATATATATATATATATATATATATATATATATATATATATATATATATATATCATTGGGAATCCCGAGGTCACGAACACCCTAGAACCTTTACAGATGCGTAGAGATGTTGCGTCCATGGCTGTATTTTACCGTCTGTACCATGGTGAGTGTTCTGATGAGCTCTTCCAATTAGTCCCACCCTCCCCTTTCCTACACAGGACAACACGTGCAGGTCTTAGATGTCACCCGCACCCTGTGCAGAACATCCGATCAAGAACCAAGCGGTTCGGTGACTCTTTCCTCTGTCGCACCATTAAGGCCTGGAATTCATTACCAGCTCACGTGTTTCCCTCTTCCTAGAGTCCCGGGTCCTTTAAGCGGGGCGTGAAAAAGCATATGATGAGACCGTCAAGCTGAGTGTCACCATTGTCACACGGTATGTGTAGGTAATGGTGACCCTCTTTTCTGAGACTTTGCCTTCAGCTTACCATCAGGCAAGGCGAAGTCTAATTGACGTGTTCTATATATAAAAAAAATAAAAAAATGCTTAACCCTCCGGTGATAAAGTTGTGATTATTTGCATGATAGTTACTTGAGTAGCCAATATGCCGAACAAAAATGATTAAAAGGCCAAAATGATGCCCCTGATGCCAAAATGGAACCGCACTAAATGGTCGACGATGAAACACGCTTGCTTAGTAGTACTTGGCATTTTGTTTATTATTTAAAAAGAATATTAGTTATACCATAGTTTACCCTTTTTTTTTTATCGTGCGAAAATTCCCCCGGATACCCCCCACCAGAGCCAGTGGGAGAGGTTATGTCGGACTCGAACCGACTAAAACGCCCGCCGTCTGAGGGTCGTAAATTGCCGGAGGTGAGATTGCCGGACCTATAGTTTACCCTAAAAACACGAACTCAATTCAGTGAATCTCGCTATGGGTGATTCTGAATTATCCTCTGGAAAACGTTGGTAGGCGTAGTCTTTTTTAAGTTCCCAGTGCCTATATTACGTTTAAATAGATACAATAAGTAACCTAAGACGGCAAATAAATCTTTCTTTTCTCTCCTTAGATACAACACTGAACGCTACTGCAACGGCCTGTCTCGTGTCCGCCGCTACGGCAACTTCCGCGAGCCCATCGAAGAGGGCTACTTCCCCAAGCTGGACTCGCAAGTAGCCAGCAGGGCTTGGCCTCCTCGGTAACTATTTTATTATTCTTTCATTTATAAGTCCAGCAGGTCTGTTCGACTGGTTAGACTGCGATTGATCTATGGACGAAATGGCGCACATTGGGAGAGGCCTATGGCCAGCAGCAGACTGTGTTGGGTTAATTGATTGATTGATTGATTGATTGATTGATTGATCTATCTTTTACTAGACAATGTATCTATTTCAGAGATTGAACTTCCACTCCTAAACAGCAATTAATTTTAGGTGAAGAGATTAAAGGGAATCCTATTAATTTCGCTTACTATGTAATCTTCTTTTTAAAAACTGGCATCCCTGACTTAATTGAATTGTAACATTTTGTTGTAACATTACTTTTCTTTCTTTTATTTTTTTTTTTCTATACAACTTACCGTGACCTATGGACGTGTGTAACACCAGGGGAGTGTCACACCCGTGCTGCCCACCCTGTTAGAACAGAGATTTTCTGTGCCGTCAGTGCAGAACACAAAATCAGGACAAGCCTTTGGTCGCTGGGAACACAACACGAGATTATTATAGCCGTGGTATTCTGTAAGGTGGAGGTCTGTACTTCCCTAGTCAGACTGCTCAATTGTGACGGAAATACCATCGTGTCCTACCTCCTATATTCCTTTTCTATTCCAGGTTTGCTGGCACCACGGTACGTGACCTGGACCGACCAGTGGACCTGATCAGGATCGACGTGTCCCAAGTGGAAGCCTGGGGCGAACACTTCAAACAGGCCATAGAAAGCATGTCAGTTATGTTGGTGAGTGAAGAGTATCTATTATTATTACTGCCATTATCTAATAGGACCCCATTAAGCACTTTGGGGCGAAACCGACTTCACCTGCAAATCTGGAGATCTGTTGATTGATGGATAAAACTTTGCTGTTGATTTTCTACTCGAATTTGAGAAGTCAGACGGTTGTCGCTCTGGTGAAAACCATATAAGTAAGAATGAGTAAGCGTAGCCGGGCTCTGAGGAAAAAACTTCGCATGGAAAGAACATTAAAATGTTGTTGCGATGACGGTAATGTTGATCTTTTCTATTATTATATGCTAAGCTATTGCCATCTGACCCCTACAACCTACTGTCATTATCAAACCCCGTTATCACTTAGACACGAGCTCCTCATTACTTTGCCTGTATAACCACCACCATTTTTTCCAGCCCAACAATCGTCGTGTGCCATTAACCGAGGAAACTGGTATCGACACTCTAGGAAACATGATGGAGTCTTCTCTGCTGAGCCCCAATCGTGACTATTACGGGAACTACCACAACTTGGGCCACGTGTTCATATCCTACTCGCACGACCCTGACCACAGACATCTGGTATGTACTACTCTCAGTATTTATGCTCTCAGTATACCTCCTTCCTTTTAGGGTTAATTCCAGTCGCATCCAAAGCTTTCACCTCGGATTCTGGAGTCCACTTTACCAGTCTAATGCGAATTTGGCTAAACTTCGATCAGACTGCCATCTGACCTCCACAGACCAAAGCTGAAATCGAAGCTTTGCAGCCAGACCAGTTGTTGGACTTTTTAGGGCTCCAACAACCCAAACGACTGCCATAGATGTTGGTATGGCAACCGGGATCGACGGCATAACGTACGCTCTGAGATACGATCAGATCAATGCAAATAAATATCTACACTGAGCGGAGATCGAACCCGTGCTTCCTGCGTAGCGGCCGCATTCACTGCCGCCATGCTACGGAGGCGCTTTCTTGGGCTTCAAATTATCGAAGTTATCGATGAAGCTGGTATATTGAACGTCAACCGACTACATCCGCGAGGTTTTTCGTTCATTCAGTCTGTTTAGCTGTGTAATCTTCTGTGCCCTAAAACTGATACCCTCGAGCCTCCAACACCCTTGAGCCACGAACATGGACGATTCCGACGTATTTTGGAGATCGAGATCCTCTTACCCTTATAGAGTGGCGACATGTAATTATTTGACATCAAAAACATAATTACTATTACCTCAGGAACAATTCGGAGTGATGGGTGACTCCGCTACCGCCATGCGCGACCCCGTGTTCTACCGCTGGCACTCCCACATCGATGACCTGTTCCAGATGTACAAGTACAAGCTGTCTCCATATGGTAACGACCAGGTAAATATTTCCATTAATTTTAAAATATCTTGTTCCTATACACAGCAGGAACAGGGGGAGGAACCAACTTAGTTGCAATCAGCCGCTTTACATTTAAACTGTATGTAACTGCAAAACGATTGATCTTCGTTATTTTTCATTAGGCAGCTACCAAGGGTTATAACATTTAAACTATCGTAAAGACCTTCCTGGATAAGTTTATGTATCCTAGGTAAGTCAGGGAGGTTACAAAGTCCACTGGCGATATTGAAGTTCTATACTTGTCCGACTTTTTAGGGCTCCAACTACCCGTGACCAATGCTTATTATAATAAGAATGTTCAATTGTTCACCCATCCTGACACTGACCTGAATAATATTGCTAAACCTAGCTTGTAACGAGCTAGTCATTAGGTAACCGCTTAGTCACAAACGATACAATCAATGCAATAATATATTTCTGTCTAATAAGTTACCAAAATATTTTTAGCTCGACTTCCCTGGTATCCGCGTAGCCGGCATTAGCGTCGAAGGTACAGGAGGGCAGAACACCTTCAGCACTCGCTGGGAACAGAGCACCGTGGAGCTGGGCAGAGGCCTGGACTTCACACCTCGAGGGTCTGTGCTCGCCAGGTTCACTCACCTGCAGCACGACGAGTTCAACTACGTGTAAGCGTTTCTTTTTAATCTGGACTCCGATTACACAGACAATGCCAAAAATTTTATTCAATTTTAAACTTTACTGTCATTCTGTTAAAGTCTCAAATTTAACGGCATTTATTGCAGTATTAGGACATCAAAGACTCTTGCAGTACTTTTGTGTAAGGCTCGACAGCTGAACTAATCAAGTTTAAATGTCTTCTTCCAGTATTGAAGTGAACAACAACACAGGCCAAGGCGCAATGGGCACAGTGCGTATCTTCATGGCGGCTATTCAGAATGAGAGGGGTGAACCGCTGCCTTTCGATGAGCAGAGGAAGTCCATGATCGAGCTGGACAAGTTCACGGCTAATTGTGAGTTACACTGGAAATAATTCATATGGAACCTAATTAGGTTTATTATAGAGATTAAGATGTAGGTACATTACACATTTCTAATGCTTGTCAAAATATTCGACGACGTTAAGTTTCAGCGGTATGTTACATCTTTTTTCGTATATACTCTTGCGGTAGTACTCTACCCTCAACAAACTGTGATAGAAAAGTGAGCTATCCAAATCCTAGTGACTAATGACTTGGTCATGAGAGGTAGCAGATACTTCTACACCATATAGAATAGTTCATATTCTTTGACTGGTAAGAAGTACTGAAAAATTTTAGGACACTTTTTAGTATCTTGTATCGATAAAACATCTAAGGACCTTTACACAAAAAGTTAAATAAAATACCATTTTTTTCTAGTGAACGCTGGCAACAACACGATCCGTCGTCGAAGCATCGACTCATCTGTCACCATCCCTTACGAGAGGACCTTCGTGGACCAGGTAATGTAACGTTTCTTTAGAGATCAGTTACTAAAATAGCAACCGCGAAATGATCATATAACCAGATTCCTGTCACTCCATTGCAGAATTTTCGCTTACTTTTAACTAGAATAGTGGGTAATAGTTGGTTTTAACCAGGAACACAAAAAGACAAAAAGAAGATTTATTCGAATAGTAATTGGATCCAGAAATCCATTTAATAGCTGTAATTAAGACTGTTTTGTTCTTTATACCATGATATATGATCACTCTTGCAATTGCGCCGAAATATCGGAAACTCGAAACAATGCAACATGGTAAATATCCCAATTATTTTGATACTGATATTTTATTCTTGTTTTGCAGACGTCTCGCCCTGGAGACGCAGGCTCAGCTGAAGCAGCCCAGTTCGACTTCTGTGGTTGTGGATGGCCGCATCACATGCTCATCCCCAAGGGAACTCCACAAGGCTTCCCCGTTGTACTGTTCGTCATGGTCTCCAACTGGGCTCAGGATAGAGTAAGTTTTCAAAATAATTTTCTTAAAAACTCTCTGCTCACCTTCTTTCTCCCCCCCCCCCCCTTCTTTTTATCCCTTTTTTACATCATTTGATGGCAGATGTACTTGTCGGGCCACCTGATGGAACATGATTACAGTGACCCGTGTGCAACACCAGGAACGTCAAACTTGTGCTGCTGACCCCAAAAGCCCCTAGTAGCTAGCCGTATTCCTTTTCATACGAAAGCACGCTCACATGGTTGAACCTGAATGATTTTTCAACCAAGTGTAGAACTTTAGAAATATGTTATTAACAGTTCTACTTTTTCTTTACAGGTTGATCAAAACACAGACGGTACTTGCAACGACGCAGCGTCGTACTGTGGCATACGCGATCGCAAGTACCCTGACAGGCGTCACATGGGCTTCCCCTTCGACCGCCCCATTGCCGCCAACTCGCTTCAGGACTTCCTCAAAGCCAACATGAACATTAGACAGTGCACGATCCGATTCAACGATGTTACCATCCCCAGGCAGCGGTAGGTCAATTATCATTGTGGTAATAGGGGCCATGGTTTTTTTACAGCTTCTATAGTATATTAAGCATATAGTTCCATCAGACATACACCACTATCAAGCAGCATCAATGATTTTTGCGTACAATCATTAATATAATTTGACATTTCAACAATAACATACGTAAAATAAATAGAATATCTAAATGGTTTAGATATATTTGTCAATTAATGAGAAACATACTAATGTACAAAATTTCAGTAACTTTTATTTCATTACAAACAATAAATAGTTATATCGTAAAACCCCTAATACCTCGTAGAATCAAGCGTAAAAAATTGAAAAAAAAAACTGTGACAATTCATTGTACTAATACAACAATTTTAACTTTTCGAACAAACATTTACTTCTTAATTATTTTCTCGTAGAAGTTTCAGTAGCTAATTGGTCCCTTGAGCTGGACCAAAAGTAATAAACTGTTAAATATTCAGTACTGTTATTCTATAATTATTTTAGTGTGGCAGCCCAAAATCTTTAATATTGTGTGTCATAAGTATATAACCTAGAACTTCGGTATATAGGAGGTGTCCGCCGCCACCACCGCCATCTCAAGCGTGCACGTGTGGCAAATCATTCACATCGGCTGAGATTGACGCCCTTATCCGAAAACCTTACTATTACGCTAAATGTAACCAATCTAAACACCATATCTTTTAAAACAATCCTTGATTTTTTCTCATCAATATAATCCGATAAATCACCTTTTGAATTTTCTTTACATTTATGATTTCGAAACAAGACTACAAAATTTCTTAAGCTAAAACTTTTTTTTCAATTTATTCAAGGGATTGAATGGATTCATGCATAATAAAAAAATATAAGCTCGCGTTTATAAATGTATTTTCTTATTGGGAGAGGTACAGGATATGCTACACCATAAACCACAACGCAAATTTTTTCCAAGATAGTTTTTCAATGTTAAATCCTAAAAAGTTGCATAAACGTTTATTTTGATATATATTTTTGTTCGACATTAATAATTTTAGATAGGTGCTGTCGTAGATGGTAATAATGCATTGTCACTGTTTTCACTTGCTTCGTTAAATGGACTCCGATATTATTATTTAGTTATATCTAGTTGTAAGTAAACGGGTCTGTATATAGTTGTAAATATTATGTACATATAGTTAAGCACTTGAATCTTAAGACTGAATAAATTAGCCTTTCGTCAAATATCTGGTTTTTCTTTTGAACCCTCTCCTACCCGAAATAGTTTAGCGCTAGTAACAAACGATACAAGCAAATATGAGCCCTATTTGAATACTCTTAGCTACTTTTCTGTTATATCACTTGTAAATTTAGCTATGACCTTTTGGCCTTAGGGCGATGGCGAGGTCGAGTGAGGCTCCCATCAGTGCAGAGGTGGATGATCCAGTAGCTCTGCAGCCAGCTGCTAGCAACGTCTGTGTCAGTGTATACGAGTGTACTTGTGTCAGCTGTGTCGAAGGATCGTGCTGTTCCCCTAGGGTCTGTAGTCAGGATGATGGCACAGAGGCTTATACAAAAACTGGTTTATAAAGACACCTGACAAGATGCTCAAATTTGTAAATGTATTTCAAACACATGGCGTCTTTTATTCGTGATACGATCATTAATATTGAATATTGAAATTTTATTAATAAAGATAATTGAATATTGATCATCAAAAAATATATTTAAACAGTTAGGTGAAGCAGAATCTAAATGTCACAGTTTTAAAGTTATTCTTTTACTACTTTTTAATTTGATTCGCTTGTCAGCCCACAATATCTGAACTTTTTCTGAGCTGAGTATAGTAATACTCAGCTCAGAAAAAGTTGTTGAAGTTGTTGAGTATAGAAATACTCAGCTGCTTATTGGTCCCTCCCTTTACTTTTGATTAAAAATCTGAGATAGATGGCACAGTTCAGTTAGTAATTTACACATTACAGTAATTAGAAGTAAAGGATATATGAGTAAATATGTGATGTATAATATTTTTAAAAACAATTTGGTCTAGATATTCTGTAATGTTTTGTAGATTAGGTTACGTAGAATGTCACTTGCTTGGGATAATGGACACTGGTTTTACAATCAGTAAAATCTTAGCATTGCTAAACAGATCTTTTAAGTATCTAGGTGTTAAGGTCATTATCATTATGGATAACTATTTAAGTCTTAAAATCAAATAAATTAACCTTTTGACAAAAATATCGTGCATTTATTTACTAACGAGCTATAATGGAAACTCAAAACAGTACGGGGTAAATATCTCGATAACTCTTACAATTAAACAGTAACGTATGGTCACGGAGAAAGAATACAAATATCACCACTCTATCACATGCGAAGGGTCATAAGAGGCTACTAACTGAAAAATACGCAAATAAATCAAGAAGAAGATCAAAACTCGAAACAAATCAAATTTATTTCATATTCGTTGTACAGGATTTTACATGGGTTTTTAATCTATCGTGCGTTATTACATTGTGCAAATTACGCATGTATACCTCATATTTGTGCAGTTACATAATTGTCTTACAGAGGTCTTTACTAAGGGATATTTATTTAAGCTGTGCCTGAACTAGGTAATCCTGTGCTTCAGGCAGATTAGCGTGCAGATTAACAATATTTCTTAAATACTATTACAGATACAACCAATTTAATGTGAATTACAATTATAGAGAGATTCATTACTACTAACTAAAGTTATGTCTTAATTTTGCAACTTAACAGTAACTATTTGTTTTAAAACAATCTTTGGAGGACATTCTTTACGACTCTTTCACAACACGCATAATTTAAAGAATAAATGCTTGTTATAGCGTTTATCCTTTTGTATAGAAGTGGTCCTAAAAACAATTAAAATTTACCAGTGTACTCGTGTTTTATCGTAATTCTTTCAGTGCAAACAATATCTTTCCGCCTTTTGTTAGTAATTGCAGGGCTATAGGGAAGTGCTACGTGCTGTTTTAGTAATAACTGACGGACTGTTACTACTTCGCAGGATTTGTATAGGAGGTCGGTGGGTGATAAGAAAGAGCGGAACGTTGCTACCTTGAGGATCGCTCTCTTAGTTCGCTCGACCGCCAGTAGCAATGTCTTGCCCACTCCCCCGAAGGATGTTATATAATATGTTAATATTGAATGGCAAAAGGCATAGTAAACTTGTTTAATCAATTTTGGTTCATTGATATGTCTTATTTTTTTAAACACAAATATTAATTTCCGTAGACGATTAATTAGTGTTCGCCTATGTTCTTTAAACGAAAGTGTTTCATCTATTATAATACCTAGATATTTTATCTTTTCTGTTATAGTCATAACCGGGCAAGTACACTTATTTCAGTATCAGAATAAACGGGATATTTACCATGTTTCACTATTTTGAGCTTCCGATATTTCGGCGCTGTTGCAAGCACCATGATCACGGAGGAACTGGAGTAGTGGCGGTGAACTAAGAAAAAGTTTTTTGTTCTAGGAGTAATTATATCGATCTACCCTCTTTCGAGTTCTTTTACTACGCGTATCTGCACTACTATTGGTTTCACTCTCACTACAAACTCGAACCCGATCTCGATCACGTTCACGACATACGATGCTCACTGTATCCACTCGCGATTTTGTTTTAGCTTGTTCCCGGCTGTTTTTGCAAAGACGGACCACTGGATGCCAGACGTTCGGCAGTTGAAACCCATCCTCACGATTGAAATTTTTATACTTTTTTATTTCAATTGCTTCCCTAACCAGTCTTGGTATATAGTGGCGTTCTGTCGAAAGCATCTGAGGGTTATGTAGTTCGATCCAGTGGTTCGTACCGGACTCCAATAAATGTTGAGCGATTGCAGATTTATGCGGTTCATTGTTTTTGACTGCCCTGATGTGTTCCTTGATTCGGCATGTAACCGTTCTTTTTGTTTGTCCTATATAAGAACTGCCACAGCTACAGTCAATCTTGTACACTCCCGGTCTGTCCAATGGGGAGCCATCTTTGGGTGAGCGCAGGCATTGCGACAGCTTTTTAAAAGGAGTGAATATAGTTTTGACAGATACCTTCTTCAGGATGTTAGCGATCTTATCTGTCACTCCTTTGATGTAGGGTAAAAAGGCTGGCTGTCTTTCCACCTTATAGTTCCGGGGTTTATTTGTGGTGAGTCTTGGTGGTCTTATCCGTCCATTGTATCCATTCTTTTGTAGAACGCCGCTTATGTGCTTCAATTCTTCCTGTAAATGTTCCTCGTCACATAAACTATATGCGCGGTCAGTAAGCGACGTCACTACCGAATTCAGATGGCGCGGATGATGATGTGAGTCGGCATGCAGGTAGCGGTCAGTGTGAGTGGGTTTCCTGTACACGGAGTGGCTACACGACCCATCCTCACGAACACCGATATAATTACTCCTAGAAGAAAAAACTTTTTCTTAGTTCACCGCCACTACTCCAGTTCCTCCGTGATCATGGTGCTTGCAACAGCGCCGAAATATCGGAAGCTCAAAATAGTGAAACATGGTAAATATCCCGTTTATTCTGATACTGATGTCAGTGACCATGATAGTTTAAATAAGTACACTTATTGTTAGTTTCTCTACAGTGGTGCGCATACAGTAAGTGGTTGGGTCGGATTGCAGACGGTCTTTTGCGCATTGTAAAAGCAACGTATTTAGATTTATCTGCATTCAGTGTTAGTAGGTTATGTTGAAGCCATTTGTTTACTGTGTTAAATCCTCGCTGCTCACGCCTGTACACTTCTGTTCCTGTATCAGCAGAAAAAAGGAAAGCAGTATCGTCCGCGTATGATATAATCGTGCCTTGTTCTAGATTACATATTTCGTTAATATAAATTAAGAACAATGTGCTTCCTAATACGCTTCTCTGAGGAATGCCAAAAGACGTGTCGTCCATGTCTTCACTGATGACATTCCCGATCTTTACGCATTGGGTACGTTCTTTTAAATAGCTCTTGAGAAGTTCCAGCTGTAAGCCTCTTATTCCTACATTGTCAAGCTTGCTCAACAGTTTGGTAATAGAGACCGTATCATACGCTTTGGCAAGGTCCAAAAATATTCCCACTGTACGATTACCCTTATCAAGCTCTTGTGCTATGTAATCCGTCAGATGATGCATGCACTTTTTGGCTCTAAATCCTAACAGTGTATCTGATAAAAGCGAATTATCCTCCAAATATTTCATCAATCTAATATTTATAATTTTCTCGAGTATTTTTGACATTGCAGAGAGTATGGAAACAGGCCTATTATTCGTTACCTGGTCTTTCCCTCCAGACTTATATAATGGGACAACCACAGCTTTTTTAAAGCATTTAGTGAAAACGCCTATAGCTAAACATTTTTAGAAGATGTTGGTTAACGGTTTTACTAGTATATGCCTGATTTAAAAAAAAAAAATTTGATATAAGATCCCAGCCAATAGCACAGTCATCCTTTAAGTTTGAGATTATCTTGAGATATATTACTTAGGGGTATCCAGATACGGTATCAAAACTAGTCTCAGGAGCCTACTAAACGCAGGGACGGGTGCAACATGATATTCGCTAATCATTAGTGAGTGAGCGCAACTTAAATCGAGTGTGATTTATATCATACAACATGGTACATTTTTGACGCTACGATACTATAGGTACATTTTAATATTAAGATAGCCTGATAATTCCATTAGTGGTAAAAAAATTATGACACCCATCCCTGGGTCAACAACAATCTGGGAAAAATATATTCAGGTGCCATTTTTGAAGAAATTTATTTGTATTTCGTGTGTCACGCTACTAATATTTTAGTCCTGTAACTTAACTAATTATATATAGAATTACTAGCTGTTGCCCGTGGCCTTGCCCTCGTGGATTTTTGATCTTGTTCCCGCAACCCAAGGACTATTTCACCTATTCTCTGTTCAAAATATTAGCAGATCCATTCAGCAATCATACGTTCATCTTTCCAGGTTCGCAGTAAGTGAAAAATGGTTGTGTCTTTCTGCCCCAATGGGAAAGGCATGATGTCATATACACTCGAGAGCAATGAATCCGGGTCACTTAAAGAATGTTAAAAATCTCGGAAACTAAAAATGATAGGTTAATGCAATAAATTGTATTTAATAGACAATGTAATACTCCTTAAATGAAAGTAAAAAAAATATGAGTCACCATACATTTTATTAACACAAAATTACATAAAGAAAAAAACTGCTGATCTCTCCTTAAAACAAAAATAGGAAACATGAAATTTTTGAACTTTATTACGATTTTCTTGAATTTTAATACTTCGTATTGCCTCCTCGTGCTTCCATTACTGCGTTTACGCGGTTTGGCATGCTGTACACCAAGTTCCTTATACGATTTTGGGGAATATTCTCCCATTCCTCTGTGAGAGCAATTTTGAGCTCACGAAGCGTGATTGGGGGAGGGTTTCGTTGTTTTACGCATCTGCCTAGCTCGTCCCAAGCATGCTCGATCGGGTTGATATCCGGGCTGCGCGCTGGCCACTCCATACGAGTAATGTTCATCTCTTGAAGGTAGTCATTCACAATCCTACCTGTATGAGGTCTGGCATTGTCATGCATAAATATAGCATCCTCACCTAAATTGACCATAAATGGACCAACGTGATCATTGAGGATTTCTTCCACATATCTTACGCTAGTTAAAGAGCCGTTTTCTATGATCACCAGCTCTGTGCGACTTTCAGAAGAAATTCCGGCCCACACAAGTACAGACCCACCACCGTAGGCTACTTTTTCTTCGATGCATGCTTGCTTGAATCTTTCCCCTGGTCTTCGATACACTCTGTGTCTTCCATCGTGCTTGTAGAGCATAAATTTTGATTCGTCGGAGAACATAACTTTTGACCAATCTTCAATACTCCAATTTACGTGGCTCTGGGCATAACTTAGTCTCGAAATACGATGCCCACGCTCCAGTTTAGGGCCGTTTGCAGGTCTAAGGGGTTTTAAGTTAGATTCAGCAAGCCGACGTCTTACTGTCCATGCACTTGGGTTACTTCCTCCGAGGCGTCGAAACTGATTGGTGAGTTCAGTTCCTGTGAGAAAGCGATTTCGAAGCATGGTGTTCACCAAGTATCGGTCTTCTCGTGCTGTGGTACACCTGGTTCTGCCCGTTCCTGGTCTGCGTAGGTTAGAACCAGTTTCTTCGTAACGTCGGAGAACTCTTTGTACTGTTGACAGCGACACACCGACAGTCCTGGCTGTATCGCGCTGACTCCGGCCGGTTTCCAGCATTGTAAGTATTCTGGTGCATTCTTCAGGCGTAAGCGACATAATTTCAGCTTGATTAATGAATATAGAGCACTATCAACATGGTTTATGTACCCACATAAATGACAGATTACAAACAAAAGCAACACCAAATGCTGTAATTTCGTAGTTCCATCTTCGAAAGTGGCCCTTTTTCAAATTTGATTTTTTTATGATATAACTTTACAATAACTAAGAAGTTTTAATACCTTCATTTAAGGAGTATTACATTGTCTATTAAATACAATTTATTGCATTAACCTAGCATTTTTAGTTTCCGAGATTTTTAGGATTCTTTAAGTGACCCGGATTCATTGCTCTCGAGTGTATTATGTCAGATACACATGCAGAATGTGAAGTGTCGACCGCTTAGGGGTTACTGAGTCAGCCACACGATAGAGAGGCCCCGTGTTCAAATCCTAGCCATTACAGTACGAATATGATCTCCTCGTCTCGTGACTCCTAACACAAGCACAAAGGCATTGCGGCGTTCCGCAGGGGTCGGTCCTTGGGCCGCTTCTGTGGAACGTCGGGTACGATTGGGTCCTGCGCGGTGCTACTCTTCGGGGGGTCGGCGTACTTTGCTACGCCGATGATACCCTAGTTACCGCGCGGGCCCCAACGTTTAGCGATGCCGCCGTTCTCGCCACGGCAGGTGTCGCCCTTGTCGTGCGCCGTATCGGGGCACTGGGACTGAAGGTGGCCCTCGAAAAGTCCGAGGCCCTTTTCTTCTATGGGCGTCGGCGGCCGCCGCCTCGGGATCAGGCGATCGTGGTGGGTGGCACCTCCATCGCTGTCGGGAGCAGCCTGAAATACCTCGGGCTCGTTCTCGACAGTCGGTGGCGTTTCGCGGAGCATTTCCGGCGGCTGGCACCTAAACTGCTAGCGTTTGCCGGAATGCTCTCGCGATTGCTGCCCAACACTGGGGGTCCGGGGTCTGCCTGCCGCCGTCTCTACGACGGTGTGGTGCGCTCCAAGGCGCTCTATGGAGCGCCCATTTGGGAGGAGGCCCTCTGCCCTGCGAATGTCGTGCTGCTGCGGCGTCCACAGCGCGCCATCGCGCAGAGGGCCGCACGGGCGTATCACACCGTCTCTTATGAGGCGGCGTGTTTGATTGCGGGCAGTATCCCCTGGGATCTCGAGGCTGGCGTCCTTAAGAGGGTTTACGACGAGGGCGCCCTGATGCGGCGTGTTGCAGGAGGTCGGCCGCTTCCGGAGGAGATCGATCGCTGGAGACAGGAGGCTCGCGATGTTCTCTTCCGGAAGTGGGCCGATAGGCTGGCTACGACGAGGAGTAGCTTGCTGCTTGTGGTGGCCGTTCGGCCCGTCCTGCGTGAGTGGGTAGAACGGGGTCATGGGGCTCCCACGTATCACCTCACCCAACTCCTCACGGGTCATGGCTGCTTCGCCAAGTACCTGTGGGAGGTGGTGGGGGTGGAAGCGGAGCCCCGGTGCCGAAACTGCACCAGCGGCGACCCCGACACGGCACACCATACTTTGGCCGTGTGTGACGCGTGGGGCGGCCAAAGAGCGGCCCTCACAAGCATCATTGGTGTGGACCTCTCGCTGTCGGCCGTAGTTTCAGCTATGGCCGGCAGCGAACAGTGTTGGGCCGCCGTCGCCTCGTTCGCTAGCGAGGTGATGGCGGCTAAGAGAGAGGCACTGCGGGAGCGGGAGCGAGCTGGGCTCACTCTTCCGCCCCGCAGGCCTCCGGCGAGGGGACGCCGGCGAACACAATTCGCCCGCGTCCCCGAATGAAAGTGGCCACGGGCAGTGGGTCGGGGGACCCGCTGCCCCTATGCTGATGTGGCGGAATGCGCCCCTGTGTGTTCCTGGGGTGCATTCTTGAGGTGAAAAACCCCCACCATTCCGGCCTGATTGCCGGGATGGTGGGGTCTTGAGTAGCGGGCCTAACAAGGGCGCCCCTAGCCGAGTCGCGGTGAGCAGACTATCCCGCGGCTCGGATTAGGCGAAGGAGGAACACCGTGGTGGTTTAGTGGGTAGTCTGGCCTTTGTCCGAGGCCAGGAGTCCCACACGAAGCGGGCCCCCTGCCCCTGCGGGGGGTGAGCGAAGTGCGTAAATGCATTCCACCACGTAAACAAAAAAAAAAAAAAAATAAGCACAAAGGCATAATTGGCTATTTGACTGACATGTAAAGTTATTTACTTTTTACAAAAACTTTTAACTACAGGGCAACATTCAATTGCTACATTATGAGATATTTCATGTTGTATGTTATTTTTAGACTATCGCGGTGTGAATTCATAATTCTATTGTAAATTATAGTGGTATGGTGAATGGGGTTCCTCAAAGTCCTTTGGGGTTAATTCAACCTCACCTGCGGGCTGGTTCACCTACTGACTGAGACTGTAGCGTCTACTTTTTCTCTCGAAATTGGTCACAAAAGTCAAAGAATCAAAGAATCAATTTCATTTATTCAGTTTAGGCATATAAAGAGCACATATGAACGTCAAAATTTTACAATTAGGTATGTTAAGAAATAATATAAAAATATTAAATAACGTAAAAATAAACCATTGGAAAATGATTCTTTCGCTGGTTCGGTAGGTTAGTTCTACTGAGAAGATACCAGCAAGAAACTCAGCGATAGTTCGCTGAGTTTCTTAGAATTAGATTATTTTTTTAGATTATTTTAGAACTAGATTATTTTTCTTTTTTAAATTTGCTTTAGTTTACAATTAATTTTGTGCGAGCAAGCAAGAGACTTATGTTGACCACGCATTTACATCATCAAGATACTCATCTACTTTATAGTAACCTTTACTCATTAAAGTTTTTTTCACTTCTATTTTAAATTTATTTATTGGCATGTTAATGAAATCCTGAGGAATATTATTAAATATTTTTATGCAGCTGCCTACAAAGGAATCACTAACCTTGTGAAGCCTAAGTTTTGAAACAACTAGTTTATTCTTGTTTCTCGTATTAAAATGGTGTACATCAGATAGTTTTTCGAAAAGATTTAGGTTTTTTTTTGTCGTATTAGCTAAACCAATACTGAATAAGGAGTTGGCAGATCCTGGACTCCAAGATGAAAGCCTCGTATGCAGCTGGGAATAACGCTAAGATAATGCTGATGGTATTATATTACGAGCTACTTATTTGGGTTCTACGTGATATGGAGCATCAGTCCAGCAGTGTGAACTGATAAGGCACCCGCATAATAAAATGATTGCTACAAGGACAACTGCTGGTCAGTCACTGATAAACTAATAGTCCTGTCCTGTTGGTCAATCACTGATAGCTGATAATTCTGTCCTTTTCAAGGCATATATGCACTTGCCAGTACCACACTTTTACCAGTATAGGCGGGTGTTTATATTTGTGTACTAGTCACAAGAAAACAGTTTTGAGTACATACGGTACAGGATTACCGAAATAAAAAGGGTCGTTCAAGTATTACGTAAGCACTAGAGGGGGGAGGGGGAGCCTTTACATTGCTTATTTTTGATGACATGGGGGTGGGAGGTCTAGAAAATGATTACATGAGCTGTAGTTATTTACTTTTTCACACATAATACAGCATGCATTAGCCATACATTATCCTAAAAAATAAATATAAAAAGAAATATGCATGTACGTACCAATGTTTACGTAAGCATGGGGGGTAAGACTATCGCTGACAAGGAGGAGGGGGGTTTTTTTTATACCACTTAGGTAGCAGACAAGCACACGGCCCACCTGATGGGAAGTGGTTACCGTAGCCTATGGACTCGTGCAACACCAAGGGCTTCACACTCGCGCTGCCGACCCTGAAGAAACCTCCTAATGCCCCTTTTGAAGAACCCCATATTGTAGACGCATGGGAAGACCGCAGCAGGGAGTTCATTCCACGACTTGAGTGTGTGTGGGATGAAGTTTCTTTCGTACCGCACAGTGCGTACCGTCTCAGGTTGCAATGTGTGGGGATGAACTCCCTGCCTACGGCGAGCGGTGCGATGATAGAATGTTGCTGTGGGCATCATGTCAAACAATTCATCTGAGCACAACCCGTTGTACAGGCGGTAGAACACACACAGCGAAGAAAAGACCCTCCTAAAGCGGAGTGGTTCCACATCACCTGCGAGTATGGGATTGTCAACCAGCCTCAACGCCCGTCTTTGCACCGAGTCCAATGGGTCAAGCTGGTAAGTGGGCGCTCCAGCAAAAAGGTGACAGCAGTACTCCATGTGGGTTCAAAAATTGTAATAAATCTGCTTTCGTAATACTTGAAAACTCCCCAAAGGTTTACGAGAGTACCTACTAGATGTTTCCCGGTGGAGTAGAAAAGGACAACCTCGTCTCTTCCCATGGGTATTGTAGAAGGCGCTGTTACTCGTAGGGCTGTTCTTCATCCGAAAGGAAATAAGAACCCATGACTAAGAGGCCACTTGATCCCCCTAATACGTACGACCGAAAATCATAGTTGGTGAAATGTTGGAAGAGGGGAAAGATATTATCAATCGCTATCATCCTCTTAACGATATATCAGTTGCGTCCAAAGTGTTGGTTCTAGCTCGAGTAGTTAAAATAGGGGTATCCCGACTCTTCCCGTGGTTGTCGTAGAAAGAGACTAAGGGGTAGGGCTGTTCTACATCTGATAATAACCACACAGGCTATAATAAAGTGCCTTACCCTCGAAAAATAATCTCGTCCTTATAACATTGGACTAAAAATCATTATTTGGTGACCTGTGGGCATTAACACACCTCTGCCTACCCCTTCGGGGATTTACAGGCGTGAATATATCTATGTATAATATTAGTATAGAACAGACATATCCACAACAAATTGCACTGATAACAGCTATCAATTCTATTTGACCATTTTCCTTTGAACCATTTTTGGTAACCACTAATAGAGCACGACCGCGGGCATCCTGTCTACCCTATCTGTTAAAAAACAGTCACAACGAATTCTACTCGTTTTCTACAATATTTCCTGGGTATATATAGGTACTCTTGCAATAGTGTGCTGGTCAGTCTCGTGTCGAGACTATACGGTGTGATCGTCAAAATAGTTTTAGAAAATCTTGTGGTGAGTACATTTTGTTGTATATATCTAGAATGTTCTATCCTGAATAAAAAAACTATGAACCACATTACAGTACAACGCTGTTGTGAATCGACTTTCACAATAACATAATTACTGTTATCTAGAATACACTCAGATATAATATATCAGAAGTAACTGAAACGAGATCCGGGACGATACACAGTCCCAAATCTCGTTTCAGTTAATTTCTGGAATACGGGTCTAAGTTGGTGAATATCTTTGCGCTATTAGGATTATAAAATTCAAACTGGCCCCTGATTCCGCTAATTTTGTCATAGAAAAACCCCTGTTATACCACTGACACTGCAATAAGTGACATTAAATATTAGACTTCATTGATATAATGCTATGGGCTATGGACGGGTGCAACACCAGTGGCGTTACTCTCGTGCTGCCGACCCTGAAGAAACCTTCTTCTTTCTCTTGAAGAACCCCATATTGTAGTAATCTCGTTTCAGATATATTGTTACTTTTGTAACAATATCTGAGTGTATTCTAGACGCACAATATCAGTAATACTGTTGTACTTGGTTGCCAAAGGTGAGGTTAACAGGCATATCCCTCGCATCCCGGCCGACCCAGGGCCATCTCTCTCGATCTGGCCCTCTCCTCCGGTGTGAGGACTACAGACTCCCCAACTTATCCCAGGAAATCGGGAAGAGCGTGAGGGCAGCTTGGCTTGCGATCCTTCGTCGACTCTTATAATAATTTACTAGTTGCAAATTGCGTCGCGTCTGTGCCAGGCTCTCGCTGTTGGCATTCTCGCTACACTCGTACGCCAAAACATCTCATACCTCATATCTCATACCTACCTTACCTACCTATATTGTACCCTTGTATAATCTTGTAGTACAATTAATGTACTTTATTTTAGACCTTGCAAGATGAACGAGACACTAAACGACCTGCTGTTGTTCTTCCACCGGCCCTCGGAGCCGTGCTTCATGCAGAAGGGTGAGGAGCAGGCTGTGTTCGATGTACCTGAGAGTTATTACGTGCGTTGATGATAATTGTATTTTTTATTTTTTTATACTTTTTGTACAAATACACAAAATTACATTTATACAGAAATATAGAAGATAATGTCACTATTTTTCGAAAATCCTAATATTATGTGGTCTGACTGCAATACTTTGATTTTTTTTATACCACTTAGGTACAAGCACACGGCCCACCTGATGACAAGTGGTTACCGTGGCCTATGGACGTGTGTAACACCAAAGGAGTCACACACGCGCTGCCGACCTTTAAGCACAGTTTCTTTGCCGTCAGTGTAGAAGACAAAGCAGGATAAACCTTTAGTCTTCCCACTGACTGCACAAAAACACTCCAGTGAACTCTGGATCATCTGGATCTCATCGCTGGGAACACAACACAAAGTTATTATGGCCGCGGTATTCTGTAAAGCGGAGGTACTTGCCCAGTCGGACTGCTCAATTGGACGGAAATACCGTCGTGTCCTATCTCCAGTTGATATCACCGATGGATTGGGAAGCCATATAATATATAGCAGTCAGGTAAATATCGAAGTTCAGCAATATTCTAAAACCTAATACAACAGTGCCTACCCCTTCGGGGATTTACAGGCGTGAAAATATATGTACGTACTCTAAAATACATATTAATACGCAAACTATGTTTAGTGACTGTTATTTATTTATTCTTCACCGAATTCATTATAGACTATTCCACCTTCCAGCCTGCTCAATACAAGCATGCGAAGACCGCGATCGCCAACCGTTTCGCCGCCGGAGCGAGTCGCATCATCCCCATCCGCGAGATCGCTCTCCCGAACCTCTCCCTCCCCAAGGAGCTGCCCTACCATGCGCAGTTCTCGCTCTGGATACCCAAGCATCGCCTCATGTCCAGCAAGCTCATCGAAATATTCATGAGTAAGTAGTTTTGTTCTTTTAGGTGACAGATAAGCATTCTACCTACCAGTAAATTGTAGACTTTATGCGTATAGCATTAAAGTTCACAATTAAATGAACAAGGGTGCATAAGATTTTTTCATTGACTCTACAAGATACCATTTTCTTTAGACTTTAACAGTATGAGAGTAAAGTCTAATATTAGATGGCATTTTTACAGTGTCTGTAATATGACAGCGATCGGGTCCAGTCGGGAAGCGGTTACCACGACCTATGGACATGTGCAACACCAGGGGCGGGTGTCACACTCACGCTGCTGACTCTGTATGAACCTTCAAATCCACTTCTTGAACAACGTTTAAAGTTGCCCAAGTCACCTGCAAGATTATGGGCCTGCGTAAATAGACGAAGCTCTGGAGCAGGAAGTCTGGAGACTTTTCCAGGTCCCCCACCCGGAAAAGAGGGGGCGAGAGGACTTTCGTAAAAGTGCGGAGATAGAACTCGCTGCCTGCTTTGATTGCTACTAAAATCGGCGCTCGCATGTCATGTGTTACCTGTCCCAAAACGAGCCTGCACCCAAAAACAACAGTTTTGTAATCTCATCTTTTTGCTTATTTTACCAGAAAAATTCTTGTCATACTTGAAAACCACCCTATGTTACATTGCAATTGGTTGATTAGAGCCGGAGATATAACCAAAAAGAGGATCACGTAGCCCATTGTTTCACAACACACGCGTGGGTGAAATAATGGGCGACAGCTAGTATATATTTTAGATAAGTGTATAAAAATATTGCAAATACTTACAGGTACGCCAGATCTCGAAGATTTGAAGTCACTCTGCGCATACTGCCAGCTGCACATCAACCCCTACATGTTCAACTACTGCCTCTCGGTCACCTTACTACACAGGTATTATTTTATTGAATTAAATTTTAAAGCATTTAGTATGCTAACTATTCAAATTAAGGTATAGAACCCGCGATCTTTCTTTTCTCTACAATAATGTTAACAGGAATTAACGCGATCATAGTATAGGTACATACATACCTTTGGTTTGCCTGACGTGTCGACCAGGTTACACCGGCCGTGGTCACAGGCTGACTGGCTAAGCGGTGCACTCTCGCTGTCTTCGAGCTCATGATGTAGAAGGTTCTTCCTATACCCGCACATTCTCGATTTTTTTTATGTTTTGTTTTCACCATGTACCGTCACATACCATCAAAACAAATCAAATCAAAGTAGATTATTTGCTAGAATATGGTACAAGAGATATTACAAATTTACGTTTCCTCACATTCTGCCACATACGGCGTGCAAATTTTCTGTTTTTATGTCTCGTCCGGCTATTTGCATAGTCACCAAGTTTGTCGAATAGTATTTTTTGACAAAGATACATATTTCAAAAATAAAAAGGCAGGGTAATGGTAGCACTTTGAGTTTTTTAAATAATGGCTTACAGTTGTCTAAAAAAGAGGCCCCGCATACCGCTCTAATGCATTTTTTTTGGGTTTTAAAGACTCTGTCTATTTCTGTTGAATTACCCCATATGATGATGCCGTACCTGAGCACTGATGATACATAAGCATGATAAGATACCATTGCAGTGTCTAGATTAGTAGTGTCTCTAAGTCGCTTTAATGCATACACAAAACGATCCAGTTTAGTGCTAATTTTTTCCATGTGTGCTTTCCAGTTGCATTGTTTATCTCTGGTTATACCTAGGAATACACATTCGTTGACAGTAGGGAGTACGCTATTCTTGTAATGGATATCAAGATAGTTTGCATGTGTGTTGGATGCCTGAAATTGTATAATGTTAGTTTTGGTCATGTTTATTTTTAGGTTATATTGTTGTAACCAGTCAATGACGTTGTCTAACGCGTTGGTGATATCTCGTCCCAAGGTAGCCTTATCTTTACTTTTAATTAATAATGTTGTATCGTCCGCGAAAAGAATACAGTTATTTTTAATTGCATCAGGGAGATTGTTAATGTAGATGAGGAAGAGCAAAGGTGCCAATATACTTCCTTGTAGAATACCAGTATTATTGGTTTTGAAACTGGATCTGTAGGATACTTGTTCAGTTTGGCAGGTTCGTATAATTTCGACGCACTGTTGTCTATCTTCTAGATAGCTCTTGATTCAATCATTGGCTTTCCCACGTATTCCGTAAGAGGAGAGCTTAGATAGAAGAGTTTTATGACAAACAAAGTCGAATGCTTTCGTCATGTCTATGAATACACAGGCCATATGAGACTTGGAGTTCAAAGTTTCGGTTATTTGTTTGACTAATGAAAAGCGTGCTAAACCAGTGGAGCTATTTTTCCTAAAACCGAATTGCTCTTCTCGAAGAATATCGCATGATGACAAAAACCTTTCTATTTTGGAGTGCATAACTTTCTCAAATACCTTGGATAGTATTGGTATGAGTGTGATCGGGCGATAATTGTTCATATCCGTTTTTGACCCCTTTTTATATAGAGGCTTTACTATCGACTTTTTTAATCGCTCTGGGAAAGAACCCTCAGTTAAGGACTAATGCTAAGCTTGCTGCACATTTTTCAATAACTTTAGTACTTAAGTCGTCGTAACCTGTAGAACACAGAGTCTGTAAGCAAACTGTCCGGTGTCAATCCAACGCGCAGAAAAGCGAGGTTGAATGTTTTTTATGTTCCATGTTCTTTAATCCCATCTTCCCAATTGAAATTTCTATGCTTCATAAATATAAAAAATATCGAGAATGTGCGGGTAAATTAAGAAACTTTTATATCACGAGCTCGAAGACGGCGGGCGTGCACCGCTAAGCCAGTCAGCCTGTTTCCACAGCCGGTGTAACCTGGTCGAAACGTCAAGCAAACCAAAGGTTTGTATGTACCTATACCATGATCGCATTAATTCCCGTTAACATTATTGTATATCATGGAACGCGATAGCTTATAAGTTATTACTTTGAAGAGGGGTCGAAGGGTATCCGTGGGGATACCCTCCGCCGGAGCCGGTGGGAGAGGTTATGTCGGACTCGAACCGACGAAAAAGCACGGAACCTGTGGGTCACTGTTGGTTGCCGAAGGTGAGGTTGACAGGCATATCCCTCGCACCCCGGCCGACCCAGGGCCATATCTCTTGATCTGACCCTCTTCGGATGTAGGGTCCACAGAGTCCAAACTCGTCCCCACCGTGGCCTGCTTGTGCTAAGGTGACAGATGGCCCCAGCACGCTCATGGGAGGCGGATGTCATTCAACGACTTCCGACGCTCGAGTTGCCTCAGTACGCAGGTAGCTTGGCTTGCGATCCTCCGTCGCTCCCACAGCCACTCCTGCCCCGCCTCCTCCTTCACGAGCATTACTCGCTCGCAGAAGGAGGCGCCGGCCGCAACTGTAGAGTTATCTGCAATAAATAGTAATCTCAACTCTGTCGCAATAGGAACGAGGCCCTGGCGCGCTTATTGGTTTTATATAATCTACGATTGACATAAAGACATCTAAAAAATGCGTACTACGAATAGAGTATATTTTGTGACGTGACTGAGATTAAGAAATATACCGTGAACTACATTAGCTGATTGGCGGAATTTCCTCTCAGGCTTGGAAAGTCAAACGGCAGTCACTCCCGTAAAAACTATCAGTTAAACTAATAGGAGAAGTAAAGGTCATCGATCACGTATCAACCAGATACAGAGTTGATGATCACCGCATCATATCCTTGACTGAACCAAACTTACAATTCACAGGCCAGATACTAGGGGTGTGAACCTCCCGACCTACGCGCAGACGTTCCCGACCAAGTTTGTCGACTCGAAGGTCTTCCGCCGAGCCAGGGAAGTCTCAAATGTAGTGCCCAATGGATCTAGGGTAAGTGTTCCTACACTTAACTTATCCTACACTTACCTCACCGAATTTCATTTTACCCTTAAATGTAAGTTGTGGGTAACAACCTGTCAACATGGTAGTGTGAGGAACAAATAAATAAATAAAAATAAATCAAGTTCGGTAAAATAAATGTAGGATAAGTTTAAGGTTAAAATAATGAGTGATAAGGACTACTTAAACGTCATCCAGAAGGCATTTATCCCAGTTACATCGAAAGCTTGTTCTCTGGAACTCGGGTCCACTCTTCTATTACTTCTGTTGATCCGGCTTTTTCTACTTTTACGGAAGCGACTGCCGACTGAGATTCCAACCTCTAGGTAAAAGCCTGCCGATCAAGCAGCAGGTGTCTTGACTTGATCTTAGTGGGCCCCATAACATCCTAATCAAACTTAGATGAATCATACGTTCATGTCCGTTTCCACAGAAACCTATTGTCTTCAATCTGAACTACGCATCGTCTGAAGATGAGCCTGAACAGAAGTTAGCGTACTTCCGCGAGGACATCGGCCTTAGCCTCCACCACTGGCACTGGCACCTCGTGTACCCTTACGATAATGAAATAACCATAGTGAATAAGGATCGCCGGGGAGAGATATTTTATTATATGCATCAGCAGGTTGTGTGTAGGTGAGTGAATCAGCTTTCATTTCAGAATGTACCTCCCGCCATTTTTCTAGGATCTACGTCATGAACGAAATGAAGCCCATAGCACCCCGTACTACCTTCCGCAAAAACACGTACCTACTGCGCATATAGTGCACATTTTGGGTCCAAGATAATATTTCGAACGAGGATGAATTTTCTGTCACCAGTTTTCACCAAAAAGTTCCTGTCCCCTTACTCTGAATGACAGACCGTTTCATAACTAAGACACATTTTAGATGGTCTATTATAATCTAAAGACTTTTCACGTTCCGACTGCGATTGAAACTCGATGTCACTCAGAACAATTTCTTTTCTGATTTTGACAAGGTAAATAATAGTCCATATTACTTCCCATAGATACAACACTGAGCGCTACTGCAACAAATTGAGTCGCACAGTGCGTTACCATGACTTCAAGGAACCTATCGCAGAAGCATACTTCCCCAAACTGGATTCCCACGTCGCTGGAAGAATTTGGCCACCTAGGTAAACTATATTGTACAATAGGGTTGTGTCCTATTTTTATTATTATAAACTGTACATTTTACAATAATATAGTGAACTGTAAGTAGGGGCGCTGGTGTGCCACTGTCAACATCGTCTCTGTGAAACTTTTTACCAAAAATATAAAAGAAACGCCGATCTAAAGTGCAATTCACCAATAAGTTAGTTAAGTGCATAATAACCAAGGACAAAGTGAAGTTCAGAAGAATAATAAACACATACCGCGAAAATCAACGAAAATAACTTTTTGTACGTGCAGTGTTTTTTACCAATTAGACAAGCCAGAAACGGCAAGTGACTATAAATCGTGTTATTTAGTTTGGTTTGGTGGTTACTGGAAGACATAAAGTTTAAACATACAACAAGAACAACTTATGTACAAATAATAGTGATAAATAACCTCAAAGATTAACATCGATCAAAAACTCAATGTCATTGTCCACCACAATATTTATTAAAGCGCCATCTATCGATGAGCAGTTATACTAGCTCATAATCGTTAGAGCGATCCTTCAACTACAATCATCCATTGCATAGCGTTCCGAGTAACGCCACGAGAGGTCACCACTAGGATAGTAAACAAAGAATCTATTTACAACTTGTTAATTCACTAAATTACAACGCAAAGAGTACCAAACAGACATCATGGAGGAAATTATGAAAGCTTTACAAAATATCCAGAAGGAGCTGAACGTACAAAAAATAGAAATCCAAAAAAGCTGTGAAAAGGTGACTGAACAGGTAACACTCAACATAACTAACAAATTAGAAGAGAAATTTACAATATTGGAGGCAAAACACGAAACCTTGAAAGAAAAAGTTGAACAACAAGAAAAAAGAATTCAATTTATGGAAAAACAAGCAAGACAGAGAAATATAATTTTCTTCGGTATCGAGGAGAATGAGTCATCCTATCATAACTTGGAGAATAATTTATTGCAATTCATAAGTGAAAAACTGTCCTTAAAATTGAACTGTAGAGATATTCAAGATATAAAGAGAGTGGGGAAAAAAAGCGTTAAACCGCGACCAATAATTATAACTCTTTCAACCCTCGGTTTAAAGATTAGCATTCTCAAGCAAAAAAGGTTACTGAAAGAAACCCAATATTATTTAAGCGAAGATTACCCTAAATATATATTAGAAAAAAGAAAAGAACTGCAAGAAGAAGCAAATAAAGAGCGCGAGAAAGGAAATAAAGTCACGATAAGATACGACAAGCTTATTATACTAAAATCAAATAGCAAAAGGACACTGATGACTTCACCGGAGCCAGACCCAACACTAAATAGTAATAGTACAACAAGACCCCTCAAGAAAAACAAGGTAAAACGCTCAAACCCATCTATAACCAGATCAAACAGCGTCTCAGAAGGAGTCCTAAAGCCAAGCATTTTAAGCTACTTGACAAACAAAAATGTCAACACACCACAAAACCAAACGTACGACGGTGCAACCAACGACAATATAACCAATGACAATACAATCAACAACTTACATTTATAGCAACCAACAACCCCCTCCCTTAACGATTCAACAAATAACCAGTCTCAACTAAGCAACAAAAACTATCTTCCAACCCGGCTGGTCACCGTGGAAGATCAAGACCAAAACCCTCTAAAGAAGATATCCCAAACTTCCTCAATACCAAGAAAAGAAAAACTAATCCAAGAAATACCTACCCCAACTAAAAAGAAGAGAGACCTGCTCTATATATTAAGCTACAACGTCAAAACATTAGCTACTTACGAACGTTTAATCGAACTTAGCGAAGCACTCATTACAGTCAAATACGACATAATTGGACTGTGCGAGGTAAGGAGGTCAGGGAACCGGATAGAAGAATATAATAATTTCATACTTTGTTACACGGGAAACACACCTGGACAATATGGAGTCGGTTTCATAATAAATAAAACCCGCAAGAATTGGATTGAAAGTTATAAGGGCATAAATGATAGAGTAGCATTATTGAACTTAAACATACAGGGATTTTCCTTGTCAATTATACAAGCATACGCACCAACTGCAAACGCGTGTGAAGACGATATTAACACCTTCTACTCGAACGTCAATAGGGCTCTAGTCCAAGCTCACAAGAACCGTATTCTACTGGGTGATTTCAACGCAAAAATCGGGCAACCAAGAAAAGATGAATACCTAATAATGAAACCAAACGGGTATGGTGAAAGAAACGAGAGAGGTCAGAGGCTAATTGATTTCGCCCTCGAACACAAACTAGCGATTTTAAATACTTTCTTTCATAAAAAACCCACCCAACGATGGACTTGGCGATCTCCGGATGCAAAATACAAAAATGAAATAGATTTCGTACTGTCAAACCAGCCAAACATCTTCCAAAATATAGAAGTCCTAAATCTGAACTACCCGTCTGACCACAGAGCAATTAGAGCAACAATGTCTATCACAAAACAGAAGAAAAAACGCACAGCGTACAAAACCAATCGATATTCATCACTGAAAACCGAAGAAGAAATAATATCGTATAAACAAAACATTTCCTCTCAGTTACAGGATCTACATAAATACCAAGAGGAAATACCACTGCAGGCTTTCTATAACACATTAACCAAGGCCATATCTCAGAGTTTACAGGACGCTCAAAACACTAAAATATCAAAACGAGACCATAAAGTTTTAAAAGAACGTACACTAGAACTCATCAAGAGAAGACAAGAGTTACAGCAGGCTAAGATAAAAACTCGTACCTCAAAAAATGAACTATCAGCTCTATATAAACTTATAAGTAAACTCATTAAAAATGACTACAAAAGCTACAGATCGATGACCATTGAAAAGCACTTGGAGAAAGCGGGAAGCTCAAAAAAGGCACTTAAAGAACTAAGAACAAACAAATATTGGATAGATGGCCTAAACTGCAATAACAAAACCATAAATAACCGCAAAGATATCATAGCTGTAGCATCCAATTTCTATAAAACACTATATAAAGAACAAGAAAACGAAGATACCAGCCTTAGCAATCCAAATAATACTATCCCTACAAAATCCACAAACACTTCAAACTCTACGATCATAACAGCAATAACAGAAAAAGAAATCACACAAGAAATAGAAAAGTTAAAGCTAGATAAAAGCCCAGGACCAGACGGCATTACAAATGAAGCTATAAAGACCGCCGGGCCGCTACTGGCTCCCTTATTAACACATTTATTTAACCTTATATTAAGAACTGCTGAAATACCATCGCAATGGGTAGAGTCGGAAATCATTTTAATTTACAAAAAAGGTGACTCAAAAGATATCACAAACTACAGGCCCATAAGCTTACTCTCAGTTATCTACAAACTATTTTCAGCCATAATTAACAAAAGAATAAGTGCCACCATAGAAGCAAACCAACCAATAGAACAAGCAGGTTTTCGTAAAGGCTTCTCAACAATCGATCACATACATACCCTAGAACAAATAATGGAAAAATACCAAGAGAAGCAAAGAGCGCTCTACATCGCATATGTAGATTATAAGAAAGCTTTTGATACCGTATCACATTCAAGTATATGGACTGCCCTGCAAGCTCAAAAAGTGGAACATGAGTATATAGAAGTAATCAGAAATATTTACAAAGACAGTACAGCAAAAATAAGATTGGAATTAAGTGGACCTCTGTTCTCCGTCGGAAGAGGCGTGAAACAAGGCGACCCGCTGTCTCCAAAATTATTTATTGCTGTTCTAGAGTCAATAATAAAAAGCCTCATCTGGGAAAAGTCAGGAATAAACATCAATGGCAAATATTTATCCCACCTACGCTTCGCAGATGACTTAGTTCTGCTATCAGAATCTGGCACACAATTACAAAACATGATTGATTCACTAAACACATCTAGTAAAAGAGTTGGGCTAGAAATGAACCTTTCAAAAACTATGGTCATGACAAATAGTATACAGAGAAAAATATCATTGGACAATGAAACTCTGAAATATACCGAAAAATACATTTACCTGGGAAAACAAATTGGTTTCAACAGAAAACAACACGAACTAGAAGTAGAGCGCAGAGTACAAAACACTTGGAACAAGTACTGGTCCTTAAAAGAGATATTCAAAAGCAACATGCCAATAAATATCAAAACAAAAGTCATGACGTCATGCCTTCTACCTTGCCTAACCTACGCATGTCAAACTTGGAAATACACATCCAAAATAAAAAGCAGAATCACTACTTGCCAGCGCGGAATAGAACGAAGCATGCTCAACATTAAAAAGACGCAAAAAATACGTCACACAAAAATTAGAGAAACCACCAAAGCCATAGATGCTCTAACATACGCTAAAAAACTAAAATGGAAGTGGGCTGGGCACGTAGCGAGGCTACAGGACGAGAGATGGACCAATAGGGTAACAACGTGGAAGGGTCCAATCGGCAAACGTCTCCAAGGCAGACCTTACACGAGATGGGCAGACGAGTTGGAAAAAATAGCTGTTCCCTGCTGGCCGCAAATAGCCCAAGAGAGAGAATTATGGTTTTCTTTAGAGGAGGCCTTCACCTTCACTTGAAGAAGGGTTCATGCAATCAAACGTATTTTTTATTTTATTTTTATACCATTACTCACATAGTCTAGGAACATTATCATTATCTAAGTAATTTATGTGTAAAAACAACATTAATATGTATGTAGTAGTACTTTTGCATGAAATAAAAGGTTTATTATTATTATTATTATTAGTGAACTGTAAAAGTGAAACTTTCTTATGACAAATAGTTTTAAAGATATTTGATTTAAAAAATTATATTTCTCAAGCCGCCCGAAAACGCTCCATACAAAATCGTGACACGTGGTGACGTCACATCACACTGGCGCGTAGTAAAAATGTATGGAGTGAAAGAGAATATCACAATTATTTCAGTCTACGTTGCTTTTATACGTATACAGTGCAAAATAAGAGTGATTTGAAATTTAATAAGGAAGGACGTGTTATCGACTGTGGGCTCCTTCCGGAATGGTTCTGCTGGCGGCCTCGATAGCCTGACTCCACAACATCTGAAAGATCTTCTGAGTCCAGGCATTGGGGATGCTAGTGGAGCACTTTTGAGGGAGCTTACAGGTTTGATGAACTTAATGTTATCCGGCAATGTGGACGAAGCCATTATTGATATCCTCTATGGCGCAAATTTATGCGCATTGCGGAAAAAAGATGGTGGCGTTCGACCCATTGCCGTAGGTTGTACGTACAGGCGTATGGCAGCCAAAATATGCTGTAAATATTACAGTACAGATATGGCCAACAAATTCCAGCCCCTACAACTCGGTTTTGGGTCTAAAGGGGGCTGTGAGGCTGCTGTACATGCCCTGTCCACGTACCTTGACTGCGGCGAAGGAGAGGTCATTCTTAAGGTTGACTTGAAGAATGCCTTTAACTCAGTTAACAGGGATACCTTGTTCACACAGGCCAAGTTGGAAACCCCCAAAATTTTCAAATTTCTTTGGCAGTGCTACAGACACCCTTCCAAATTACTATTTAAGGAAAATGTTTTAGAGTCGGCGGTCGGGTGTCAACAAGGTGACCCTCTTGGGCCACTCATTTTCAGTTTATCAATACATCCAATCATTCGGCAACTAAATTCGAAATTTAACATCTGGTATCTTGATGACGGTACTCTAGGAGGGGATATAGACACAGTGCTTCGAGATTTGGCTTTTCTGAAAGATAAATTTAAAACTATTGGTTTAGAACTAAATCCCTCAAAATGTGAAATTTTCCTTAACGGTAATATTAACAAATCTTTGGCAATTTCGAGATTTAATGTTTTGGCCCCTAATTTGAAAGTGTTAGATAAAAGTTCACTCCGTCTCCTAGGGGCCCCGATTCTTGAAGAAGCCTATGATGCCTTTATTGAGGATAAAATTCTAAATTTTAATGAAGTTTCGGACCGACTCCTCCAAATTAATATACATTCAGCTTTTACCATTATTAGATATTGTCTTTTCGTCCCAAAATTAACTCATGCTCTACGATCATCACAATTTTTTAAACATTTGGCACTTTTAGGTAAGTTGGACAAGATTATTCAAAATACCCTATGTAAAATTTTGAATGTAGATTTGAACGACCGAGCCTGGCTCCAAGCATCGCTCCCGGTGCGCTGGGGTGGGCTCGGTGTTCGTAAAATTTCCGATGTAAGTTTACCAGCTTTTTTAGCTTCGATTCATGGCACAGAGGAACTAACCAGGAAAATCTTGATAGCCACACTGGTTTATTCCGAAGTGCCAGGCAAAGCCGAAGCTATAAATGCTTGGAAAATGTTTTGCCCAAACACTGTTTTGCCCACCAACCTAGGCTCCCAGAGACATTGGGATGAGCCACTTTGCAGCATATTACGACAACAGTTACTAAATACGTCCTCTAATGTTGCAGAGCGTGCTCGCCTTCTGGCTGTGGGAGAGTGGGAATCTGGTGTGTGGCTTCAGGCCCTTCCGTCGTCCAACATTGGCACCATGTTGGACGACACGACGTTTAGAATTGCAGCCTGTCTTCGTTTGGGTGCTCCCTGTGTTTCTCCTCATCGATGTCACTGTGGTGAGGCAGTCGACAGCCTTGGGCATCACGGCCTATCATGCGGCAGGAGCGCAGGCCGCATGTCACGTCATGCACATTTAAATGACATTATCCGCCGGGCTCTTGTCACCGCTGGTGTTCCAGCTATACTTGAACCAGTTGGCTTGGTGCGCAACGATGGCAAGAGGCCGGACGGTATGTCTTTGGTGCCTTGGAAGATGGGTAGGCCTTTGGTGTGGGACGCAACATGCGTCGACACCCTTGCCCCTTCCCATCTTCCAAGTACGACGGATTGCGCTTGTGCTGCTGCGGCATCTGCTGAGACCCTCAAACGGCGAAAATATGATAACATTACAAACAATTACATATTTGAGCCGTTTGGGGTTGAAACGCTGGGTTCGTGGGGTCCGAGCGCACGGTCGCTATACAAAGAAATAGCAAAACGACTGGTCGATGCTTCGCGTGACCAAAGGGCTGGCCTCTTTTTCGCTCAACGGATTGGCATTGCCATCCAACGGGGCAATGCCGCCAGCCTTTTGGGCACATTACCAGTCGACATCGATGGAGAGGAATTCTTCGATGCTTAATTTGATCCATTTGATCCTTTTGTATCCTATTTTATATTCTTGTAAATATTAGTTCATATTTTATTAAATTAGTGTAAATAAAAAAAAAATAAAAAAAAAAAAAATAAGGAATCTAAAATTGATAAATTAGATAGATTGTTTATATTTTGACCTTGGGATGAGGGCAGGAGGATGATGATGATGATGATGATGATGATGACGATGATGATGATGATGACGATGATGATGATGATGATGGTGGTGGTGGTGGTGATGGTGATGATGATGACGATGATGATGATGATGATGATGATGATGATGATGATGATGATATTTTGACCTATTTTGGTAATTAAAAATAATGAAAAATCATAGTTACAGTTTAGTTGGGCAATCTCTTAGTTCACTATGCATATTTTAGGTAAAATACAATACCATCCTGATACGATACGAAATTACCCTTCTGCTTCAAACCACTAGAATTCCCAGCTATGATCCAGCAGGGATGCAGACAACACTCTAGGGTTCACTCTGATTCAGCGTTGTAGGTGTGCAGAAGGCGACTAATGGACTAGGTTGTTCTCTATCCAACAGTAAGCATATAACCAACAACAAAGAGCCTTGTGTAATCCTTTGTATCCTATAATGTTTGGAGTGCAATAAAGAGATCTCTTTCTATCCAGGTTCGCCAACAGCCGAGTGAGCGACGTCCACCGTCCAATAGACCTGATCAGGCTCGACATCTCTCAGCTCGACACGTGGCGCATGCGCTTCATTGAGGCTATCGAGACGCTCACTTTATATTTGGTTAGTGAAGTTAATATTATTATTATTTTTTACCACATAGGTAGCAGATAAACGCACGGCCCACCTGATGGAAAGTGGTTACCGTGGCCTATGGACGTGTGTAACACCAGAGAAGCCACACTTGCGCTGCCGACCCTGTAAGCACAGAGTTTCTGTTCCGTCAGTGTAGAGGACAAAGCAAGATAAGCCTTCAGTCATCCCACTGACAGCACAAATTCTCCAATGAGCTCTGGCTACCCTACTTACCGCTGCGAACATAACACGAAGTTATTATAACCGCGGTATTCTATAGGTACTTCCCCAGTCGGACTGCTCAATTGGGCGGAAATACCGCTGTGTCCTACCTCCTGGACTATACCTGCACTGAATAAATAATGGTAGTGTATTTACTAGTTCACCGACGAATGGCGGTAGTGAACTGCTATGCAGAAAGCACGGTTTTGATGTCCTCTCAGCTGGCACATTCTGGAAGAATCGATCACATAAACATTTGTTGTTGAGCACAAGTGGACAGTGATGTACTGTCCACTTGTGCTCAACATCGTGACATCACCAAATTTATGTAACTAATGCGAAATATACCTGTTTGTATAGGTCCGGCCGTGCCTCGGAAAGCACGTTAAACCATCGGTTCCAGTTACCATTCAAACATCTATGGCAGTCGTTACGGGTAGTTGAGCCCTTAAAAGTACAACAAGTGGTCTAAGTGCAATGCCTCGACATCGTCAATGAGTTGTGGAGGTCAACTGGCAGTCGTTTCACAGAAAATAATGAAGTTCAGCTAAACTCGCAGTTAGATTACAATAAATGTCGTAATCATGTAACCAACAGTATAGCAGTACATCATTCGACTGTTATGCAGAGGGTGTGGGTGTTTCTATGTATTATATGGATGAATTTACAAAAGAAATAGTATCTAAGTATGTTCATCCGCATTCTAGATTCCATAACACAAGCTAGTTGTAGTGTAGAATGTTGTAGAATATTTATTATTATTTATCGCTTTCAGCCCGACGGTACCCGCGTGCCACTGGACGAGGAGACAGGTATAGACATGTTGGGCAACATGATGGAGTCGTCCATCATCAGCCCCAACCGCGACTACTACGGCAACTTCCACAATATGGGCCATCTGTTCATATCCATCGTGCACGACCCTGACCACAGGCATCTGGTACGTACTAGTTATTATCCGTGTGGTCACGGAGAAAGAATACAAGTATCACCGGCCCATCTCATCCGAAGGGTGTCGTAAGCGCCAAAGAACGGAATAATCAAAAACGCCAGGGTGGAAATAGTAGGCCAAAGCTTCCCAATATTGGGAGAGGCCTATGTCCAGCAGTGGACATTGATTGATTGACGTACTAGCTGCTGCTAGCGGGAATTTCGAACCCATCCTCGCAACCCATCGGATCCTATTTCCAAGATAAAAAATGGCCTATGTGTTAGTCCAATATATTTTTTTATATTCTTTATTGTACACACAAATATTTTTGATAAAAACAACAAAAGGACAAGGGTGATGATGATGCAAGACCTCTGATGTACCACACGTCCATAAGCCACCGTAACCACTTTCCATCAGGTGGGCCGTGCTTGCCTGCCACCTAAGTGATTTAAAAATGATATTTCCGTACCGTAAAACGAGCTGCCAATGAGTAACTCAATGTGAAGTTTTTTTTGCAACAAATCTTAGAGTGATATGTTTTTTATCTCATTCTTCTTTTAAGGGTTTCCATTCAGCCAAAACCAGGAAAAACTGTGAGAAAAACTGCCTTTGATAATGCCGTAAATATTTAAATATTGTGGAAAAGTATGGTTTCTTTCATGGTTTTCTTAGTTGTTATCACAGACCTTTCGTACTTCTCTTCAATCAATTTTCTAATATCTATAATTCTTCGCTTCAGGAACCATACGCCATAATGGTGGACTCGGCGGTGGCCATGCGCGACCCCGTGTTCTACCGCTGGCACGCCTACATCGACGACCTGTTCCAGCTGTACAAATACAACCTGTCTCCTTACGGTGATGAGAAGGTAAAATAATGTGTCCAAAAATCCTTGCTTAAACCTGATTTAAGGGTATGAAGGCCCCATAAAAATCTTGGCGGTCAAGCCAACCTTACACATTTGCGTACATCTGCTGATAAACTGATAAAAGCCTGAGATTACTTTGGGGATTGGGAAATCAAACAGCAGTCAAACCAAAGTCAAGAGAAGCCAAAGTGAACCCTGGGCCCCGAAGTGAGAACTTCAGAATACTTCTGATGCCACCTGAATGATGAACTTAAATCAATACTTTTGACTTTTCTATGGCAAAAGCAATATTCCGGTAACAAAACGTTATACGGTATTAATGAAGACGGGGTTTGAACCCCCCTAGTTGTATGTATATTCACACCTCTTAAGTCCCCGTGAGTTCCTCAGTAGTAGACCAGTATACGATCAAAATATATAACATTGCAGCTGGAGTTCCCCGGCATACAAGTAGCAGGAATCAACATTGAGGGTCCCGCGGGAGACAACACCATGGGTACTCACTGGCAGCAAAGTATGGTGGAGTTGGGCAGAGGCTTGGATTTCACCCCTCGAGGGTCTGTGCTCGCCAAGTTCACTCATCTGCAGCATGAGGAGTTCACCTATGTGTGAGTACTATTTTGAAAATCTAGGATCAAATGTATGTAGTGATAGCACTTCGGGAGTTTTCGCGGTTAAATCATGGAACTTACTATTTTTACTGACGTTTTGGATGCGTTGCAACACCCGTGATCACGATTTAACTGACTTGCGAGCAACGAGAGGTATGAAGCGAACATGAACGGCTAGGATGCGACACGCCATACTCACTAACTCAGTTTTTAACGGCACTGTGTTTTTGGTTTCAATATCTTAATCATTGGATTCCACATTCCGGATAGTTTGAATCCATCTTCCCTATTAACATTTTTATATCTTTTTATTTTAATTGCTTCACGCACAATTCGTGAATAGTAGTGGCGATCAGAGGAGAGGATTTTGGGTTGATGAAGCTCAATGCAGTGATTGGTGCCCGACTCAAGATGTTCTGCTACTGCCGATTTGTTAAACTGATGATTTTTCACAGCTGCGATATGTTCTCTGACTCTCTCTGCAATGGTTCGCTTGTTCTGGGCTATGTAGGAACTACCGCAGCTGCAATTCACTTTATAAACACCCGGTGTTTGTAGAGGTATGGCGTCTTTCGATGTTCGCACGTATTTTGCTACTTTGGCGAACGGTTTAACGATCGTCTTGATGGAAAACTTCCGTAGGCAAAATCCGATCTTGTCCGTCACACCTTTTACATACGACATGCACGCCAGTTGGCGGTCAACACCCAGCGGCATCTTCCTCGGTGCATATCGCGGCATTCTAGAACTCGTAACATACCCGTCCACTTCAAGAACCTCCTGACCATGATCTAACTCCTGCTGTAGGTGCTCAGGGTCACACAGGTCATTAGCTCGTTCGATCAACGTCGAACTTACTGTTTATAAATGAAGTGGGTGATGATGCGAGGAGGCGTGTAGATCAAGGAGCCATCAAGGAGGTAGGACACGGCGGTTTTTCCACCCAATTGAGCAGTCCGACTAGGGAAGTACCTCCGCCCTACAGAATACCGATGCTATAATAACTTCGTGTTGTGTTCCCAGCTATGAGTAGGGTAGCCAGAGCTCACTGGAAAATTTGTGCTGTCAGTGGAAAAACTAAAGGCTTGTCCTGCTTTGTCTTCTACACTGACGGCACAGAAACTCTATATTTACAGGCTTGGCAGCGCGACCGTGACTCCTCTGGTGTTACAAACGTCCATAGGCCACGGTAACCATCAGGTTTCCATCAGGTGGGCCGTGTGCTTGTCTGCCACCTAAGTGGTATAAGAAAAAAACTTGATGTCTAGAAAAGACAATATTCTATTGTTCTCAATCTCACACGTAAACTGTGTCTTCACTTGTAACGAGTTGAAATACTCAGTAAAGCGAACCACCTGCTCACCGTTGGCTTTAAATATACAGAATATATCATCTACGTACCTTTTCCATAGCCTAATCTGGGTGTGGCCTTTCGAGACACATTTTCTTCAATATGTTCCATCCAAATATTTGCCACGCCTGGTGCCAAAGGGCTGCCTATGGCGACGCTATTTATCTGGAGGTAGTGTTGGTCATGTAAAGGAAGTAGTTCTCTTCGAGGCAACTTTGTAGTAGTGTCGCATTTTCCTTCAATTTGGTTTCAATAATCTGCAGACAGTTTTGTAATGGAAAATTGGTAAATAATGACTCAACATCAAAAGGTTTCTTGAACAGTAAAAAAAATGTGTTGTTTTTATTGCAGCATTGAAGTGAACAACACGTCGGGCAAGGGGGTGATGGGAACCGTTCGTATCTTCATGGCGGCTGTCCACAACGATAAGGGCGAGCCGCTGCCGTTCGACGAGCAGAGGAGGTCCATGATCGAGTTGGACAAGTTCACAACTACGAGTAAGTTTATATAGTCCCTTAGGCCCGTAAGTATAAGCTCAGTTGTGAAACAACTCTCACAATCTAGAATACAAACAGTTCACAGATCTAGTTATAAGTCTAGATTCGGGACTGAGTATCGTTCTGGAATATGGGCTTTAATGTTACTCTAATAGTAACATTAAAGCCCATATTCCAGAACGATCTATCGGAATAATTATCATGTATTGTTTGGGAAATAGCTATATACCCTCTTTCCTGAGACTTTGCCTTTAACTTACCATCAGGCGAGGTGAGGTCAAGTTGGCGTGTCCTATATAAAAAAAAAATATCAGGGATATACAAAGATTAGGCAAGGCGGGGCTCCTAGTTATTTGTGCAGTATCACAAGTAACACAAGGAGGTAGGACGCGGTGGTATTTCCGTCTAATTGAGCAGTCCGATTGGGGAAGTACCTCCACCCTACAGAATACCGCGGTCATAATAACTTCGTGTTGCGTTCCCATCGGTAAGTAGGGTAGCCAGAGCTCACTGGAGACTTTGTGCTGTCAGTGGGAAGACTAAAGGCTTGCCCTGCTTTGTATTCTACACTGACGGCACAGAAACTCTGTGCTTACAGGGTCGGCAGCGCGAGTGTGACTCCTATGGTGTTACACACGTCCATAGGCCACGTTAACCACTTTCAATCAGGTGGCCCGTGTGCTTGTCTGCCACCTAAGAAGATAAAAAAAATTACCCCTTCAAACCTACTCCACTCAAACGTGTTCGTTGCTTTCTCGCTCACTCCCGCGACGTAGGAACTGATATTAAGCACGTTAAACATCAATAGATACCTGACCAGGGAAATTCAGTATATGGAATAAACCTAAAGGAGCTGTATGGAAATCTTTCATAGATTTGATCCCGAACCTTTTTTTTAGTAAACACTGGCAACAGTACCATCCGTCGCAGCAGCGTCGACTCGTCTGTCACTGTTCCCTTCGAGAGGACCTTCACGGACCAGGTATGTCACTCCACTTGTTTTATTTATATACCACTTTGGTGGTAGACAATCACATGGCCCACCTGATGGATAGTGGTTACCATGGCCTATGGCATGTATAACACCAGGGGCGCCACACACGTGCTGTCGACCTTGTAAGAACAGAGTTTCTGTGCCGACAGTGCAGGAAAACAGGACAAGCCTTTGGTCTTCCCACAGTACATTTCATTAGCACTATTTCATTATTTGTAGTACTTAGGCTGCAGCTTCATTTGCGAATCAATGGTCTAACTCCAGTGTACTTTCTAATATATTTGCAAATATTTGTATGCATGAATGTGTATTATTATATATTTAAAAAAAAGTATCTAAGTTTCCCCTAACGGAGGAAAAGGTACAGAGGATGATGAGTGAAACTCAAATTGAAACTTCTCAGCAATCCCGGCCGGGGCCCCCCTCGTCGTTCCAGTCGGCCGAGTTCGACTTCTGCCGCTGCGGCTGGCCACACCATATGCTCATTCCCAAGGGAACCACTCAGGGCTTCCCTATTGTGGTGTTTGTAATGATCTCCAACTGGATGGACGACAAGGTAAGTTTGTTGAATTGTTTTTTTACTGTATTTTTGAAAACCGAGATTATTGTCTCAGTTTTTGCACACTGTCGTACATTTGTGCTAGAAATGGTTGAACGCGCCGGTGCGTACGTTTGTCAATGAGCCTTTAACCTGAAGTACCTCCATGTAGAAGTAATCTATAACATAATATAAACTCACGCCTATATCCCCGAAGGGGTAGGCAGAGGTGCTAGCACCCACATTTCGCCAGTTTATGTTTAGGTCCCAATGTAACAGGTGGCGAGCCTATTGCCATTAAACGGGCACTTAAATACACACATAGCTTCGAAAAGTATCGAAAAGTCATTGATGTGTGCCATGGTAAACCTGGGATCGAACCCGAGACCTCGTCTCAGCAGTCGATTACCCATACCACTAGGCTAGCAATCCAAACAGACGTATATATTGTTAATGGCTGCCTTTTTTGCAGTACCACTTGCCCAACATTGTACTACCTCAATGCGGACCACTGAATTAAAAAGTGATTCTAAATTCTTCTCCACAGATCGATCAAGATGTGGTAGGAGCCTGCAACGACGCGGCGTCGTACTGCGGCATCCGCGACCGTAAATACCCCGACAAACGCAACATGGGCTTCCCCTTCGACCGCCCCATCCCCCTCAGTTCCCTCAGTGAGTTCCTCAAGCCCAACATGAACGTTGCGCAGTGCAAGATTCGATTCACAGATATTATTATCCCTAAGCAATAGTAGATCACTTGTGTATTCTGCAAACAGGCCATCTGCTACCATATACTTGTCTTTGGGCACTCGCATATCTTTGTGCAGAACGTATGTATTTTTACACGACCTTTGTGCTACGTATTTGCACGATATTTACTTCATAATAGGTCGTTTTTTGAAGAAATTGAAGGAAACCCAATTTTCAGTACTAACATTTTAGCATTTTTTTAGGACTAATCCAAATTTTATGATATTTTGTGTATGAATGAGACAAAATTAAGCTAACAAACATTTTTATTACATTTTTGAAAAGTGACAGCATTGATAGCATTTAGGAAGTTCTGTTTGTGAAGATCGAATTTAATTTATCAAGCGGCAATAATAACAAAATTTAATACAGAGTTGTAAAATCTTGAAATCAACTTTCAAACAAAATATAAATCGTGGAAGTAGCTATTAAATAGGAATAACGAACTCATGAATCTGTAAGAAAATTTCAGCAATTTCATAAGTAAATACCTAATATTATTTGCACAAAACATACGCCAGCAGGCGTAAATACGTACATGTTAGTAGATGACCAATGTCTAAGCACCTATAGGAAAATGGAAAATAATTATTAAAATTGAATATATTACAACGACCCAGTAGTATTAGACCTACGATAATATATTAAAAACTAATAAAATTTCGATATTAATTAAGGCAATAATGATGTAATTAAGTATCTGTATTTAAAATGCCTGAGCTTGTGCCTCAGAATGCCCAGTACCTAATTTTATTTTTCATTCATCCACCCCGTTCATTTTTATACTCCTATTCCAGTGGAGACCGAGGTCCACTTTCCCATCATGATTTGGGTTATTCGGCTTAAAGGGAGTGACTACCGTTTGACCTGCCTGGATAAAAGCTTGCGTTAGTACCTCATCCAGCTTACTGGTCAGGTTGGCTTGGTAAATGATCTTGGTGGAACCTATACATAATAATAAAACTAATAGATTTTCGTATGATTTATTCGACTTTAGATATAAGATAACAGTTTTATTAAGTATTACTTACAAATATATTTTTAGCACTTAGTTATAATGCACTAGACTTAAGACTGAATAAAGTAGTTTATATTCTAATGTTTGTTTTTCTATTCTGCACCCTTTCCCTTTTCAGTTTTGAGTCTATAAGATCGCAGTACATCGTATCAGAGGAGATCTACGTTTTTTTTATATAGAACACGTTAATTAGATTTCGCCTTGCCTGATGGTAAGCTGAAGGCAAAGCCTCAGAAAAGAGGGTCACCATTACTTACACATACCCTGTGACAATGGTGACACTCAGCTTGACGGCCTCATCATATGCTTTTTCACGCCCTGCTTAAAGGCCCCGGGACTGTAGGAAGAAGGAAACACGTGAGCTGGTAATGAATTCCAGGCCTTAATCAAAGAATCAAAGAATCAATTTCATTTATTCAGTTTAGGCACACAAAGAGCACATATGAACGTCAAAATTTTACAATTATGTATGTCAAGAAATAATATAAAAATATTAAATAATGTAAAAATAAACCATTGAAAAATGATTCTTTCGCTGGTTCGGTAGATTAGTTCTACTGAGAAGATACCAGCAAGAAACTCAGCGAACTACATTAGAACTAGATTATGAACTAGAACTAGATTAATGGTGCGACAGAGGAAAGAGTCACCGAACCGCTTGGTTCTTGATCGGATGTTCTGCACCGTGTGCGGATGACATCTAAGACCTGCACGAGTTGTCCTGTGTAGGAAAGGGGAGGGTGGGACTAATTGGAAGAGCTCATCAGAACACTCACTACTTCTGTGACGTCATCATCTGCAAGCCTTTATCTAATATTATTACTTGAGCTGCAAGCCTGTCACGTGTTATCACTTCAGTTAGGTAGTTCTCTCATTGCCTTATCCTCTTTAACCCAATACACTCATTTCTCTCTAATTGAGCAGTCCGACTGGGGAAGTACCTCCGCCCTATAGAATACCGCGGTCATAATAACCTTGTGTTGTGTTCCCGGCGGTGAGTAGGGTAGCCAGAGCTCACTAGTTCTTGTGCCGTCAGTGGGAAGACCAATAACTTGTCTTGCTTTGTCTTTTACACTGACGGCACAGAAACTCTCTGTGCTTACAGGGTTGGTAGCGTGAGTGTAACTTTGGTTTTGCAAACGTCCTGAGGCCGCCGTAACCACTTTCCATCAGGTGGGCCGTGTGCTTGTCTGCCATCTAAGTGATATAAATTATATCCAGGAAAAATAAATAAAAAGCTGATATTGGTGAAAGGCAAATATATTTAGTGTTAACAATAAAGTATTACCTTAGTTAGTAGTTATGTACATAATATTTACAAACTATATACAGACCCGTTTACTTATAGCTAAAATTTATGTAATGAATGATACATATCAGCGTCCATTGAAAAAAGCTAAAGTTGAAGCAGTAACAGAGCGTAGATAATAAATATTTTCACATATTCTCTGCTCTATTTTAATATACACTTCTTAATGAAGAGGGGTGAGTTAAGATAAATGATGAATAGAAAAAATCTAGCAAATAAACGTTAAACACAATTGACAAATTTCAAATTGAAAAATAATAGAAGTAAAATAAGTAACTCAGTGTTCTAAATCAGAAATAATCATAATAATTACAGAATATCGTTTACATCAACCTGAATCTTTATCTATTAGATATTTTTATTATCACGTTGATCTTGTAAAGGGAATTGAGTTGTACTTCTCTACCATATGTATATAATAATCTATGGTTATACTCGTGTACGATATTATTTATTTTTTATTTTGAATTATACCGCTAATGTCAAAAAAATGTAATGCATAAGGTTAATATTGAAAAAATACACATCAATATTTTTGTGGCATTTCATCAAATACGTGGCATTTTTGAAACAATAAATGTAACTTATTCATTTCCTTGTTTGATTTAGAAACTAGAGTTATGAATTTAAAGAAAATTTTCAAGTAATTACAATACTAACTTTTCCTATAGATTTAAATCGACACAAGACGTATGTTTTAGGAGAATTTCGAATACCAAAGACGAAGGCAGCTCGAGTTCCTCTAGAAAGGAACCGATCACGTGTTTGAGTCCCGTTTTGAACGTTGACTTTTTCCGATCTAAATCTACCGTATTCTCCATGACCCCCACTGTCGTCCCACCCCTCCATTAACCAAGTACCTTATGCCGTATCCTTCTTTTGATCCTTCTTCCCCCTCGGAATGGTAACGTTATTGTGCTTAATAGTGCACGGGGTAGTCCTCATGTTGGGCTTGAGGAACTCGGAGAGGGAGTTAACGGAGATGGGGCGGTCGAAGGGGAAGCCCATGGCGCGCTTGTCTGGGTACTTGCGGTCACGGATGCCGCAGTATGATGCTGCATCGTTACAGGTCCCTACGAGGTCTTGTTGGATCTGAAATATGGTTGACACACATTACATAAAAATGAATTAGTACAGAGCAAATGACACACCAAGTATAGACATAGGGGTCCACCACCACCATGCCCTCTGCCTAACCCCGGTAAGAGAGATAGAACCAATAAGCTGACATACATACCTACATATAATCACGCCTTTATCCCCGGACGGTTTTGTCACATGAAATAGTCACATGAATTACGGGAAACGGATCAATATTCCACGCGGGTGGAGGTATCAGCTAGTAGGACATATATACATATAATCACGCCCCTATCCCCGGAGGGTCAGGTAGACGTGAATTAACACCCACATTTCAACAATCATTTTATTCGGTTCCACGTAATAGGGGATAAGCCTATTGCCGTATTCCGGGCACTATTGTTGACTCAAGCCATTCATCTGAGGCCGAGTCTGGGCTATATAAATCTGTCTGATGTTAAACAGCCCTATCCCTTAGTCGCCTTGTACGACATGGGAAGAGATGGGGTGGTCCAAATTCTACTCTGCTGGGAACTGCTGACGAGACTGTTAAACTGAAAGCTACCGTTGTAATATTTTTGGTCTGTAAATAAAAAAAACTTCCAAGTCCTTTATAAATAAAAAGACTCCTCACCCGGTCCTCAGCCCAATTGGACACCATAACAAACAGCACCATGGGGTGTCCCTGGGTAGTTCCCTTGGGCAGCAGCATGTGATGCGGCCACCCGCAACCGCAGAAGTCGAATTGTTGAGCTTCGACGGAGCCGGGGTCGCCGGGGCGAGACGACTGCAGACAAACAAACAAATCATAAAGTCCATCGAATGCTTATAAGCACTGTACAGTTAAGTAGAGCTTGTCTAAGTCCAAATTTTTTATTTTATTTATTTATTTATTATTTATAACTTTTTATTTATTTATAATTTTTATTTTATTTATTTATAACCTTTTATTTATTTATTTATAAAATGACGCGCTCCACCACCTCCTTACGCACACAAGCAAATAATTGGCAAAGATTGTATTTGGATTTGTTGGTCAACTATTTATTTTATTTATTTATTTATTTATTTTTCACTACATCACTATCTTTACAGGTTAACCTAATACAATAGTGTGGTCCTTAAATATTATAATAACATATAACATATAGTGCAATTTTTGAGAACTCACTCAGGGAACATGTAAAAAGATCTGTGCCGTCCGCTACTTCATTGAGTATATGTAAGGTGCGCGTTATCACAGCTTTGCCCAGTAAATTAGTTCTAGCACTGGGCACTAATCATAATGTGACAGAAAGCACGAGCGAGTAGACGTCTTGTTATGATATAATATGTCAGCGCAAGTCCATACACCGAGCGTGCTCGGATTTATCAGGCGACTATTAAACGGCAAGGTTCGCATACTGGTCCTAGTTCACGAAAAATATCGATGTTTTTACATAGATGAAGGGAATATGTGGGGCTGGTCATTCGATGTTTAGACAAGCTATACGCTAGCTAGGGTATGGTAATCAGTCAAACCACGTACCTGGTCCCTGAAGGTCCTCTCGTAGGGGATGGTGACGGAGGAGTCGATGCTGCGGCGACGGATCACGTTGTTGCCAGTCTTCACTGTACAGCAGACAGACAATTTGATATATGTGTTAATTATAATCGTTAGTTTGTGCATGTTTTAAAAACTCAAGAAGTTCTGCATCGATTGTGCTCAAATTTTGACATGACGCTGATGGGACAGCCGCGGTGTCAGGGTCAGCTGTGGTGCGAGGGCTTATTGGGGGGATTTCCGCATGAATAAAAGAGGTATCGCTGCAATCGTGTCATGGCCGAAAAAAATATTCCTGTACCGCTAGTAGTATACCATAAAGTACAAGGCACAGTGAACTCACGCGCAGAAGTGAACTTGTCGAGCTCGATCATGCCCCGGCGCTGCGCATTGAACGGCAGTGGGGCCCCGTTCTCGTCCTGTGTGGGCCCCAGGAAGATGCGGATGGTGCCCATCGCGTTCTTACCAGATGTGTTGTTCACCTCAATACTGAAAACAAATATACTCAAGACTTTACTTCTGCGATTCAAGCGAGACAAAATAATCGCGAAACAAATGGTTCAAGGCTTCCTTTATTTGTCGCACGACCTAGGCTCAAATATACAAGGTACAAGGTACAAAGGTCCCGAGTACAAATCCATGCCATTAGAATAATGACGTGTGGCCACTTCTAATAAAAGTAATTCAACTTACTTTTATTAAACTTAAACTAAGAAAAAACGAGAGATATATGCCAGGATTCTAGAAATTGGAAACATGTGGTCCCTCCCTACCCCACTGGGGAAGAGGTGTGACTGTATGTATGTATTAAGACTACTTGACTTGTTTTACCATGAGAGGAAAGTACGGGTCTGACCGTCCTCTGTTAACCAGCAGGTGTACCAGCTAGCAGGTGAAATTGGTCCCATAAGCGCCATACATATCGCCATATAAAATAATTAACTGTTAGCAACAACTACTCACACATAGTTGAACTCGTCGTGCTGCAGGTGAGTGAAGTTGGCGAGCACAGACCCTCGGGGGGTGAAGTCCAGGCCTCTGCTCAGCTCCACCAGACTCTCCTCCCAGCGAGTGCCGAAGGTGTTGGTGCCGGAGGTGCCCTCCACCTTGATGCTCGACACTTGTATTCCGGGAAAGGCCAACTGGAGTAAATTGGGTAAAGTCAATATACAAAATGGGGCTTGAACCTGCTCTTTTCTAGTAGAAATTCTCTGACTAAGCTATTTGGACAGGTTCTGGATATTCGAAATTCTCTTATACATAATGTCTAACATACTAGAAATAGAGCCGTGCTTTGGACCGCACGGTATGCCGTCGGGCCATGCCTTGGCGAGAACATGAAGCCGTCGTCGATCCCAGTTGCCAAGCAAAAACCTATGGCAGTCGTTACGGGTAGTTGGATCCCTAAATAGTCCAACAACTGGCCTAGCTGCAATACTTCGACATCGCCTTTGGGTTGTGCAGGTCAGATGGCAGTCACTTCACGGAATACATTCAGTCAACAAAGTATCGGGAATGAATGTTTTGTTTATGGTTCCAAATTCAAATTTTTGTTTTTTTTTGTTGTTTGATTGGCACAACTGCTTTCCATTTTGGCGCGGAGTTTGAGTTGCATCTGTCATTTATGTTAAAAACAGTGCTGTTTTTAGTTTTATAATATCTAGTGTGTATTGCGAATTTCATAATGGACAAAAACATCGAACAAAGAGTTTGTCTTAAATTTTGCATCGCCAATGGTATTTCATGTTCGGAGACACTGAAAATGTTACAGAAGGCTTACGGTGAATCGACTTTATCAAAAACACGTGCTTATGAGTGGTACAAAGCGGTCGAGATGTGATGGAAGATTTGCCTCGTTCTGGTAGGCCATCAACGTCTGCAACTGAAGTTAACATCGCAAAAGTGAAGGAAATAGTGACTGAAAATCCTCATTCAAGTTTGAGAGAGATGGCCGCCGAACTTTCTGTATCTCACGAGTCGATCCGTACCATTTTAACTAATAATTTGGGTATGAAACGTGTTGCTGCCCGGCTAGTCCCAAAAGAGCTGAATTTTCTTCAAAAACTAAATCGCATGAGAGTCGCTGAGGACATGCTAGAACGGGTCAATACCGACCCAACATTCATGAAACGCGTTGTTACTGGTGACGAGACGTGGGTTTACGAGTTTGAAATGCATACTAGTCAACAAGCTTCGGAATGGCGCCTTCCAACTGAATCAAAACCGAAAAAACCACGTCAAAGTCGATCAAAAGTCAAAGTCATGTTGACTGTTTTCTTTGACTATCGCGGTGTTGTGCACTCGGAATTATTGCCGGAAGGTCAAACGGTAAATAAAGAATATTATTTGAGCGTTATGCGACGTTTAAGAGAACAAATTCGACGAAAATGGCCAGATTTGTGGAAAGAAAATTCTTGGATTTTGCACCGCGATAATGCGCCTTCGCACAAGGCCATCATTGTGAACGAATTTTTGTCCAAACACTCAACAAATACCATCGAGCAACCACCATATTCACCAGATATGGCTCCAGCCGATTTCTTTCTTTTTCCTACACTCAAATTACCACTTCGTGGCACCCGTTTTCAATCAGTAGAAGACATAAAGGAGAATTCGCGGCGAGAATTGAACTCAATTCCGGAAACAGCGTTTAAAAAATGTTTTGAGATTTGAGTATTTGTTGGCGTAAGTGTATCGTTTCTGAAGTAGCATACTTTGAAGGTGATAAAATAAATTTGGATGAATAACAATTTTTTTGTGTATTATTGATTTTTTCCCGGTACTTTCTTGACAGAGTAGTATATCGAAGTTTGGTCAAATCCTCAGCTAGACTGGTAAAGCGGACCCCAGAGGAGAAAGTTTCGAATGCGACTGGGATTAACGCCAACATCTTCATATTACTGTTAATCCCAATCGCAAGATACGATAAATAGAGGACAGAGGAAAAGAGAGCCCTATGTCCAGGTGCAGTGAACTGCGATATGATATATTGATTGATGATAAATAAATAGATATAAATAAATAATAAATCCATACCCTTGGAACCCTTGGAGTTTGGAGTCATATTTTGCACGTACAATATGATTGTGACAGCCTCTGTGGCGTGGTCGTAGTAAACGCGACCGATCCCCGCTCAGTGCAAATATTTGTATGCATGAAAATGGGTATTTACATTGGTCTGGATGTTTCTATGTATAATATGTATGTATTTACAAAAAAAAAAGAATTTAAGTATGTTTATCCGTAGGTATTCTAGATTCCATACCACAAGCTTGTTAAACTATGCTTACCATGGGTCTAGATAGGGCTGTGTAAAATGTTGTAGAATATTTATTATTATTTATAGTTGACAAAAACCACGAGCAAAAATTTTTAGATCAAGAATTTTGACACAAGATGACGTAAAATTGTGACTTACTCTTTTTTTGTTCTGGCATTTCAATTATGTACCAAAGGCACTCACACACACACGAGCCCTGAAAACATTACACTTCTTTTTTCACAGTCGTGTAAGAAAAACTAATGAGTTTATGTGGCATTTTTATGACGAATGTTTTTGTTGTTAATTAAATTAAATAAATAAAAAAAAAAAAAAAAAAAAAAACACTGTGGACTTACCTTATCATTCGTGTAGGGGGTGAGTTGGTTCTTGAACATAACGAACAGATCGTCGATGTACGAGTGCCAGCGGTAGAACACGGGGTCGCGCATGGCGGTAGCGGAGTCACCCATCACGCCAAACGATTCCTGGACATTACATTATTAATTCCTATTTTAATAAAGAACTGACGATAGCCAACAATTTCGAATTTTGATCGTGACACTATCGACGTGACACCAATCCTAACATAAGCAGGCTTACCAGCTAAGGAGTTAAGAGGAATACTATGATACGCAGGTGCAGGAGGAATATGCAACAAACGCAGTACCACGCCTTAAAGTAACGACCAATCGACCATCAGATTTAGTCAATCTGCCGCCAACGCTCACGGCGGTATTGCGCTCGCTCTAGACTCATACCTACTCTTTCTTTACTTCTACCTCCACCACGTCACAGGCAACCTAGGCCGCAGTACACGGTCGCGGTTGATCTGTACCAACACCTTGCAGGTCTAAACTAACCTCATCTGCTAGGCGGTACCTAAGAATTTACAGGCGAGGTTCGAGCGTAGGTTTTCCTCTCATGGTTGGAAGGTTTGAAAGCCGGCGCTCCCAGAAAGGCAACACACTAATCAATAGCAAAAGGCCCATAATTTAAATAAATTTAATACGTACCAAATGTCTACTGTCGGGATCGTGCGCGTAGGATATGAACACGTGACCCATGTTGTGGAAGTCCCCGTAGTACTCGCGGTTGGGGCTCAGGATGGAGGACTCGATCATGTTCCCAAGGGTGTTGATACCGGTTTCGTCATCCAGGCGAACTTGACGACCATTGGGCTGGAAACATATCACCAGAGTTAGTTAAGGACCAAGGGTGTTTTTAGAACACCATCAAGTTCTCCATAGCCCAGTGTCACCATTGTCACACGGTATGTGTAAGTAATGGTGACCCTCTTTTCTGAGACTTTGCCTTCAGCTTACCATCAGGTAAGGTGAAGTCTAACCTCCTGCAATGCTCTTTCCTGTCAGGGTGGAGTATCAGATGACAGTCGCAAAACGAAAATACGCCATTTAAAAAAAATTGTCAGTAGTCTTTGGTACTACATATAGAAGTTAACACACTAAATAGAAAGTAAAAATGTATTTACTTTCGATTTGCTAATAGGTACTGGCCATATAGAATTATAAAATATATTGTAATGGATAACTGGCGTAACCAGTTTAAACCCATTTTTGAAGACTTGCAGACTGCTGAAGATTTGCAGCTACCGCACTTCCAGGTGGACTTTCGGTCCCCAAGCTTTCTCCAGTCAGCCTCGGTTATGCCTGCACAGGGGAAATCAAACTGCCCCGTACACAGGGAGCACGTGACTCCATCTCGGGCTTCCGTTTTACAATACTTGCAGGTAAACATTTTGTAGTTAATATTTGAGATACGCTGACAATTGTCGATTGACGAGTCGCGAGCAGTGTATATGTGCAACCGGTTTGCTGTCTACCGATACTGATCACTTCAATATTAATATGCTACTGTTGACGATGATTCGGAAGCAAGCTGACAAGTACCAAAAGTGACTGACCAGCATAACAGTTCGTTTCTCGATGGCACCAATGAGGCGCTCCCTCCAGGCTTCTATCTGCGAAACATCCATCCTGATCTGGTCTACCGGCCGCTCAATGTCGTGGATCATCGTATCCTTGAACCTGCAATGTTGTACACTAATGTCAACAAGCTTGCCGGTACCCATACCTACTAGAAGTATGAGCACGACCACTGTACCGCGCCCTTGGAAAGCGCGGCGTGGCGGGGGACGAGGTAAAGAAAGAGATAGCATGAAGTGAGATGCCCCATGAGAAATGGTGGCAGACTGGCCAAATCTGACGGTCGATTGGTAGATATTCTGTCTGTCTCACTGCGCGCATACTTAGGCGCGGTACAGTGGTTACGGTGGGACTACTGTTTCGATTTTTCTCAGTTAAGCTCCAAAAACATAGAACTAACTAGGTACGAACGAACTAACAAGGACCGTTTGCCTATAGCCGTTTGATTTTCTATGAGCCTAGTACATTTGTGTCACTCGTGGGCAATAATGTTATCCTTATTATTTCTGTAAGGCTGGTGTCTCATGTTAAAGTACCAGCATTACATAAATACAACCCGCAACCCACTGGATAAATATTACTATAACTATTCCCGGAATAAAAATATAGTCAATATGTTATTACAGACTATAACTTATTAAACCAACCAAATTTTGGATCAGGAATCCGTTTGGTACTTTTGCGTGAAAGAGAAACAAACGTCCTTCCATCCATCAAACTTTTACATTTATAATATTAGTGGAATATTGACCTGGGCGGCCAGGCTCTGCTGGCGACCTGCGAGTCCAGTTTGGGGAAGTACGCCTCCTCGATAGGCGTGCGGAAGTTGTTCAGTCGTCGCACTCGGGGCAGGCCGTTGCAGAAACGCTCCGCGTCGTACCTGAGATAGGGGGTAAATAAGAAGCCGTTAATGAGTAGATATTTTTACAAATAAATTCAGCTTAAACATACTACAAGATTTTTAATTCAGTCAGTCGAGCGCTCTACCGCTTCGTTAATCGCCACAGAGGTTGTCATGCAAAAAATTATCTTCCACATTTGACCTCACGATAGTTTATTTTCAAAAAGAACACTCTTAGGACTCAACTACTTGGTTTTTTTTTTCAATTGTACGAAAATGCCTCTCGGTCCCAGGACTGTAGGAAGAAGGATACACGTGCGCTGGTGAAGGATTCCAAGCCTTTATGGTGCGGCAAAGAGAAAAGTCACCGAGCCGTTGGTTCTTGACGGAATTGTTTGCACCGTATGAGCGTGGGACGGCCCTGCACGTGTTGTTCTGAATAGAGAACGAGAGGGTGGGACTAACTAGACTAACCTGGCAATAATTTGCTGGTGCATGTAGTAGAACAGCTCTCCTCTACGGTCCTTGTCCACGATAGTGCGGTCGCTGTCGGAGAAAGGGTAAACAAGGTGCCAGTGCCAATGGTGCAAGTTGATGCCGATGTCCTCGCGGAAGTACGCCACGCGCTGCTCCGGCTCTTTGTCGGACGCCGTGTAGTTGGGCTTGAGGAGTACTGGCATCTGAGAGTAAGATCACCAGGGTTAATTCTCAGCAAGGGCCCTAGGCAGCAAGGTAGTCTTTGCCTAAGAACCCACGCCTACATTCATCAGTCATCGCACTGCTTACCAGTGATAGGAGACTCATCCACACGTGTTACAATCTGAAATAGTGCGCACACTGCACAGTCATTGGGAGTATATCGTGATAATAAGATAACATAACATAAACTCACTATATTCCCCGAAGGGGTAGGCAGAGGCGCTGTAACTGGCGACCTTACTGGCCATGTTTCGTTGGATAATTTTAAGGATGCAAGGCAAATTGACGTAACATAACATAAACTCACGCCTATATCCCCAGTAGGCAGAAGTGCTAGCACCCACATTTCGCTAGTTTATGTTTAGGTCCCAATGTAATAGGTGGCGAGCCTATTGCCATTAACCGGGCACTTATAAACCTGCGATAAATACACACATAACTTCGAAAAGCATCAAATAGTCATTGGTGTGTGCCATGGTAAAACCTGGGATCGAACCCGAGACCTCGTCTCAGCAGTCTATTACCACTAGGATACCGCGGTCATCCATTACCCATACCACTAGGCTATCGTGATAATGATGACTCTAATCCTCACTTGGGCAGAACCTTACAGTAACAGGGATATTCACTAACCCTCTCGCCGGTGGGACTAATGCTGGTCGCCTCTCTAGCCTTACGGAACACCTTGGGGTCCATGAATTTGTCCGGGAAACATTCAGCGAATGTTGGGATTCCTAATCCTTTGCAATCCTCTCTGAAAGAATAAGATAAGGGTTATTCATATTACTAAATTTTCATTTAAGTAGTTTTATTGATTATTAAGAAATGTATTAATATTTAGCCATCTTTACCATTACTAAAAGTAAAAGTAAAAATAATGATTCTGCTTTTAGTAATGGTAAAGATGGCTTTTATCATCAGAAACAGATCGTATTGCAGCGCGTCAACTTGTGGATGAGTGCTAAGTAAACCTTATAACCTGATATCGGAGAGAGAACATTCATTTTAACCTCAAAGTATCAAACAATCAATCAATCAATCAGCCCACTGCAGTCCACTGCTGGACATAGGCCTCTCCCAATGTGCGCCATTTTCTCCGATCCTCCGCCTGCCGCATCCAGTCTGTCCCAGCCACCTTTTTCAGGTCGTCCGTCCATCTGGCTAGGGGGCGTAAGTACCACCTCAAAGTATGGCAAGAGGTATTGGTCAGATGAGGTAGATCCCTAGGTACCGTTTAAAAATAAATAAAAATTTCCCAAAATAGTTAAATCGACTACTTCAAGAAACAAAAAAGGCACTGTAGAGTGAAAAGTAACTGATTTTATTGAGAACCTCCTCCTTCTTTAAAGTCAGTATAGTGGTCTTTTTTTCATACCACTTAGGTGGCAGACAAACGCACGGCCCACCTGATGGAAAGTAGTTACCGTGGCCTATGGACGTGTGTAACACCAGAGGAGCCACACTCGCACTGCCGACCCTGTAAGCACAGAGTTTCTGTGCCGTCAGTGTATATGACAAAGCAGGACAAGCCATTAGTCATCCCACTGATAGCACAAATTCTCCAGTGAGCTCTGGCTACCCTACTCGCCGCTGGGAACACAACACAAAGTTATTATAACCGCGGTATTCTGTAGGGCGGAGGTACTTATATTTAGTTAAAGTTATAATTTATGTCCTGACATTACCTGTGCAGTATAGCGACCGATAGGCAGTAGTTGAACATGTAGGGGTTGACGCGCAGCTGGCAGTACGAGCAGACTGCAGTCAGGTCTTCAACATCGCGCATACCTGCCAAATGTTGGGAGGGATTTCAGTCTCAAGTAGCCAGGACAAAATTTAAAACAAGTTTTATAGTTGGATTAATATAACCGCCTCTGTGGTGTGGCGGTAGTGAATGTAACTGCTACGCTGAGGGCGCAGGTACGATTCCCGCCAATGCAAATCTATGATCTAGGTATTTCTGTGCCTCGCGATCACGTAAAGCCTACGGTCCCAGTTGTGATATCAACATATTGTATTAACAATCGTTATAGTGAGTTAGAACCCTAAAATGTCTAACAACTGATCTAACTGCTATACTTTGATATCGCCTGGAGGTCAGATGACAGTCGCTTTACGAAAATTATCGTAGTTCAACCAACCCCGCAGTTAACTAGAAAAAGCGGACGCCAGACTCCGAGGTGAAAGCGATCAGATGCGAACGGGATGAAGAAAAAACAGTGCGTATAATTACCCATGAAGACGTCAATGAGCTTGCCAGCCATGACGCGGTGCTCGGGCACCCACAGCGAGAACTGCGCGTTGTACGGCAGCTGCAGCGGCTTGCTCAAGTTGGGGAGTGCTATGTTGCGCACGGGGATGGTGCGGCCCGCGTGGTCGCCGAAACGGTCAGACAGCGTGTTGGTTACTGCCTTGTATTTGTCGGGCTGGAAGAAATGTGCAATAGATGTAATGATATGCAAAAGGGACTCCTGTTTATTATGGGGAATCATAGCTATTATTGACATCAAAAGAATCATTGTATAGCAAGTCAAGCTACCCGCGTACTGAGGCAACTCGAGCGTCGGAGGTCGATGAATGGCCTCCGGCCTCCACGTTTTCGGGGACGAGTTAGGTACCCTGAGGTCCTCACACCCGAGGAGGGCCCGAGCGAGAGAGATGACTCTAGGTCGGACGGGGTGCGAGGGATATGCCTGTCAATCTCACCTTCGGCAACCAAAAACGACCCACAGGCGCCGTGTGTTTTAGTCGGTTCGATCGTCGGTTCCCACTGGCTCCGATGGGTGGGATCCGCGGGGATTCGCAAGTCAAAAAAAGGGGGAATCATTTGATTTGTTAGTTGTGCACTTGTTTACACTTCGAGCTCGCGCTTTGTTTATTATCTACATTTTTTAATGACTATTAGATGTATACTAGTATCGTAACTATGAATTTTAGTGTATTTTTTGGGACCTACCCTGTGAACCTACCCAATGTAAGAACGAGCAATAACTATTTATAGCTTATGCTATGAGTACATAGTTAGATATGTTTATTTGTAAATACTTACAAATTACCCCCAAACATACATATACAAATATATTTACATAATCGAACATGAAAGTGCATCCCTCTTGCGGAGAATACGGGCGAGCTCACACAGTATCGTGGGCGTATTGTGCGATAGGTGGGACAGTCCGATGCTGGGGCGCTGGGTACGATTGCACGCAATGTAGACAGTGTCCTAGTATTGTAGCGGTCTCAAACTACCAATTATATTTGTTAGGTACCTATTAATAGTATTATATTGTTACTAACACTAGTATTAAGATTATTGTTACTAACACGCTATGGACCCTGGTCCGAAATAAATGATTTTTATTTATTATAACATCAAAGTACACCAAACTGCCCTGAAACATTCTTCTCTTACATTTTCTCTCCATCCTATGGTTGCCTGTAAGAGGTTGCCGCAGTGCGATAAGACCTTTCACACTGTACCTATCTCTCTTATTGCTTTGTTATAATGGTGTACAATAAAGTCGCATAGTACAATATATTATTTTCATATTGTACTAAGCGGACATCGAAACCGCGACCTAAGACTTGGCAATCCAAAACTTTACGGCTCATAGTAAGTAAGTAAACTTTACAATGACTATTTATTTTAATCCTGCAGACTGACGTGACAGGGGCAGACATAAGGCAAGGTGACGCGTTGCTTAATTCCCTTGTGACCTTCCAAAGTCACTGCCAACTCGTGATTTAAGTCCTAACGTTCTGTACAGTGCGTTGTGTAGGTCCCATGTGGCAATGTCAACACACATTTACATTTAAATGCCGGCTCCGTGTGAAAAGCCAGTTTAAAATAACAGACGTGAAAGCAATCAACACGAACTGTACAAATTTATAGCAACGTATTTATATATCGCATATTAACAACACGAAGGTCGTTTTTTTGTGAATACTTAAGCTTCTGTAAAAGGCAGTTTAAAAAACTTTTAAAAGCGCTGGCTCTTTATTCCCGGCTATGCAGTCATTGAACCATGAATTCATAACATAACGTAACATAACATAAACTCACGCCTGTATCCCCGAAAGGATAGGCAGAGATGCTAGCACCCACATTTCGCCAGTTTATGTTTAAGTCCCAATGTAATAGGTGGCGAGCCTATTGCCATTAACCGGGCACTTATAAACCTGCGATAAATACCTACACACATCAATCACCTTTTATTATAACCACCTTTATCCCCGGAAGGTTAAGCAGAGGTGAATTAACACCCACATTTCACCAATAATTAAATTCGGTCCCACGTAACACGGCGTAGGTACTTCCCCAGTCGGACTGCTTAATTGGACGGAAATATCGCCGTGTCCTACGTCCTACCAAAACGAACTTTAACCCTAGTGCGTATATTAATAAAGACTAAAATTTAATAGCATTTTAGTAGTGTATGGGGGGTCTTGGCTTTAACAGGGTTTAAGGTTGATTTTAAAGACTCACGTAGTAGTTGTCAGGCAGCTCGAAGACCGCCTTCTCCTCGCCCTTCTGCATGAAGCAGGGCTCCGCCGGCCGATCGAAGAACAACAACAGGTTCTTTTTGCTGTCAGCCATCTTTTACACCTGGAATCATTAATAATTGGTGAGGGGTAACTACACAAGTTTTAGCTATAGTATACTCCGTTCGTTTTACACCTTAAAACATCAGCTATCTGTAGCAAAAATGCCATCTAAATTCGCCCAACAACTTCTGAAATTATCCGCAATACTCTACAGAATGATACTTTACACAGAACGCAAAAGCATTTGCAAAAACATTGAAAATATAGTACCTATTGGTACATACTTATAATCGCAAATTGCAAAGAAAATTTTCAACTGTCATAGTTTCTACAGTGTGGCATTACAAATTAACAAAATAAAACGTTTCAAACTGTGCGTGTACCGCAAACAGATAGGTGTAGATAAAAACCTACAAACTAATTATTATGTTAAATAGCATAGCATACATTATTTTCTCCATAATATATTTAAACATGTCGGAAGTTAACGCAAAAATCACACATTGAAAAAGTTTTTTGCCAGATTCTATCGCGATTTAGTGTTATTTTATTTTTTACGCTAATCCCGACGTTTTGGATGGTTTCAGTCATGAGGCGTAGCCGGAACATCGGTATCAGTGTAATTCAAGAAAATAAAACCAAATAAATGGCCACAAAATCCGTTTAAAATAATTACTTTCCTAAAATGCATGTTCCTAAAAATAAAGCTTGATATGAAAATTGTATAATTAATAACTCACCCTTGTTTTCCTGAACAAAATAATATTAGTCTGTCAGTCAAGTCGTGTTTCCACGACTAGGGAATGATCAGGATCCCCTCACCGCTCTGTATTTATAGCGCAGCGTATGGATACATTGTAGGGTAGCCAAGCTTTTTGATCATCAAAGGACAGTCGATAATGAAGTTCATTTCATTACACTATTGTACGAACTAATTAGATATTTAGAATATGACGCTAAAATATTTTCTTCTACCGTTTTCGTTTTTATAATGAAATCAAAGGTTAAAACCATAATAGAGTCTGATGAGCTCATTTTCTACAAAACAAATAAATAATACTTAATTAGCTAGTTTTCAACAAACAGACAACTGATATCGAACTTAGTATGGAAATGTAATAAAATTCACGTAAAGTGAATGTTAACTTAAACATTTTTGGCATGAGTTAATAAATTTACGTATTAAATATATGACAGGGATGGGGTGTATGAGACCCATTCAAGATCTGCAAGGTGGTACCACACCTTTTGATTGACGAACGAGGCTCTACTGCAGGCTTTACTCTCAGATAGCCATCGCTCCTATGTGAGTTCATTTACATAATGAACTCAAAAGAGTGAACCTGGACCAAGTTATTTACATTAATAGTATAACACTCATCGGGACATTTACCAAGATTTTGTAATTATAATTATTAAATTATTGAGAAGGAATCTACAGACCCTGGGCTCTAAATTGAAAACCTTAGATCCAACTGGTGAGAACACTAAAATTATATTATAATAGGAAAGAAAGTCACGTCGTATCTGGAGGTCAAAGGAGAGAGAGAGAGAGAGAGAGTAAAATGGCGATTATTCCACCGACAAGAGTACATCTCTTAAGTTTAGACAGAGAGGAAAGAAAGTATATTATATGACGTTGGACGTCCCACATTATTCGGGATCGTTGGTCACCCTACCGTAGAGTGTGCCTACAGGCTACCTAACATTAGATAAGAGAGGATACTCATGGTTAGGTTATCGATGGTCAATACAATGTCAACAAGTGTGCGTGGGACGAAATTGTAACTACCTATGTGGGGACCCCATTACCTTCTGTGGTGCTGGACCTTTGCAGTCATGTAGGCCAATGTTTAAACAACTTAAATTATGAACCTTAGCATCAATGTATATTCTTGAGGTAGGCCTATTCGTAAAAACCATCCAGACTTATTCAGGAAATGCATGGATGGCAAAAAATATCTTTCACGAGACCCAACAAAATTGGCTATCCCGACTGTAAGAACTACATTATTTCAAAGAAACAGCGGGTACACGATCGCAAGGGTCTACAATCAAATACCCAAAGACATAAGAGAGCTACTGTACCTAAAATTTAAAAATAGATTGAGGCAATATTTAATTGAAAATGCATTTTATTCAATCAATGAATTTATGGGAAGTAAATATTAATTACTATTATGAATGTAGACATTATTTGATGACTATAATTTTCTTTCCTTTTATGACATAAACTATTAATAACTATAATGAATATTGACATTGAAAAATTATTTGATGATTATATTTCTTTCTTTTTATGACATCAAAATATTAATTATTATATGAATTTGACTTTGATAAATTATTGCAAAATTATTATTATTTCTTTCCATTTTTCTGTTGACATTATCATCCGCTTTTGACATTGTTCTCATTATCATAGTTTATTTAGTGGCATATTTGTTGTATACACGCTGATATCAATGAGAATCATCGTTTTTAATTTTTATAGATATTTTAAATTACGTTACTATGAACAAAAATTTTGCATGCTGCTCAAAACGGCGAAATGTGCTGGACATAAATTTTGAACTAACCATATTTCTGCAATAAATGAATTTTGATTTTTTTGATTTTGAATCAAAATCCAGCATATCTATAGTTGCTAAGTCAACATTAATTGTACTTCAATAGATATGTTCCGTGTCATTCAAGGTACCAGATACCCTGTATGTTAATATTACCTGTGTACATCAACTACCTTATCAATAGTTAATTAGGAACACAATGTCACGGTATCCCAGCTGTTATTTTTACCCGACTGCACCAATGAGTATAATGTTTTACGAGCACTTCTCGTGGGTGTCATAGAAGGCGATTAAGAGATAGGACTGTTATCCACCTGACAGGAATGCAGCCCAACGCGAAGTGCCCGCTTGCTCCTTATTACCGAAAATCAAAGTTGGTAATACAATTAATTATTAAAAAATAAAAATCCCGACTGCTGTCTTATTTCATATTTTAGATAGAAATATAGGATGGAGATCATTCAGTTAAATAGGGCCAATCCATCTTTGCCCGTGGGTATCATAAAAGGCGATTAAGAGTTAGGGCAGTTCAAACCATAAAGAGCCAATCTACAGCGGGCTTGACGGCAGTAGGCTCTCCCCCTATTGCGTAGACCCGAATTAAATCATAATAATGCAATTGTGTGTTAGGTATACTTAAATTTAAGTCGGAAATACTCAACATCCAGGATGCATTTTAACCCGTGACCCGTCCCTTTCCAGGACCAGAAGCGTGTTGATAGATTGTAATAGGATAATTTCGATACAGGACGTGTTCAGGTAGCTGAGCTAGACGTGAACTTTTTATATTTTAGGAAACTATAACTACTTTCTATGTAATTACCATTAATTGTTTAAATAGGAAAAGTTAGCATCGTAATTGTGTATTTGATTGGACCAGTCAAATTAATTACTTTTTACTAAACGTCAAAACGGTAAGTTATAATGAAACTTATATGAAATAATTTGTTATGACGTCATAATATTTCATAGTCAAATTATCTACTATTATAAATTATTTGGATAATTAATAATAAATAAAAACCATAAAATAAGACCAGAAGCAACTTTTACCGCTCTATCATTTACCAAGTTTTTATTTTTATTTTAAACTCACGCCTATATCCCCGAAGGGGTAGGCAGAGGTGCTAGCACCCACTTAGTTCAGTGAAATATTTTACATACATATACATACATACATACATACATAAAATCACGCCGGCTTCCATTTACTACGATCCTGACATACTACTCTCGCTTCATTCACTCTCATTACATTCTTCATGCATCCTCGTTGGTTTAGGATCACATTAATTTTTGTTATACAAATTCAATGTGATGAAATAAATGCGAGCAGTAGCATTAAAATTATAGATTTCACTGAGATTGCAGGAACGGGAACATGCTTACAGGGTTGGCAGCGCGACTGTGACTCCTCTGGTGTTACAAACGTCCATAGGCCACGGTAAACACTTTCCATCAGGTGGGCCGTGTTCTTGTCTGAGTGGTACAAAAATTAAAAAAATGAGGTGACACTTGCTTCTTCTGTAGGTAGATACCTAATCTTCTACACTCCTGACGAGAACCTAACCTTCAGAAACACTAGTTTAATTAGCAGGGTTATTTAAAAACAAAATTGACTATTAAAACTATTTTGATGCCAGTAGCCTGTTGGTGCGCCACTTCAAGGGGGGCTATCAACATTCGTGCTTCATAATTACTAACCTCCATTATTTACATACTGTAATAGTAACTACTAAATTCTTTATGTCCTAGGCACGTCACATACAACCTTGTTCTGTATCGATTACTGTAACTGGCGACCTTACTGGCCATGTTTCGTTGGATAATAATTTTAAGGATGAAAGGCAAATTGACATAACATAACAAACTCACGCCTATATCCCCGAAGGGGTAGGCAGAGGTGCTAGCACCCACATTTCGCCAGTTTATGTTTAGGTCCCAATGTAATAGGTGGCGAGCTTATAACCATTAACTGGGCACTTATAAACCTACGATAAATACACACATAACTTCGAAAAACATCGAAAAGTCATGGTAAAACCTTGGATCGAACCCGAGACCTCGTATCAGCAGTCCATTACCCATACCAAGGCTACCACGGTTATAGGCAAAATAAAATGTAATATAATCATCATCTTCTTTGTACAGTTCCGGTACCTTTAATGTAAAAAAGCATCTGATGGGGCTGTCAAACTGAGTGCCTTTCAGCTTACCAATAGGCCAGATGAAGTAATGTTGATGTATCCTTACAGGGGGAACGCTCTGACCACGATGGTACAACCATCTTCTAGGCGAAGGTTCGATGGCTTAGTGGTTAGACCTTTCCCCCTGTTTGGGAAAGATCGTGAGTCACCCTCTATTACGTGGGACCGAATGCAATTATTGGTGAAATGTGGGTGTTAATTCACCTCTGCCTAACCCTCCAGGGATAAAGGCGTGTTTATATGTATGTATGTATAAAACAAATTGGGTTTGCAATTTTCTCTGTCAATATAATTTGTACTGTTGTCCGTTGGTCACATACAGTACATAGGTACCTATAACGATCATACAAAGTAATTACAGCCTATTTAATAACATTGTAATTATTGTGGTCATCCTGTGGTCAAACAAATTGTGGTCATGCATACTTCACTAGGCTGCATTACTACTGCAGTTGAATTACTTAGTATGTGCGTAGGTTTTTTTTTATTTAGTTACTCGATTTTTTTACATTGTAAAGTATAATGTAACAGAAACAGACACTAAGCAGCAAGCACAGGTTCGATTCCCGTTTAGTGCAAGTATTTATACCTATGCCGCGTGGTTCCCGGCAGAGTAGAATTTGGACCACTCCATCTCTTCCCATGCCGTGTTGTATAAGGCGACTAAGGGATAGGGCTGTTTTACATCAGACAGATATATACAGCCCAGACTCAGCCTCAGATGCATGGCTCGAGTCAACAAGTGCCTGGAAGACGGCAATATGCTTACCCCCTATTACGTGGGACCAAATGTTTTTTCTTATACCATTTAGATGGCCGATAAGCACACGGCCCACCTGATGGAAAGTGGTTACCGTGGCGTATGGACGTGTGTAACACCAGAGAAGCCACACTCGCGCTGCCGACCCTGTAAGCACTACACTGACGGCACAGTTTCTGTGACGTCAGTGTAGAGGACAAGTCTTTAGTCATCCCACTGACAGCACAAATTCTCCAGTGAGCTCTGCCTACCCTACTCACCGCTGGGAATATAACACGAAGTTATTATAGCCGCGGTATTCTGTAGGGTACTTACCCAGTCGGACTGCTTAATTGAGCGGAAATACCGCCGGATCCTACCTCCTTTAAATTTAATAATTTATTATTATTATTATTATATTAATTCACCTATGCCTAACCCTCCGGGGATAAAGTCGTGATTATATGTATGTATTTATGTCTATTTGCATTAGTCTAGCCGGTTATCATGAGGTATCCGTGGGGATTTTGCGCACGTAAAAAAAAAAGCCGGTTATCATAAAAACATCTATAGCAGTCGCTACTGCAATACTTCGGTATCGCCGATGGGGTGTAGAGGTCAGATAGCAGCTGCTTCACCGAAGATATTGAAATTCAACCACGTCCCGGTTTGACTGGAAGAGGCGGAGACCCCGAAGTTAGGCCTCGGATGCGACCGGGATTTCAACAAAAGTGATGATGATTATTTCTAAGGAATGACCTCCCTGCTGCGGTTTTCCCAAGCGCCTACAATATAGGGTTCTTCAAGAGGGGCCTCAGATTTCTTCATGGTCGGCAGCGCGATTGTGACACCCCTGGTGTTGCATACGTCCATAGGCCACGGTAACCGCTTCCCATCAGGTGGGACGTGTGCTTGTCTGCCAACAAAGTGGTATAAAAAAAAAGTTGATCCTTTGTCTGTGACGTCACGTGTCACCTCTGCAGGAATTACATAAAATGATTTTAGGCGCCATTTTAAAAAGGTACCTGGGCCTGTCTCCGTCCTAGTCATATTAACTGGCACTCATCCAAAGGCATCTGGTAGATATTTACTTTAATAAAGAATACCTAGATAAGTATTATTATGTGGTACCTAATTGGTATTCCCACGGGTATTCACATTAAACCCTAGTTTAGTTTCGTTAAGTAGGTATTTGGGTTCACGTCGATATCATTGACCAGAAATCGAACCCGGGACCTCTCGGTCGTAAAGCCGACACCTTATCCACTAACCTGACGAAGGTTAAAGCCATATAAGTATATACTTACCTTAGTTCACGCTAAAGTTTTAAATCAAAAAATCTAGCCTTGAAATGAAATTATTCTAAACATTTCTTGAGTGTATTAATAAAATTGTAACATGCAACACAAACATGTCATGAGAAATCAACATAACATTCTCCGCATGCATGCGACGCCATGCGAGGTGGAACTAATTAACAATGCTATAAATCAATTAGATAGCTAATATATAAATACCTACTAATAACGTTACATGGTTAACGCCTTTACCGGCATATATGTTGACCCCAAGCGCGCGCGGATGTTGGGATTCTTTTTATTATATAGCACACAGGCTTCACCTCGCCTGATGGTAAGCTGAAGGCAAACCCTCGACATGTGCCATGTTACAATGGTGTCAGCTTGACGGCCTCATCATACGCTATTTCATGCCCCGGAACTATAGGAAGAAGGGAACACGTGAGCTGGTAATGAATTCCAGGTCTTAATGGTCGGATATTCTGCACCGTATGTGGGTGACATCTAAGATTCATTCATAATTAGTTGGTGGATTTGAGTGCTTTCCTTCGCTGCCATCGCGTACCCCATGCTATCCTCAAGACATCCAAAAAGCGGCGTGCATATAGCATACAATTTGACTTGATTGGGGAGATACGTACACAATACGTAAGTCCCTCGACATAGGGTTGTTACCGGCTATGAGTCTTACCTCCTTAGGCTTAGTAGCCTATACAGCTTTTACGGAAAAGACTGCTATCTGACATCAAACGATGACGCTCTGGCTATCAGGATCGGGATTGCACGAATGTAAAGACTCTCGTAAAATTTTGGACCGGTCTTTATCCAAAGTCACAGAGACGGTGCAATCTTCCCTTAAACAACGCCAGCAAGACGAACCACTCTTATTAGCTGTGTGGAGATTATAAAGATAAATGCCGATAAGCAACGAATTTTTGCCTTTTTGAGTTTTTATAAATGTAATGTCCATTTTGAACACAAAATAAATATATCGATAGTTCGGAAAAAAAAAATTATGGACATTGAAAACTAAAGACTTCATATTATAAAAGCATGTGGCCAGTAATATTGATGTGGATGAGTTTGATTATCTTTATAGGCGGAATGCTAAAGAGATTTGTGTACAAATATTAATAACTAACAGAAATTTAATTATTAGGTATCTACCGCAAACTCCGTTAATTTTATTGAGAAAAGGTGATTTTGAGAAACGGACTTTTTGGACGATTGACATTTTAGGAAACGGATATTTTGGGGCTTCAGTACTTAAAGTCTACTTTACCGAAATGAGCAATCTTCTTAATGACTACTGCTTTTCACACAATGTCCACTTCAACAAAATGACCACTTTTCATAATTATAAGACATAAGTATAAGACGTTTGAAATCTCAGGAACCATCGTTCCAATTTGAATAATTCTTTTTGTATTAGGTAGAGCAGAGTATCGATGAAAAGTTTGCAAAAACATAGGTCACCCACTACCTAGTAGTAGTTAGTACCTACCCAGGGTAACCACGACGAACCCCATTTTCCTGTTGGTTGCCCCGCCATTATAGACATGTGGGTATTTTGATATAGTAGACATTATGGGACACATGGTCAATTTGGTACAGTAGTCATTTTAGACAGTAGACATTTTGATAAAGTAGACTTTATGTACCTAAGCCTATTTTGGGTTGGGGATGTTCCTGAAAACAGACCTTTGCGAAAGTAGTAAATTGCCAGTCTTCTCGGAACGCTACCACAAGAGGCATGCGATGCGGAGGAATTCTACGACGCATTTTAATTGTTCTTAGCTATAAGTTGTATAATAGTTATTTTATTTTTATTGTATTTAATATTTATAAATTATTTCTTGATTTGTACATTATTGATTAAATCGATTTATTTATGGATTATTAATAAGATCAGGGAACGGATGTTTAGGGAAACGGATAGGACGTGCCGAAAGGTTTCCTTTTTTTATACACTTAGGTGGCAAACAAGCACACAGCACAGCCCACCTGTGATTTGTCGACATAGGACGAGTTATTTTAACCCTTACTAAGGCAGAGGCTGTTTAAAAACCACATAATTAAAATTAATTTACTGAAAAACCCTTCTAATTTTTGAGCAGAAATAAATATTATTTTATTACTAGAATGTCTACCTTTCATTTCGTATTTTCATTTTATTTCTCTGTTTATGATTTTGTGGTAAATAATGTCTCAACATATGTGGTAAATATATGCACTCTGCCCGTCTAGAGTAGCAAGTTACAGTAACAGTTTCCATTATACCAACTTTTCTAGGATATTTTGCTACGCAGCACAGGCCTGTTATACGCTGATTTGTGAGTATTTTTAGAAGAGCTATCAATTTTACTATCGTGCACGAGTATGTTACACTTTAATGTGTATTATAATCTCCACGGTACATAGATAAGTAGGTATGTACTGCAAACTATTTGAATTTGACGTTTTTATTTTTATTTATTTATATGTATTGAATTATTTTTTGTAACTTTTTCTTGACGTAGGTATGTAAAATGTTGACCATGGACACTCCGCATATAATGTATTTGATTTGACGTCTATAGGAAATAAACAATTGATAATAATTAATCTGTCATCCATCACTAAAGGAGTGCGCTTTGTAATTATCCAGAGCTTGAGCTTGTCCAGATGACGCGTTTTTAATCGCGCGTTTGTGAGCTACTACTAGAAATTGATATAATTCTGTCCACACGCAGTCGCGCGTTTTTACGTTCGCGCGTAAATCGCGTTCAAGCCGCGAAACTTGATTACTCGCGTGTTTGCTGTGCGATCTGCGCGCGCGTCGAGGTACTAGGACCACCATTGCCGCGCCCAGTACACGTGCGATAGATGACGCAAGAGGACGTATTCAAAATGAAATTCATGTCGCTAACTGCTCAGATCCGTGCCAAAATGAACGCGCTTAGAACGCGTTATCTGAGCGCAACATAAATTTCGAACGCGCGACTCAAGTAGCGCGTAAAACGCGTCATCTGGACAAGCTCTAAGCTAAAATTCAAAATCAATCAAGTGGTGGAATGGAAACAAACTGTCAGATAACACAAATCAACGAAACAGGCAGAGTGCAAATTTTAACCACGTTTTTTTTTAAATTGGGATTTTTTTGTTGCAATCGTATTCTACATTGCTTCACGAACATGAAACTGTATTTAAATTTTACGTAGGTAGCACATCTAGATGCATGGGGCCCGTGTAAGGGTTGAAGTCCTTTGCTTTATCGGTCTATTTCTTAATCTACCCGCTTCTGGTTGTAACTGCTTCTGGTTATGACCTATTCTGTATTCGTCGACTTCTGGATTGGTCAACTCTCGGTACAGTCAGCATTATATGGAAATGTTATAACTTTATAATTATTATTGCTATTTATTTTAAAAATCTAATGGATACTAACAGATTCCAGCTATCTATTTTTAAAATCATACGAATGCTATTACTAACATAAATTCCCTTAATTGTTATCTTTCTTCCATACAAAAAAATATATGAAGAATTTTAAATAGTTCACTTTGTTAAAAAAATCAATTTCATTTATCTTATTATTTTCTAACTTTGCTAGGTATTTTTTTTAACTTTTGTCAAAAATAATATCCCTTTCTTTCTGTTTTTCTACATTTTTGAGAAAAAGTTCTTTATATAATAAAATCATAGTGAATTGCTTCATTTTTCAGTTTGACCACCTAACATCATGTGGTTTCATAGAATAAACTAAAGCTTTACGATGCACGATGGTATCTGCGCAAAAAACTCATAAGTTTCATACTTTGAAAGCAAATTATATCCAAGTATTAAAAGTGGAACTCATCTTTCATCGGGACATTTAACATGATTTTTTATACAACTTAGGTGGCAAATACGTTCCATCCCTTTATTGCCCGTGGTTCACCCGCATTGTCCACCTAGGTGGTCCATGGGTAAAAAATATTTCCCGTGGTCCACTGGAATATCCATATTATTCCATCGTTGTATAACGAAAGGATAACATTGATAGTGAGACATGGTGAGAAATAAACGTTTATTATTATTATTATTATTATATTAAGCATACACGTAATTGTTGAAAGTTTACGTAACTAAAACACATTGAAATATAAAATTAATTTATTTGAATATCATTTTACAATATAAAAAAGATATTTAACTAAAGTACGATATTTCACATCATAAATAAAAAGCTTTAATTGCGATCCAATATTCATATTGTTAGCGAAAGATTAGCTTAATTGTAAAATAAATTAAATCTGTATTTTAACCAAATATGTTTTCCGTTACCATATCGCGGAGTTTTTCTAAAGCCTCTCCCACAGAAATTTCTTTGGATACGAGTTGCATTTGAATATTTGTAATATAGTCATCATTTTCGATGTCTAATTTTCGTCTTTTTGATTGTAATTTTGTCATTTCTAAGAGCACACTTAACAGTCTTATTAAAATTGTGGTATTTTTATTTATTTTTTTATTAAGTTTAGAATGAAAACCCTCCAAAACATTATTTGTTCTATGCCTTTCCCCGAAAACCGATAATATTTGGCTAAAATACAGATTTTTCCAAAAACTATCAATGTATTTAAAAAAACTTATCATATTCAGTTCGCGGCCTTCACTTTTTATATAATTATAGCCGTCGAGCATAATTTCAGCTGGTAGAAGCGGAAGAACTGCTGTGAGACCGACTATCCTAGTTTGCCCCTTAGATTTCAGTTTTAATAATTTACGTTTACGCCATAAAGCTTTGTGCCAGTGATAATAACAGCCACGTATTTCTGTTCCTGGATAAACTTCGAGAATGGAATTTATGGCTCCTTTTTCGAAATCGGAATGGTATTTTAAGGGTCTAAAATTTGGTAATGTAGATTTAATAAGATTAAATAATATACTATATGTAGCCTGACTTTTGTTAGGTAATAATGCAAATATGAACGGCATAACGTTTGTTGTTTCAATAGAACTACCAATATCTCCGTGAATGGAATATAGTTGGTAAAACGGTTTTGGACAGCTTTTTGTTGGGCACACAACACGTTGCCGCGATGTTTGGACGATCGGTTAGACGATTTGAGGAATTACTAGAAGGGTTTGACTATAAATAAAACCACAACTGTATTCTGATCTCGATCGACCTTGCCGCGATGTTTGGACGATCGATTAGACGATTTGAGGAATTACTAGAAGGGTTTGACTATAAATAAAACCACAACTGTATTCTGATCTCGATCGACCTCTTATTTAATATAAACATAACCTTTTATAATGGTCTCGGTAACGAAACCATATCGTGATCTAGAGCAATGGCACAACGCCATCTATCGCTGATCTACGAACTACATTTTCTATTATAAAATTATGCGCGATGCAGATAAGCTGCAAAGCGCCATCTATTGACAAGTGAACACAACTTTAGATATGCAATTTTATTCCAACGAAATTATTTTTAGGTTTCTATTATATAATATTGAACATACTGCCCACCAAAGGACGTTATTAGCAACACGTCCTTTACAAACAATAAAAAGTACATATAATAAAACCTAACTTTATATTCTTGTAGCGTTAACTACTTACATTTGTATTACTTAAATATCTATTATACATAATTTGTGAATTTAGTTAGGTACATTTTAAGTGTTTAACGACTTGCAATACAATTGGGTTATTTGTGTTCAATGGGCAAGATACATAATTTGTTCGTTGGTCGTTTTATTGTTGAAGAATTTGTGCGTAGGGTAACTACACGTGTGACCTTATCATCACCTGGATGTTTTTCTAAAATACGACCCATTAACCAACGACTAGGGGGCAACGCGTCTTCTTTTATGAGGACTATATCACCAATGTTTGGTTCTTTAGTCTTTGAAGACCATTTATATCTGTGCATTAAATTGCATAAATACTCTTGAGACCAACGTCTCCAGAATGACTGCACCATCCTTTGAACGAACTGCCAACGTGTTAAAGAATGTACATTTGAATTTTCGTAATTATTATACTCTGGTATCGTGACTAGCGGTTCACCGATTAGAAAGTGTCCAGGGGTCAAGGGCATACACTCTCCAGGATCATTTAGGTTCAAGACGCTCATTGGCCTCGAATTTAGGCACGCCTCTACTTGACTGAGAAGCGTCGCAAGCTCCTCGTATGTAAGCGTCGCATCACCAACCACTCTCTTTAGGTGAAACTTGGTAGATTTCACCCCGGCTTCCCATAACCCACCAAAATTGGGAGCGTGGGGAGGAATGAAATGCCATTCAGTTTTATTTGCTTCTAAATGGTTTGCTATAGAAGCCTGATTTTGTACAATCTGCTGCAATTCCTTAGAAGCGCCGACAAATGTGGTACCATTATCGCTATACAACCTAGCGCAGTGGCCACGTCTAGACACAAAGCGTCTAAATGCCGCTAAAAATGCCTGCGTACTCATGTCGCTTACTACCTCCAGGTGTAATGCTCGAGTCGACATACACACAAATAAGCAAATATAGCCTTTAAGTGAGTGGTGTCCACGTCCTTTAGTTGTTCGAATTTTAATAGGGCCAGCATAGTTTACTCCGCTGTACAGGAAAGGTCTAGCTGGTGTACTTCGCACGGATGGTAGATCACCCATTTTTTGAGCCTTAATAGTAGCTCTTTGCTTGGCACATATTACACACTTCCAAACGTGTTGTCTGACCAAATTTCTAACTCCGATTATCCAATAGGCTCTCCTTAAATAGTTCAGCATCAACTGAGGACCTCCGTGCAGGGTCTTCATATGCGCGTCAGCTACTATCAGGTGGGTGAGATGCGCGTTTGTCGGCAACACTATTGGATGTTTCATATGCTCCTCTAATGACGACTTTTCTAGTCTACCTTCAGCTCTTATCAAGCCATTCTCATCGAGGTAAGGACACAGTGACTTCAGTTTGCTTGTCTTTATTTGTAAGCTTCCATTACTCTGTAGCTGGGCATATTCTTCAATAAATGCACCTTGTTGTGTTCTCTTTACACAACATTGCAATGCTTTATCTATTTCTCTCACCTGTAAATATTCTGTTTCATTTGTCCCCTTAGACAGAAATCGACGGCAATATGCAACTACTCTAATAAGCCTTGGCAACGAAGAAAATCTCTCAAATATTTCATGACTGTCCGGTATAACAGCAACATGAGCCTTAACAGCTTGCTCTAAATCCACGGTTAACTTCTCGGGCCTTTTATAGTGCATTATTGGGTTTTCTCTCAGGAACTGCGGACCCTTAAACCACAGTGGGTGTTCAAGGAATAAGCTGGGTAGTACTCCTCTTGACGCACAGTCTGCTGGATTTTCTGTAGATGAGACATGAAACCATTGAGAGGGCTGCAGTGTTGCCAAAATTTCGGATGTACGATTTGCCACGAACGTTTTCCATTTGCTTGGATGACTATTCAACCAAGCTATAACAATGGTTGAGTCTGTCCAAGCGCTTATATTATTCGTTGAGATTTTCAAAACATCTGCTGTCTCCACTAACAACCTTGACAACAGAACTGCTCCACATAGTTCTAAGCGAGGAATGCTTATTTGTTTTATCGGAGCAACTCTGGTTTTAGCAACTAACAAAGCAATCTTGACCCCACCTACGACGTCAATCATTCGCAAGTATACGACTGCTGAGTACGCTGCTTTGGACGCGTCACAAAATCCATGAAGTTCTAATTTATCGCTCGAGTTTATGCCCAGCCAACGGGGTATACTGACTTGGCCAAGCAGTGATAGTTCCTGACGGTAAGTATTCCATTCTTGTGTTAATTCGTTGCTTAGTCTTTCATCCCAATTGAGGCCTGAGAGCCATAATTTCTGTATAAATATCTTTGCTAACACTACACTTGGAGCTAGCCACCCAAGAGGGTCAAATAACCGAGCTATATCAGAAATTACAACTCTTTTTGTTACTGGTGCACTTGTGAACGGCGGGAGATTCACCTTGTACTGGAAGGAATCCTTACTACGGTTCCAAGTAAGTCCTAGTATTTTAATTATACTATCTATTTTGATTTCTACTTCTTTTCTCTCTTTAATAATTTCCTCATTATTATTAGTTTTTATTCTTTCAGCCTGCTTGCTTACTTTATCCTTGCTGAATGCAGCTTCAGTCGCCTTTATCTCTATTGAACGTATTCTATCTAAAATTTCTGTATTATTACTGTTCCACTTTTGCAATAAAAATCCACCTTTTGCTAATAATTCTGTCATTTCCTTATATATCGTAATACCCTCTTCTACACTGTAACAGCCAGTCATTAAATCATCCATGTAGAAGCTATTTAATACTTTATCTACGGCGTTCGGGTAATTTTTACCTTCATCGTATGCTATTTGATGAAGTGTTTTAATTGCAAGATATGGAGCAGGTGCTGTACCAAAGGTGACTGTTAGCAGCTCGTAATCTTTAATTTCTTGTTTAGGACTGTCTCGCCAAAGTATACGTTGATATTTGGTGTCCTCTTCAGCTATTCTTATTTGACGGTACATCTTGATTGATGTCTGCTACAAGACCGATCGGGTGAACTCTCCATCTCATTACTGTGTGTCTCAAATCAGCCTGTAGAGATGGACCTACCATTAGCGTATCGTTTAAGGAAACACCCTGCCTATACTTTTCAGATGCATTGAATACAACCCGTACCTTTGTAGTAGATTTGTCGTTTCGTATCACTGCATGGTGAGGTAAGTAAGCCGCTACGACTTGTTTGTCATCGCCTTCCTGTACCGGTCTCATATGATTTAACTGTAAGTATTCATGCATTACTTCAGTGTATTGATCTTTAAGCTCTTTATTCTTTTCTAACCTCTTTTCTAATGACCTAAATCTATTTTCAGCTATCGAACGAGAATCCATAAAATGTGGATCTTTAACGCAGAATGGTAATCTGACTACGTACCTGCCATCATTTTGTCTACAGGTAGTGTCGCTATAAAACTCTTCACATTTTTGTTCCTGCGGGGTAAGTATCTTTGTGTTACTATTTTGTTCTTCAACCTCCCAGAATCGCTTGAGAAGGTCGTCTTCTTTTATTTGTGCATGCATTACGGTAATATCCCTATGTGTGTAACCGGAACTATTATTTGGTCTACTTACAGTACCTGACAACACCCATCCTAAGTTAGTGTTCTGGGCGATCAGAGTACCCGATGGACTGCGCATTATGCCTTCCTTCAGGATGCAGCTATAGACATCTGCACCTAATAATATGTCAATTTTATTAGACTTATTGAACTGTGGATCAGCTAACTCGAGAGTTGCTATATCGACCCACTCGAGGAGACCTTTATTTATGCTTAGCTCGGGAAGGTAGGAAGTTATCTTGCTCAAAACGTAGGCTGTTATTTCTATTTTGAACTGTGGATCTATACGCGACTGAATATTGAAATGTACTATGTACCTTGCAATGGTTGATCTATTACCTAATCCTGACACAACTCCTTGAACAGGAATTTTAGCTAGTCTTAAGTATTGGACTGTGGCCTCAGTAATGAAGCAAGCCTGAGAGCCTTGATCTACTAAAGCTCTTACTACGTGTAACTCCCCCGTCTTGGACTCGGCATTTATTAGCGCAGTGGCTAATAAAACCTGTCGGGGAATGGCGGACACGCAGGAGACTACATGACTAGTACTAACTATTGAGCTAATACAATCATTTGTCGAATTCGCTTGAGCGGCCTTATCTTCCCTTGCTGACTCGCCACTTATATGCAGTAAAGAATGATGTCGTTTTTGACACAGTTTACAATGTGTTTTATTTTTGCAGTTGTATACATTGTGGTTCTTACCCAAACAATTAAAACAAAGCTTATTTTTTGCAACAAATTCACGTCTGACGTCTATTGTTTGTTTTGCGAACTTCTTACAAAAACAAACTTTATGTGACTCAGTGCAATATTCGCAACGCATGCTGCTAGAACTCATTGCCACCATGGATTTGGGGGCATGTGAACTGGTGCCCTGGTGAACTCTTTTTGGTTCGATACATTCCAACGCGCGAAAACGATTCTCTAAAAACGTGGCAAATTGTTCGTAGGTAGACAATTCATTATTATCATAAGTGTTTGCGCTTAACTCCCATTGTTTTCGCGTTTCGGGATCTAACTTAAAGGCAACGATATAGATGATGATAGGGTCCCATGTAGATACGTCAACCTTTAAATTTGTGAGAGCACTAAGACAATCATTCGTTGTATCCAACAAATCCTTAATACCGGTTGCTGCTTCAGCTAACATTCGTTTCTGACTTAGAATTTTTTTCAAAATACAACTTGCTATATATTTTTTATTGTTATATCTTTTTTCTAGATTAGCCCAACACTGGGTGTAATTTAATTCGGAAATTTCCTTATGCCTAACAAACTGTTCAGCTTCACCGGTAAGATGTAATTTTAAATAATGCATTTTGTGAACTTTATCTAAGCTATCATTTCTATCTTGACAAAAATAAATCTCGAAATGTCGTCCATTCATCATATTTACCACTAAAGGTAGGAATGCTAATTTTAACAAGTTTTGCTGGTAAACTTTTAGAATTTGAACTCTCTTTGCTAAGGGACGGTTCAGAGACACTACTTGATTTACATTTATTTAATAATGTCCTTAGTAAACATTTATAGGATACATAAGAGTCCTCAGTAGCATCATACATTTGCACAAGCTTTTCCGTTTCTAACTTCTCATGATTTTCATATAACTTTGTATTAGCTTCTTGAAACTTAGCCCAATCTTTCTCTAGTAGCTCGAGCCTTGTTTCCATATACTCTATAGTTAGCCTATCCTTAGGGCTCTTTTTAAAATTAATCAGTCCCTTTTGGATAATTGATTGAATATTTTTCAACACTTGCACTAATCCCTCCATTACAAAAATATTTTGCAAGTTACAAAATTCCACAAGTTTGAAAAATTTACAAAATTTTTACAAGTGTTTGAGATATAATATCACTATAATAAAAAATTGGGCACAGGCTCCGCGTTCCCTCGTTTTTTCTAAAACTATGCTAAGTCTAACATGCACACATATTAATAAACCAATAAACTTAAATTCTACTAAGTCCTTGAAATCTGGAGAGAATTATTTTCTAAGTACAATTCAAATTGATGTTAAAGTTTCCAAGTAACAAATTCCAATTGAATTCTTACACTTCACTTAAATTTTACTAAGTCTTTCAAATTTGAAATTTTTTTTTTTCCAAGTTGAAGTTTCTCAATTAATTGTCTATGTTAAAATCTTCATGTAAATAAAATTCAAATTAGCACTGCACTAAATTTGTAGTAGTAGTAAAATGTACTCACAGTTTTGAGTTGCACTGACTCACTTCAACACTCGTAATTGGCGCCCTCGGGTTCGGTTTCCGTTCACAAACGCCAGATGGCGCTTCTGCTTGGCTCAGTCACACCGGTGTTTACTTCTGTTGAAAACTGTGTACTCTTGCGCAGCGATCCACTGCGAGTATCACAGTATGAGCGAGCTAACCGTAGCTTCGCTGGTACCATAAAAATCGATCCGGCTCGAAGGACCATATGTTGGGCACACAACACGTTGCCGCGATGTTTGGACGATCGGTTAGACGATTTGAGGAATTACTAGAAGGGTTTGACTATAAATAAAACCACAACTGTATTCTGATCTCGATCGACCTTGCCGCGATGTTTGGACGATCGATTAGACGATTTGAGGAATTACTAGAAGGGTTTGACTATAAATAAAACCACAACTGTATTCTGATCTCGATCGACCTCTTATTTAATATAAACATAACCTTTTATAATGGTCTCGGTAACGAAACCATATCGTGATCTAGAGCAATGGCACAACGCCATCTATCGCTGATCTACGAACTACATTTTCTATTATAAAATTATGCGCGATGCAGATAAGCTGCAAAGCGCCATCTATTGACAAGTGAACGCAACTTTAGATATGCAATTTTATTCCAACGAAATTATTTTTAGGTTTCTATTATATAATATTGAACACTTTTAAAGGTCCCGTCACCCATAAACTCTTGTACTTCTCCGATTTTTTGCCTGGCGTGTGGGGAACAAAACAAGATAATTCGTAAATCTTCGTAGTAATAGTCTGCTTTCAAACTTCGAAGGCACAACTACTTCTTGCAAATTCGTAAATTTCGTTTTGTGAACTCCCAATGCCTTATTCCTTATATCATATAAACAATGTTGGATGCTGGACATAGACGGTATTGTCGTTACAATATCTAGACCCTTATTTTTAATTTTATTGATAGCTCTTTCATATAACTCCGGCACAGGTCGGGTGGATACTTTCACTTTGTCTTTTAAAAGAGCAACTTCCTTTGCAATTTCATTTTGAGATAAATCAGGTGAGCACGTATGATCTTTGGCTTTGATTATGCATTTGTCCTGAAAGAAAATTTGGATGGTATAAGTAAATATCGACGACTAAATCTGCGGTCGTCTAAAAATTAACCACATATTGCATTAAATAAAAAGAAAATTACTTACTTTTACACGAAAAATTATATTTCCTGAGCATTTCAACTTTTTATATGCCGAGCATCTCCACATTTCCGTTTCATTTTAAAATTTTTTGACTTTGTAATATTGATGTCCTGCAGACAAAAGTACTATGCCTCCTTTTCTTTTAATAAAAAAAAATTGGTCATCAGACATTATGTACCGTGATGATGATAATGTTACAGACTTCTTTTTCTATTCTAAATACGATAAAATATGATGTTAAATACGAGTAAATGATATTGATTTGACATTCTAGATCCCATAACACAAGCTAGTTAAACTATGCTTACCATGGGTCTAGATAGCGTTGTGTAGAATGTTGTGGAATATTGTCAACAAAACACAACACATTTTATATTTCATTAAAATAATATATGTATGTCCAGCACTATCAACACCAAAGAGTCATAATAAAATTGTCTATTTTGTTCTAACTATTACGTAGAATGATCGACTTCCTTATAATTTTATATTATCATTTTGTATATTTATTATAACTTCTAGTGTTTCCATAATAATAATATAATAATATTCCACCACATTCACACAGCGCCATCTAGTCCCAAACTAAGCTTGTCTAACTAGGCTTGTAAGGGTATTAGAATAACTGATAAACATACATTTTTGTATACATACTTATTATACATAGAAAACACACCTAGACTCATTTGCCCTTTGAATTACCCGTGGTTCACCTGGGTGTACCACGGGAAATAATAATTACCCGTGGTTCACCTGGGTGAACCACGGTAAAAAATATTGCCTGTAGTCCACCTAGGTGGACAATGCGGGTGAACCACGGGCAATAAAGGGTTCCATCAGGTGAGCACACGGCTCACCTGATGGAATTGTGAATTGCTTCATTTTTCAGTTTATGTAGAAAGGCATAAAAATCCTTTTATTGGGAAACGTGTATTTCAGCCTTCTAAGGCATTCGTTGTCCTATGACGCAAGTACGCACAACTCAATATTTCAGGATCCAGGGATCCTCATCTTCATTACCATTTATTTTTATGTTCATTACCATTGATAATTGTATACAAAAAGCGTTTAAAATGCGGTGAGTCGGTAACAAGGGTAACAATGATGCCAATTTGTTTAGTTTACGACCTTCATAAGAGTCCTACAACTTCAAATACTAGGATTTTTTAATATCAATTATGTTGTATCCATTAGCTTTAAAAATAGCAATAATTATAAAATTATGACATTTCCATACAATGCTGGCTGTATCGAGGGTTGACCAATCTAGAAGTCAGAAACAGAAGTATGTAGTTACAACCAGAACCGGGTAGATTAAGAAATACTCACCGCCGGGAACAGGTTATGGCCACGATATTATTCCGTAGGGCGGAGGGTACTCCGGACTCCTGACTGCATCTCAAATGCACTCCCAACTGCAGTTACTATACGAGGCGCATTAATGAATGCATCTGAACTGCAGCTTGCAGACGGTACTGCATGCATGCAATATTGCTGCGGCTTGCAGTTTTATTCAAAACTTGCAGCCATAGTGCAGTTGCCAATGTTTATAATTATATTATTGCCAATGTTAATAAACTTAATGGAAACCGATTTAGTTTCCTCCCAAATGGGACGTTATGCAAACAAGAACCCCAAATGTCCTCTAAGACAATACTCTTTGTTGACTTCATTGACCAAAGATTTCTCCTATGAAGTCCTAAACAAATAGTAAATATCCAAAATGTGTACAATGGGGGTGTGTGTACCGAAAATCACAAGAAAAAATTGGTTTGTAAGAAAGTTTAATAAAGAAGTATTGAAAAATATTTTCACAGGGTGTATTAACAAAAAATAAACAATAAATTTAGTTATATACTAACATATGACTTTTACTCTATGCTAGGTAATAAGTCTAGGAATAATTAACTAAAATTTTTAATATAAATACACTAGAAGTGAATGTTTACCAAGTCAATGTCGTTTCTTAAGTATAGCTAACACAGTACAAACATACATCGAGTGCGCCGGGTACTAAGAAGTGATTGGAGTCGACAGAATGTCCAGCATCGTTAAATAATAACCGAGGGCACACACGCTCACAGTCGCTCAGTCACACACACACACACGTCGCTCGCTCGTCAATACAACTCGGGGACCGCCCCGATATTACTGCGTCTGTGCTAACAACATAAAATTTGGAAGGGGGCATGTGGCCGCCGCCTAGCCGCTCTTGAACAGGAGGATGGCAACCTGGCCGAGGTAGAAGTAGATGAAGTGGCGCGTCTCGTGCGTCACGTACGAGCCGAAGTTGCGGCCCACGATGCAATGCCACGTGGGGTTGTACTTCTTATCGAACTCTTTCTTTATGAAGGCGGCGATGTCCTGCAACAACAGCAACGACAGATCAGCAATCCGTATGCGAGGGTCCTCGTATAGCTCGAGGATAAGTAGCACCAACCATCCAGGTTACTTGATACATAAATATAGTTGAACAAAAGCTTTAGTAGAAATCAACAGTCAGACCAGTTGCCACAATAAAACCCTGAAGTGTGGAGTTCCTGAAGGAAACTTCAGGAAGGATGCAGAAGTCAATATGTCAACTATGCTCAGAGACATCTGAACAGGGAAATGACAGGGAAAGTAGCAGGGAATGGCTAATCAAAATGAGGCTACAGGCCAAATCATAGCTTATGAAACTCCAATGCTGAATATCTAGCTAAACAGGAACAAATGAAGGCATTTAAACAACTGAAAGCATTTGGAAGCATTGTGGAATATTAGTAGAATGCTCATGCTTCTTTGCAGCAGCAGTCTAAGGTTCTGAACAAAAGGCCTCACTAGTAAAACAACCTTGAATTTACACCTTGCATTTTATAGAATAAGGACACTAAGATTTGATAAGGTGCCATTCTGCATTAATCTGGGTACAGTAACTGCTCCATTGGCCATAAGAAATGAGACCAATGTAGATACATCAATATGAAAAAAAATGCAGCATTCACATGAAATTGGACCTGAACACCAGACTTGACCCTTGATTTAATTCCTTGTATGTTGGTCCTAAATCAGGGCTGGAACAAATTGAACTGCATCTTTTGCTCTAGTTGGAAACATGATAGAAAGTTAGTAAATACATTGTTGTGACAACAGTAGCAAGCATTTCAAAGATTAATATTTAAATGTATTACTACTACAAGCCAAACCACAACAGGAAAACCACAAACCGCAAAGCTATCAATGGTGGGAATACTACAAATTGTAGCCATTCACACTTATTGGAATCAATTGTATAGAACTTGTAGAATGAAACTTCCTATTGGCAACTGACTTCTGATGACAATCTAAATATTTACACATAAATTCACAACAAGGTACCTTTTCAATATTGAACTTCTCTAGAGCTTGTGTTGCGCAGTCCACGGCGTCCTGCTGCATCTCCTCGCTCATGTCAGCATTCTTGATCACCGCTTTGCGGTCGCACATCTTGTCAGCTATGTGTCTGTACAAAGGTATGTCACATTACACTTCGCATTCATCTAGCTCCTGATAAAGCAGCGATTTAATAAGGATTTTTTTGCTATAACTTAATTGTGTCTTAAACACATAAGTTATCAAGATAAGTGTAAAGACTGGGGGAGACTATAATTTTGACTGTCGTGCTAACTAACCAGTTGACTAAATAAACTTACAGATGAGGCCAAAGAGCTGGGGGTAATGGCTTGCCATGGAGGCGGACTTCTCCACACTGACTATACATTTTCAATTAGGTACTTTCATATTTCTGCCATCTGTCAAGTTACATGTGTAATTCTATAATATACACATTGAAATGGGATAAATAGATGGGTACCATATTACTTTATAAATCATATTCAGTATCATTATTTCAATGCGTATATTTACAACTGCCAACATGTACATTCTAGAGATAGATCCTATAGGTGAAGGAATAATGATTTAGGGACATTTAAGTAACCAGTCAACCATTTTTAGCAGTTCCTTAATCTGCCTGCCTGACTAGCACAACCAGATTTAAGCACAAAAATCTAGCTAAGACTAGATGGAAGCATGAGAAAATACTGATAAAGGCATTCACGACGCAGTTTCATATGAAAACAATAATAATGTAATTAATCATTATAGGCAGCACTTGTTGCAATCCATGACTGATAGCGTCAAGAGAAAAGGTTATCGGCTCTTTCGATATTCTAAATAATCCCGACTTCCTATAATATAGCCGAAGGATGAAAAATTTCCTACGAAGCCTTTTTATTCAATAATCAATAGTGTTCTATAAATAAACTCCTGGAAAGGTCAAGCGCGAATTCCAGGATTTCGCGCGCGCCCTTTACAAAAAAATTAGGACAGTATCCCCCCGCAATAAAATATCGTATTATGAAATAGATTCCCTTCAGATTCAGCCATTGACTAATTTAATAACTTGCGCTAACTTTACCTGGCCTCTTCAACCGTTTGAGAAGGTCTTTTCGTGATAATTCTAATGGTAGCACTAGCACTAATGCCCGTCATCAAAAGAAGAGAAACTTAAAAATGAGGCGCCGATATGTAATTTGGCTCACGGGTCAATTTGATAGAGATAATTTCCCATAACGCAGATTATCACTATAGGAACAACATAGTTTAATCAATAAATCCCATTTTGTTGCACATATTTGCTAATATTTGCCGATAATAACGTTTTGTCTTTCAATATATCGCACACCATTTTGTGAATATCAAGTATTTGAAAAAACTGGCACAATAAAAATAAATATATTAATGGACAATATAATTAAATAAACACAGAAATAAAGAAATACTCACTTTTGCTTCGGGATAAGAACAAATTCTCACGTAAAGATTTTGATAACCGGAGATTCAATGCCTACTTCCAGAGGATTCTTTCACAGGCTTCTTTCAGTAAAGATTACTTTAAATTACGGTAGAGGGCGTTCTAAATTTAAAAGCATTCGAAAGTTAAACTATGGTACATTTTGAAATATATTTTCTTTTCTGGCCAATACAGCTCCGAATTAAGTTATGAAAACCTGAGAAGGTTTTCATCAGAAAATAGTAAATCATTTAAAATGGTGTACATCGATATAATGGACCAACTATCAGCGTTGACTTCGTTTGAAAAATATAAAAATAAGTTTAAAATATATTTTTAAATAATTAAACTGCTCAATTTTTGGGGTAGTCATCTTAATTGATTACTTTTATTTATAATTTAAAGATTATTCCGTGATTCAATCTTTTCAAACGCACATCACTGAAACCTTGAAATGAAACGAGCTCTGCACACTAACCATAGACTATACAAATTACACAGAGGCGCCAATTGTCAGTTTACGTCATTTCCGTTTCCTTCGTTGTTGTCTGTCAGTCGCCATTTTCGATTAATAATATGGAATAACGCCGAGGTGAAGTAGTGAAGCGTTATCCAAGGTTCTAAATAAAATTAAGATAAAAATTGTTACAGTCCTCTTAAAATAAGACAAAATGTCTGGAGGAAGTAGCAGCAACAGAAACGAGTGCAGAATATACGTCGGTAACCTACCCCCTGATATTAGGACAAAGGATATTCAAGATCTATTTTACAAATTCGGTAAAGTTACTTTCGTTGACCTAAAAAACAGAAAAGGACCACCTTTCGCATTCGTGGAATTTGAGGACCCAAGGTAAGAATTTTTTAATGATGTTCATCTCGTGTAAGTCATCATTTGAAACGTAGGCGATTATTATCTTGTTTGTATATTCAGTAGTCCAAAGAGCATTTGCCCTATTTTGCATATTTGCGTGACACTAATTGAGCAAAAGTATTTGTATTTTTTGGGTCTTGTGTACCGCAAACAATGCGGCCATTATGAGTTTGTTATTACCAGAATATCAACTGGGATTTTGTGTTTTCCTACAGTCAAAATCCAAGAGACGTCACACAGATCATGATTTTACTGCTATGAACAGTGGATTCATTCCATAGACAGTCAAAATTTTAACACCAAGTAATCAATATCATTTGCAGAAGGTTTTAGGTTAAGATTGTTAGGTGATTGCATATATTTCATCTCACTGTTATTATTTGTTGTTGTCCTTGATCCTTAACTGCCAACAAAGTATACAATACTTCTATAATGATTGCCTGCATGTGCCATACATTTAAACTATATTTAGCATGTTAAGCAGAGTAATAGTGATAGACCTTTGACTTTGTAGAGCCATATTATTAGTACCTAAACACTAATAATGGTCTTTGTTTATTCTTTCATTTTAATTTAAAGATTTCTTTGTTTTCCTATAGATACTATATTGAAGTCCATATGAGATTTACATGGCAAAGTTGACTGCTAACAATATGAAGTTTTTGGGACCTATATCTAAAAACCAATAGCTTTGAGGGAGAAAACTTCATAAGGATAGTCCTATTTGCAAAACCCATGACAGTGTTCTTACTCAGAGAATGAGGGATATTCATTCCCATCAATATCACATTCACTTTGAACCTGTTAAGTGTCAACAATACCAAAGGAAATTGTGTAAATCATTGCATGCTAATGTGTTATTCAGTACTTTAATTTATGTATAAGACATTGTTTGAAATGAATTAAATATGTGCTGTTTGTAAATTGTTGAAATGAATTATTTAGAAGTGTTACCGAGGTAGGTTACTGAGTAGGGCATGAATAAATGGTTTAAACATGGTTCTCTGCTTAAAAAGACCTTGAAGACCTTAAGAAATATGGTAATGAAAAATGTATATATAAACTATCATGTTCTTGACTACATTGACCCGCACTTTCACCTACATAAGTCTTGGTCCTGTAGAAATATTCGGATTAATAGCAACTAATGTTACTGAGTGATATTAAGTATACTATTTGTGAAAGAATTTTAATAAAACAGCCTACTAATGTTACAGACAAATAATTCTTTCCCTTACAGGGAGAATGCCCTGACCATTGAGTCACTGAACCTCGCCTGAAGTCATCTATCTTAATCAATTTGAATAGTTAGCATACTGAATGCATCAAATAATTCTTTTCATCATTTCAGTGTATTAGTATTCTTTCAAAATAAGCGTATCGAAAACCCTTCTAAAATAAAAACAAATATGCAAAACACTGTACAAACAACTACAAAGTATGTTTGTGCTATCAGTTATCAGCAACGACTGAGCAGCAAATAGTGTAGTGATAACAAAATGAAAGCTGATAGCAATTTGTGGTGATATTAACATGTCCTACATAAACATGTCTTCAATACAATACTTGTTTTTACATTTTGAACTCAGTGGCTGTTTGGCTCTGCCTTTGTTAAATACTGATCCCGTTTCTGTGATATAGATAAAATTCCTTGAAATTTCTATGGGCCTGGTACTTTTTGCTAAAAAATTCCAGCCTCATAGAAATACAGATCCTGTGACCGGCCACCCACAAGAACCTATGCCAGGGATAAAAATATTGGCCCTAGTGTTATTCCAGACTAAAATCTGTATCCGTGCCCAATTCCCGCTAGATACATTCAGTAGTTTTTGTGTTACAAACTAACAAACATCCATCAATATTCAAATTACTTCTTAAAGCTGTAATATCTTAAACTAATATGAGTAAATTTTGGTATAAAGATACTTCTACTGTCCGACACCAAATGTTAAATGTAAGATGTCATAATAAAATAATAATAATACTTTATAAAAGCAATGTTAGTTAATTTAGTAAATGTTATAAAATTGAGTATTTCTTTGTCTGTAATTCACACAGGTGCACATATGCGTGAAGGTTCTTAACTTAAAAACAAAAAGGAATTGTGTCCTTGTCTTTAATAAAATAATAAAACAATTGTATATCTATTTACTGAAATATAAATTTAATTTCGTCAATGACGGTTATCGCTGTTGAATGTCAATTCATTTTTTACACACACTTGAATTTGTGATAGTAGGTAACAGTTATGAGTATTTGCACAATTAGTGGTGGCATTATTTCACAAGTAGTGGTGGCATTACCTTGCAATTAAAGTAATCAACACATATTAACGACAGTTAATTTGTAATTTGAATAAATGAGCATTGTATGTGCCAATCTAGGATGTAAAATAGATGTTAAATTTTGTAATAACCAAATACTGTACTGTAGTTTTAACAAGTACTCTAATTTGACAAACCACAACAGGATGGTACACTCAAATATAGGGAACCTGGGCTTGTAGCAAGTTCATATACATTTCACATTTTATATCATTGGCTAGGCACTCTATTCTTTCTTTCCATTGGGAATTTGGCAATAGGGAATGTTAACCACTAATTAAAAAGAACTTAACAATTAAGAAATGTTCAGAGGGTCACTACAGTAGATTGAGATTCTTTATTATTTTTTCTTTAACTATTAATATCTGCAGTTAAAAAATAAGATTTCATTTAAGTGATTTTAGGTCATAGTTTGTCCTTTACCCAAGATGTCAACCGGTGGGCTATTTGACTATTTTTTTAATATCGAAAAATTACCACTCTATAATAATATAAGGAACTGCTAAAGTGAAATATTCCTACGACAAATAGTTGAAGACATTTGATTTCGAAAATTTAATTTACAAATTCGTACTTGCGAGTGACGTCACACGCCAGTCGCGAGTAGTGCAAATGTATAGTGCAAGAGAATTTCGCATTTATCTTGGTCTACATTGCGTATACATATATATAGTTCTTAATGAAAGTAATTTGTAATTTAATGAGGAATCTAAAAAGTTGTAATTTGGGACTGAATTTGATTTTGTATAAGTATACTTTTTTTTTTTTTTTTATACCACTTAGTTGGCAGACAAGCATACGGCCCACCTGATGGAAAGTAGTTACCGTGGCCTATGGACGTCTGTAACACCAGAGGAGTCACAGTCGCGCTTTGATTTTGATTTTGGGAATTAAAAATAATGAAGTCATAGTTGCAGTTTAGCAAGGCTATATTTTATTTTGCAAGTCATATTTTATGATAACAAATTAACATACTACGCAGTATTGGGAAGAATCGGACGAGCTTGTCAAATAGCCTATTGTCCCTGAGCCCCCTGACCGTGTGCTCCCGCCCCCGCAGAGACGCGGACGACGCGGTGCGCGCGCGCGACGGCTACGACTACGACGGCTACCGGCTGCGCGTGGAGTTCCCGCGCGGCGGCGGCGGCGGCGGCGGGCGCGGCGCGCGCGGCGGCGCCGAGCGCTTCGGCGCGCGCACGGCCACGCGCGGCCCGCCCGCGCGCCGCTCCGAGTACCGCGTGCTCGTCACGGGCCTGCCGCCCTCCGGCTCCTGGCAGGACCTCAAGGACCACATGAGGGAGGCCGGCGACGTCTGCTTCGCCGACACCTTCAAGGACGGCACGGGGGTCGTGGAGTTCCTGCGCCACGAAGATATGAAGTATGCCGTTAAGAAGCTTGACGACTCGAGGTTCAGAAGTCATGAGGTGAGTGCGTTTGTAATAAAATATTAACTGAGCAATTCGTCCGTCCATTGGTAACATACCAAAAGACTGGGCATTGCCACATGAAATGACAATCTCAATTCTCTGAGCGAGGAGTTGTAGTGTACCCTTGTAGTCCCTCCCTCCTGCTCATCGGCAATCTAATTGCCATTTGTTCGTTTCGTACAGCAAATCAAAATTGCTATTCAAATTATACAATTACAATGAATAACTTAAGTGATATCGCAATTTGAAAATTGACGGGACGAAATAAAATAAAGAGAAACGAGAAATAAAATGAAAGTCGGACCATGAAATCTATACCGTTGTATTAATTGTTATCTAACTCTGGAAGGCCACTCAGAGGCTACCCACATGTTCCTCTAACCAGAGGGCACAGTGGAGAGCAGGCAAGGGGTGGTCTGATCGCTTCCGCCGCCCTGCCCTTCACGTCTGCCTTTCCGGGGTTAGTTAGGGACACCGTGCTTCCTACTTCTGAGGAGGTCATCTTAAAAAGTAGATGACCCAGGGTAATCCACAGAGCGCGGGATGCTCTAGGCAATCTTATAGCCGAGATCTTAAGATTCGCTCATGCGGTTTTCGTCGGTCTGAGTCCGACATAACCACACTCTTGATGGCCGACGGGTGTGGTATCCGTAGGAAATGCCGCACGAAAAAAAGTGAACGGAATTCGTATTCCACGCGGGCGGAGCCACGAGTAATAGCTAGTTACTTCATAATTTCCCACCTTCAACGTACTTCACGCTTTTTACCTCTCGACTGGTGTAATATACAATAGTTAAACAATACTCTACACAATTTTTGCCGTTTCTAATTCATTACATCGCTTTCAAATGTTCAATAATGAATATGTTCTAATTTCAACCACAATAGGCGAACACTATTCATGTCAAATAGTTCCATAAATTCTAAAACTACAAAGCTATTAAAACTTTCCAAAAACTACAAACATGCTGTGTCATAAATTGGATCGGTGCTCGGTACCATTACACGGGGTCGCTATGTGGAATGCATTCATAGCTACATGTATCTGTTAGCTATATGAGGGATAGACATGCAAGCATCGATCGGCGGCGATGCCTCGCTGGGGAGGCGTCAAGGTAACCGCGAAGGTAAACACGATTTCTAGTAAGTTCGAATATTGAGTTATAAGAATATACGAGACTCGATAAAACTGGCTAATTATTGCCCTGAGTCATCTAGATAGTCGAAAACCTGGTTAGTTAATATTTATTTATTTTTGAAGATAAACTAATAATACAGGCATAAGAAACATGATGAATTCAAAAGTGATACTCCCGATACATTTATCCTTTGTGAGGATACCGAATTTATAAATGACATGCAAAATAACCAGAAATAATATATTGTGTTACTTTACTTTTTGACAGATTTTAATTTATTTTATTTTATTTGACATGTACCTATACATTATTGACTTGTAACCAAGGAAAGGAAAAAATATGAATAATGGAGGGACCACTTTATTTACTGAATTATAGGTATCTATAAACTACCCATTTTCGCAATAAATGAGTTTGAGTTTGAATATATAGTTTTTGTAAAACTTTCGTCGATCGCGTAACACATTTCTTTTAGGTAGATACTTCATCAAATAGTCTGTTATACTTTGTGTTATGGGTTGCAATCCCTCTTAATGTCTTCAGTAACCATTAATACTATCCTAATTTGCTTGCAAACATCCCTCTCACTCCGGTCAAAATTCGGATAGTCACATATCCGTAAAGGCCGATGAACATCATAGAGCGAACGCTCATTCTGTCCCCTATCCGTCTAATTCTTTTAATGTAAACAGTGACAGAACATTCGTTCGTTTTACTTTCTTTGAAAACAATGTTTCGCACACACTAAAATATATGTTCATATGATCTAAACCCAGCTTAACAATGAGGTCCGAATAATCGGCATTCCACAGTTCCAATTGAGTTGTAAAACCTAGACCTAGTATTTATTTTAATGTTTGTCATTACAACATTGCAACATATAAAATTGAAGGTCGTGTAAAACATTTTACAAATATTAGAATAGAATAATAGGTAGACGATTATAATAATGTATGTAGGTAAAATACATTGTTTAGGTGTACTGACGTACGTAGTTACATCACTATAATAAACTGTCTATAGCAACTACGCACTATGTAAAAAACACTGATAAAGTATTTTCAACAATAAAACAAGTACTATTACTGAGCTGACTCGTTGACATAGCATCGTGCACGAGGTCTCTCCAGGGTTGAAAAGCATTAATAAAAAACTTGCGACATGAGTTTGCAAATTCAATACTTAGACTAGTACAGTCCTTTGGCCCATTAAAATCTCGTGTCCAAGCAGGTACACACCCATACCTCTCTCATTAGTCGCTGTCCAAAAAACGATTGCTGATATCACATTGCGGTCTACCGATCAGGTCTACCTGATAGCCTATAAGAGATACGATTGCACTTTTTATAAAATTGTAAAGGTGCAACCGTATCTCCTTTGTCGTCTGTACGTTGCTTAGGTACAACCACAAATTTACCACATGTATTTTTAGTAAATATTATTCAAATTGAGCATTTCTTTTTTCTTGCTATCGTTGACAATGTGTGCTCAATATATATAAACGGTATTGCTTCAACGTCTCTAGTCAAAGGATTACGGCAAAACGTACAGTTGGATGTACCTAGCGCTTGGTCGTATACAGTGGACTTTGTGTTCCAGGGCGAGGTGTCGTACATCCGCGTGAAAGAGGACTACGGAGGTGGCGGCGGCGGCGGCGGCGGCGGAGGAGGCGGCGGCGGCGACCGGTACAGCGGCGATCGCGACAGGTCAGTACTGATTGGGGTTGTTATTAATTATTATTGGGAATGATTAAGTAGACTAAGTGTATGTTTGTAAATAGATCAAAAAAAAGAAATGCCCGCTGAGTTTCTTGCCAGTCTTCTCAGGTCGGGGCCGCGTTTCGAACCGGTGGTCCATTTACTAAACTGATATTCATGTTCCTTTTTTGTTGACATTTTGTAAGTGCCGATATAAATGACTTTTTACTTTGACTGTCATGGAATATTACAAGAGGAAGATCCCTAAAATTCAGTTTTTAAACGAACTAGTTTCTTCAAAATTCGATTGTAAACTATTGATAGGGACACGAGTCACATCTTACACTAAATAGTGACAAGAATAAAATGTAAAAGTAAATAATACTATTAAACTGGGTAAATAAGGATCAAGGGGAGAAATAGTAAAATTTAGAATCGTAATTACTTTGTTGTCCATTCATTTGTGTGTGTTATTTTGAACACTATTGTAGCAAAGAGGTTCTAGTTGCCGGGAACTTCTATTTCTTTTTATATACTGTGTACATGTATTGTATGGTAGCTAGTATTTAATGTCGTCTGGGCATGATGCCATAGCTCCCTGTACCTACCGTAAAGGGAGCAAACAAGACAGATGAAAAAAATTAACAAGTGGATGATAACGGCCGTACTATATATATTTCAATCTGGAATAAGTTTGATGGAAGCATTCTTTAAGCTAGAGTTATACAGTCGAAACTTAATACGTTAACCTTTTAATACTCGTTTAGTGCACTTACAAGGTTTGTGTATGGGTGTCTATGGCCCGTATTCCAAATCGATATTTGGTTTTAGTTGATATATTATGATTAATAAACTCCGTTTGGTTACATACTTAACTAAAGGTAAACTGTCTTGTGGCAGCTTTTTATAAGAACACCTATTAAACTAAGAAACTAGGCTAACTAACCGACTAAGTAGGTGCTTAATTTCGGTTTTTAGTCTTTAAAATGAGTTTGTAAATAGAAAAATATTAATGAATCGAGTATTTAAAATAAAACATTAAAAAGAGAGTTCAAGATGGTTTACGTTCAGTTGAGTACCTAAGCAAACGGAGCACAGAGCTGAGAGCAGAAAGTACCTACAGATATAATGTGTGTGTGTGACGTGCGTGTGCGCAGGTCGCGCTCGTACTCCCCGCGGCGGCGCGGCTCGCCCACGTACTCGCCGGTGCGGCGCTCGTACTCGCGCTCGCGCTCGCGCTCCCGGGACCACAACTACTGAGCGGCGCCCCCCGCGCCCCCCCCACAGGTGCGTACCGCGCCTCCGCCTTCACCGCCACGGGCCCACGAGCCCACGAGCCCACTAGCCCGCTAGGTACGTCCCTTCGCACTGGCTCCCCGCCCCTGGCCCCGGGCCCTGCCACCCTACCGCATATGACTCTCGATTCTACTAAAGCATAACCACTGTCATACCGCAGACATTGCAAAAAATAACATACAACTTTATTGCTATATGCTTAAAGTCCAAAATGAAATGCAAGGAGTTTCGTTACACTTTTTCATTCTCTCTGTATGTAGCCTTTAACCACAAGCTTGAAAATCTAAAATTGAATGGAATTTTTTTAGCAGTGTCTGTACTATGACAGTAGTTTTGCTGTAGCAGAATCGAGTGCCATATTGAGGTGTCCTATTAAAAAAAAAAAGTGTATCTCTTGACTTCTGTTCGCCTCACCCGATCACGCATTTCGTAACGCTCGCGTCATATATTCAAAGCGCACGTAAAGTTTTATATATATATATACAGTTTTATATCTAAAAGTAAACAATCAAAAACATCTAAATTTTTAACGCAAATCATTTTTTTTCTCCTAGTATGAAGCAATTTCATTCTCACATCATTCCAATAAAAGAAGAGATGTCTACATTAATTTATCACATCTCTTTGGTCTCCCTAGACTTGAACTACTCGCGCAGTATATAATTCATTCAAATGATGCTCAAATTGAGAAACCACCTCCAAACACTGACATAGATGTGGCTAAAATATAAACCTATTTCTCACTGTCATTATAATTTTGTAGGACTGTGCGAAGGGATATACCTTTTTAAATGATCTTTGAATGACCCTGTATGTGAAATGACTATACAAATAAATATTTAATCAACTAGACACCCTAGATCTATGCTATTAAGATATGATTTCCTGAGCTGTTTGCCAGGCGCTTCATTTTACTGGATGTAAGCTGTAATAATATTAAAAGTAATATTTTTTATAAATTACTAAGTGTCTTAAGATAATATTTTTTTGCTTAGTCAAATGTATTATTATATTGAAAAAGTTTAAATCTTGAAAATTTGACATCCTGAAAGATTGTACGAATTTATTTATGTTATAATTTTTGAATTTTTTGATATATTCATAATGGAATGGAAGGACACACTTTGGAAAAATTCTACGTCTGGAATATTCAATGGACTAATGGACCCCCTAGTTGGACAATATCTAAGGACAGGACCCCCATTCAGGTTTGTGGGATTGCGATACCCATGCTTTCACTAAAGTTCACTATAAAGAGAATAAAGTTAAAAAAGTTTCATAAAAAAGACATAAAATTACTTATCGATATTTCTAGAGCAGAGTTATATTTTCTTAACCAACTAATATCTTAAATTGAGCCATGATCCATTGTGTAAAAGGAATACTGAATAATATTTCCATTAATTATGAAAAAAAAAATTAATAAAATTTTCAAATCAATTTATTTATAGTTGACTTACAAAATTACTTGATCAAAATTGTAAATTAAAATTATGAACAGTACGAACCAGAATGATTTGTAAAACTTTGAATTTGAGACAAATTAGTATCGGTAGGGACGTGAGGGTATCGATGCGACCCTCGTGGAGTGCGACGGAGGGTGACGTGTGTGTATGTTCGACAGCTGCGGCCGGCGGCAGCGGACGGCGCCGGCAGCTCCGCGTCTAGGCTTAAGTGATCACGTACTGCACTAACTCGCGCCCGGCCGCGCCCGCCGCCGCCTCACTACTCTCTACTCGCTACTCATTAGAGCTGCACCCGGTACTCTATATATCCGTGTATTTTTTTCATCGTGTTAATGTGTTAAAATAATGTCGTTCAGAGATAGTAATAGATTTTAAAATCGTGTGAATACTTCTAAATGTGATTCCAGTAATCACATTTTATTGTGTAAAATAAATCGGTTATCTACCGTATGAGAGTTATCTACGATTTAAGAATGTTATCACGCTTAAAAATGTCTAGTAGTTGAACTTTAGTTATTGAAGTATCGTGTAGAAGGTGGTTGGGCGGCGCCCCCAGCGGCTGCGGCTCGCGGCAGGCGCGCGGCCGGGGCGGCCGCCGCCCGCTGGGCTGGCCCAGCAGTGGGCAGGCCAGCAGAGGGCAGCCCCGGGGTGGCGGCCGCGCCCCTAGTGACTCTGCCACGAAACTGTTTATATTAAAAGCATTTTCTTTTGTTTCATCCACTGTGGATTGGGATCGTTGGATGTGCTTGGCTGGAGGTGTGAGTCAGGATGCCGTAGAGGTCGCGGGTAGGATTGGATTGGATCGGATCGGATCGGACGGACGCAACTGTTGACTTTTGTCTTGCGGATGTACCTAATGTTCCTTTGGGAGGCTCGTGCCGGATCGGATCGGATCGGACCGGTCCGGCCGCCGCTGGACCCTCCGCGCCGCAGGGAAGGACCACGGACCTTTGGGTATGACTATTCTGATTAATTGCAAAATAACTTATGTTGAGTGCACGCTCGGTACAGAGTATTAATGTTTGTTTGGATATCCTTAACTCACACTTTATTTGCTTCTCGATGTCTGCCGTTTATTTCCTAGCGTAGGACGCCGGTGACGATCGTGCGAAGACTTCTGTTAGCTTTGCTCATTAGTGTTAGACCTAACAACTCAGTGTCATAAATAAATATTTAATTAGCATGCTTTCTGAGCTTCCATACGAGCTACCTACCTGCGTGCGAGCGAGACGGACGAGTGGCGCGTGCGTGCGAGCGAGCGAGAGGGCAGACGCGAGACGTTGTTGTACCGTCGGAGCCGATATTGTAAGCGCGTATAGTATTGTGACGACATATAGATGTAATGTGTGGACATTGTAATTTAGACACTGGATCGGCATTCCAAAGACCAACACAGTTTGATGGACTTTAATAAATTCCTTGCAAATTAATATTGTTGTATTATTTCATTTTGTGAATACGAGAAACCCTACTTCTCTACGTACATACTAAATACTAGGTCTTACGAAACGATTTCCTAAATATCGTTTGTACAATCCTTTCCTCATTTTATGATATACTTTTATAGTGATTGCATGGCAATTGGTGACAACATCCGCTGCTCAGTCCTGACGCACATAATTTTCTGCTGATGTCATGTTTTTAAATTGTCTTTTCATCCTCTATATGCCGGCAACTTGAACAAAATCCATAAAGTTTCCGCACGTGCACTATACTGACCAACCAAAACACCAACAAAATGACTAGATCTACCATGCACGACACATCCGCAGTTTCGGACTACAGTTTCGGTCAATTGGTTCCATTTGATTCAGCTCCAACTCTACCGAGAATAAAACGAAGTGATTTCATGTTACATACATAGTTAAATGCTGCGTCTTTCGTTAGACCGCTGGCATCCGTAGGTCGCCAAGTCGAGTAGCCATGCCTTCTTGATGTCACCCTACTTCTTACCTACGTGACAGACAAATGGCGGCCTTACCTACGTGACAGACAAATGGCGGCTGACTGGCGACTAAGCGAGGTGCAGTTTACACGTGTACATTATAGTGGTAAGTTGGCAACGTCGCCATTCTGCCAGAGTATCCAGTAGCCACGTAGGGAGCTGAAGCTAGTGGTCAAGTGGCGTCAAGTGAGTTAGGTACCAAACACTAAAACGCGTCTTAGTGAGGCAGAGCTCTGCGGGTCCAAAGTTTCGGATGGTAGACTCCTCATCAATCAACGACGAGAGCCCATGCATACCTAGTCACGAAGTTTGCGGGTCACTACACGGAAGTAAAGCATCAAATCAAACGAGATTTATAAACAACAACTATATTTACAACAGTCCATTGCTAATACACTCAAATGTAACACAATTATACCACATCCAGTATGTTATTGTATTTCATAAATACAGATGGAAGTAGTGATTGTATAAAAAATTCAAATATCGATTAAGTTAAAAACCTAAATTATAAAATCATAAATTGATATGCTTCTATGTGGAATAATTATTTATGATGAATATGTATTCGTGTCTGTACATTTATAAATTTATCATAAAGCTATTGTGGGCCATCGCACACACTAATTTGCAATACATATAATGTATTCACATTGTGGAATATACCTATTTGTTTTTTTTTTTCAGTTGTAAAGACAACGCACTTTCGATAAATCCTTTCATAGAGGCTGCGTGACAAATAATCCGGCTTAAATTAATGAAATGCCGCCAGTAATTTTATATTTAAAAAAAAATTATGTTCTGATAGTCGATTTCGATTGTAACATACTAACTACATCCCTAAAATTACTTTTTGTCTGACATAACTTTGTCTATGCAACATGACCATATTGGCGCCTAATTCTTGTATTTTTAGGTTTTAGGCGTAGACGCTAGAACAAAGTTATATCGGCCACTGTGTGTGAGCTGTCTATGAAATACAATAATATAGTGGACGAGCACGCGACAGTCACTCAACAGGACGCCATCTTATATCTTGAACCCCGAGTGTATGGCGCAGGTGCCGAACATGAGGTTCTCGTACGTCACTTGTCTGAAGCCCGCGTCTTCTATCATAGATTTGAATTTCTCCTGAAAATATAATTAACAATTACTAATAATTACAATTAATTACAACATAATAATTAACAAGGGATTCAGAGGAACATGATATTAGCAAGTGGAAACATGTGATCTCTGCCTAGCCCACTGGGGAAGAGCCGTGACTGTATGTATGTATACTAGGGAATAAGCATATCAACCTTTATGACATGTTGGTATGTAAGAGGCGCGGGTTTGATCCCCGTTCAGTGCAAATATTTGTCTGCATAAATATAGGTATTTGCATTGGTCTGGTCGTGCGTCTGAGAGCACGTTAAGCCTTCGCTCCCGGTTGCCATGCCAACATCAATGGCGGTCGTTACGGTAGTCGGCGCCCTAAAAAGTCCAACAACCGGTCTAGTTGCAATGCTTCGATATCTCCTCTGGGTTGTGGAGGTCATATGGCAGTCGCTTCACGGGAAATATCAAGTTTAGCCAAATCCACAGCTAGGCTGACAAAGCGGACCCCAGACTCCGAAGTGTGGAAGCTTCGGATGCGACTGAGATTAACGCTAGGATGAAGAAGTATAGGTATCTTCTCTAATATATCGCCAAAACATAACATACGAGTATAAGATTAAACTAACGACACTAAATAGAATAAATTCAATGTTTAAAGAGACAGATAGCACATCTGCACCAGGATAGTGACGATGAATTTTAGTGACTTCTATACTCTGCTCCAATTAAAGTGCACTTGAGAGGCAGGCGATTCCCTTCTTCATGCGGAAGCACTTACGGATCCTCCGGTTTAGCGGGGCGGTTATATCGGACTTGAAACAATAAAACCCAATGCCAGAGGTAGAAGTGCCCCGTGAACATCTTGCTGATGTAGCCTATTCACAGATATTCATAACAGACGGGAATGTCAGTCCACGTCAATGAGGTGTTCTGATTGTAAAGAAATGGTGAATGCCTTGTCAAATACCTGATTAGGAAACTGTCTAATGCTCTCCACTAAATACTGGTAGGGCTTCCATTGTCCAGCGACCAACTGGCCGAGCACTGGGATCACTTGGAAGGAATACTGATCATACAACCTGCAAATAAAAACATTAGGTCAGCGTAAGTAATTAAGTAATAGCTTGTAGGTTTGATTCATTTATATCGGTCGAAAGTAGTAGGCTAAATAAAGAACAGGTTAGAATAGTAGGCTGCACAAGAAAAGGTGGAAATAGTAAGTAGACTACACAAAAGCAGGTCAGACGTATTTGGCTAAATAAGAACAGGTTACAAATAGTAAGTTATATAAGAATGGGTCGGAATTAGTAGGTTACACAAAAACAGGTCGGTATTGGTAGGCTACAAAAGAACAGGTTAGTAGTAGTAGGCTACACAAGATCAGGTCTTTGTATTTCTCTTGTTTTCTTAATTTCTGTGTCATGAATATTGGAATTGGCGTACAATAAAGTAAATAATAAATAAATTGGTAGGCTACACAAAAATAGATCAGAACTAGACTACACAAGAACAGGTTACAAATAGTATGCTGCACAAGATCAGGTCATAATTAGTAGGCTACACAAGAATAGCTAAGAAGCACTTGTCGCGACAAGTACGCACCACTGCAGCTGCGGGTTGGGCAGCGCGCTGAACTCCAGGCACAGGAAGCGGCCGCCGGGCGACAGCACGCGGTACGCCTCCTCCAGCACCTGCACGACAATAAACACGCTTCGCTTCAAAATGTGAGTTTTTAAGAAACAAAAGTTGTGCTGAAGAGGTGGAAATTGTATTTGGCCAGTAAGATGGATGTAATCATAGAACTGAATATAAACTCAAAAGAAACTGCCTGCAGCTGTCTACCACTGCTTATCTCTGCTGAGTTATATAGGTACAACGTCTGTAACCAACCGCGGCCCTGCGGCGCGCGCGGCCTGGCGGAGGCGCAGTCAGCCCCGCCGCGCCCGGCCGCCGAGCTCCGCACTTTGCTCTCACGAGTCGACGTAGTACATGCGCGTGTCGCCCAGGTGACCGAGACACTATTTTCTAACGTGAAAGCAATGAGGAGACACACTATATATTTACCCCAATAGGTGGCGCATTATCGCTGGTGTTATTTTGCTGTCAAATTTCATACAAATTGTTAGTAAATAAAGTAAAGAATCTTCTGTAGTATAAATAACGACGCTGTGTAGTGCATTTCAGTGTAAAAAGAAAGGTCCTCATCGTGTAGCTCCCCATTGTGGCACTGGCGCGTCGTGACCGAGTGCGAGTGCAGGTATGTGCGGCGAGGCTTATGGCACCACAAGCCAGTGCACACAAGATACCCAACCTCACCTTGTCTATCCGCGTGCAGTTCCGAATGCCGAAGGCGATGGTGTACGCGTTGTAGCTGTCGTCGGCGAAGGCCAGGCTCTCCGCGTCGCCGCACACCCAGTCCACGTCCACGCCGCACGAGCCGTCCGTGTAGCCCAGCCTGCAATTAGCATTTAAGAATGTATAGACTGAGTGGTTCCGGCAGAGTAGAATATAACAGACAACATCTCTTCCCATGGCTCCCGTATAAAATGACTAATGGAGAGAGAGCTTGTAATTAGGTTTCCCTTTGACATAACGCATGACTCCACTGAAAGACGGTGCAGGGTGGTCCCTGTCCACTTCTTATTTTTCATCTACAAGCAATGGCAAAACTACTCCCTTCATTTTGGTAGATGTTGCCACATCACAAAAAAAGTAACTGGAATATTAAAATTACCAGTTAGTTACTCACTACTGGCATAAACCAACTGCTCAGTCTGTTTTACCTTGGTGATATAGAAAAAGTAATAAAAGTGAAATCTACCTCTGTGCTCTGACTTTGCCCACATCTAACATGTTTTGGTTGATATCACATATGGTGACACTGCTACGCCCAGCCTCTGGAGCCTTCAGGTTCTGCATGTACTTAATATATCGGAAAGCTATGTCTCCTGAAATAAATATATATTAATATAATAAGTCTGGAGTTTGTTTGAACATGCTAATCTCGGGAAGTACTAGTTCAAATTTAAAAATTATTTTTGTGTTGAATGCCAATTGATCAACTACTACTAAAGAGAGGGGAGCACTGCAGTTTTCATACATTATTTGAACATTAAAAATTACAGACTCAAAATGGTAGTACAGAAATTCAAAATATGCAGAAACTCTGTACTTACAGGGTTGGCAGCGTGACTGTGACTCCTCTGGTGTTACAAACATCCATAGGTCACAGTAACCACTTTCCATCAGGTGGGCCGTGTGCCTGTCTGCCACTTAAGTGGTATAAAAAAAAATGCTAAGCTGGGGCAGGTCAGTTAGTTGTTAATTTCATTTCACTAGCTGTTGCCCACATACAAATTTGATTACAATCCAGCAATCTATGGCAACCTATTCCCAGGATATAATATAGCCAATGTTATCCCAGACCGTAATATATCTCTGTACCAAATTTGAGCCAGATCTGTTGAGACTTTGGAGTGTGACCGAGTAAGAAAAAATCAGACATGTTTACAGACTATCATATTTATAATATTAGTAGGATTTATTTAAATTCTGTTAATACTGTCGATCGATGGTGTTTGGTGGAACCTTCTATAAGACACTTAGTACTTTTAAACTATATTTTATGTTCTAAAAATTTACTATATTATGTATTATTTAATTTTAAATTATTTTCAGAGGGTGAGGTTAATTTGTGATGGGAAAAAGCTAAATAAATAAAAAGGTTACCTGTGCCTCCTGCCATATCCAGTAGCTTGGTCTCCGGCATAGGTCCCAGCCGCTGAATGAAGATGTCCTTCCACAACCTGTGGACGCCCATAGACATTACATCATTCATCAGATCATACTTCTCCGCCACCGTCTCAAACACTTCATGGACTGAAACACATTATAACATAGTTACGGCGACATATTTTGATTTACAATAAACTTTTAACATATGAATTTTTGTATCTGTATGTCTGTATCTTCTTGACTTCACCCTTATACCACCTAGCGGCTTGCAGTCAATGGACTGACTGAATATGAAGAAAAGGGTTATATTAATAAAACAAAACAAAAAAAGACTTTACAAGACATAAGTAAATAAAAGATAATTCTCTAAGTAAATATCAAGAACTTAGACTAGGGACTAAAATTTTAAAAGAGTGTTTATTTGTAGTTTTCATTTAGTCTAACCTTTTCCTTTTTTTTCATCCTCATCTACAACTTGGTAGCCGAAGTGTGTCTGACCGGGTTTTATCTCTTCAGATTTCGTGGCTTGTGTGGCGAGCGCATGCCGCCTAAATGCAGCAACGCCTCTTACGTTGATAAATTTAAATAATGATGTTCTTAGCGCCATAATTATTTTCAATGCATCAATTACAATAGAAATCGTAAATCGAGCACAAAATGTCAATACTGTCAATAGCAGCTTTAGCATCATAGATAATTATATTTCATAGAATGTCACGAAGTATTTTTATTCTGTGGTCACAACTTCTCACAAGTCACAGTCACACGGTTTGAGATGCACTTATTGTAAATCCCCACTTTCGTTCCCTTTAGATATACACTATCGTCTAGTACAGGCAAATACAGTTCCATTTACATATTTAAAAATCAAACATATATAATTATTTACGTGGATTCCCTGTTAAATATAGGTAAGTAATTTCCTCGTAGATAAACTTTTTAAAAACGCCGCTTTCATTCCCGTTACACTATTTGGAAACCAGCTGGTTCGGGGAGTTTTCGGCGCAGGCTTTCCTCACGCGGTTGGGGGTCCGTAAAATGCAACTTAAAACAAATAATGGAGCAGTAGTTGAGTGAACCCCGATCTCCGAAGTGCAAGCTTTGGATGCAATCGTGATTGACACTCGGAATTAGTTAAAAATTATCTTTTTTTTCAGACAGACTCCGTGACATGGCGGTAGTGAATTCGGTCGCTACGTAGGAAGCGCGGGTTCGATCCTTGCTCAGTGCAAATATTTGTATGCATGAATATAGGTATTTGCATTGGTCTGGTCTTATGTCGAAGAGCATGTTAATCTATGGTCCAACATTACGGATAGCTGGAGCCCTAAAAAGTCCAACAACTAGTCTGGCGATCTGGTCTGGAGATCAGATGGTGGATCAGAAAATATCGAAGTTTAGCCAAATCCGCAGTTAGTCTGATAAAGCAGACCCCAGACTCCCGAGATTAATGCTTCAGATGCGAGTGGGATTAACGGTACACGTAAATAAAGGCGTAAGTTGCAAAACATTATCTTTGCATGACGGCAATAAACCTGTTTAACTAGGTTAACTGCTTCTATAGAATCAATTTAATTATTGATTCTATAATGTATTGTTATATTTTTATTTATTTAACATAACATAAACTCACACCTATATCCCCGAAGGGGTAGGCAGATGTGCTAGCACCCTCATTTCGCCAGGTATTTGTATACACACAAGAACAAATATAGAGATACATAGGTGGAAATAGTAGTAGTAGCTCTGCCTATTTCCATTAGCAATCTCTTCCAGCAGACCTGCGAGAGGATAGAGAAGTAGAGAACTTAGTGAAAAGTGTGTAGGGAAGACGGAATATATATAAATACATACATAAAAGCAATATAAAATATAACTATACATTGTTACATAATTTATGCAAAAGTAAATAAGGATTAGGGGATAAAGGGAGAGCCAGTCATAGGTGGAGGGGAGATAATGCTGACTATATGTTACTTATGTATCAGAAACAAATGCACGAGTACGATTAGGTGTATTTTTAAGAAATTATACGGACTTATGTCGACGTAATATGTATATTTTCATTAATTAATTAATTTAAAAATACATTTCCACTGTGTCGAAACTTATTTTTATTTTGTAATCCTTGATTTTACGTCGAAATATTACGAAAAAAATATAACTAACATACTTATATATGTTATCTTTAATCGTACCTACTATTCAAAACTGCAAGAAAAAATTACGTAATCGTACTTACGCCTTTATTGATTGTACCAAAAAGTGTATTTAAAAGAAACGATTACATGAGTTTGATTTGAGATTAACATTAATAATGTAAAACTCACCGGGCTATATACCATGGTTATTATTTTTGCAGTAGGTTTTTTTTTTATTTTTTTATATCACTTAGTTGGCAGACAAGCACACGGCCCACCTGATGGAAAGTGGTTACCGTGACCTATGGACGTCTGTAACACCAGAGGAGTCACAGTCGCGCTGCCAACCCTGTAAGTACAGTTTCTGTGCCGTCAGTAGAAGACAAAGCAGGACAAGCCTTTAGTCTTCCCACTGGCAGCACAAATTCTCCAGTGAGCTCTGGCTACCCTACTCACCGCTGGGAACACAACACGAAGTTATTATAGCCGCGGTATTCTGTAGGGCGGAGGTACTACCCCAGTCGGACTGCTCAATCGGGCGGAAATGTCGCCGTGATCATGGCACTTGTAACAGCGCAGCATATCCCGGTGAGTTTACACTATTAATGATTACATGAGTTTCCAAAAAAGTATTTAAAGGGAACGAAAGTGAAAATTTTCATGATGGGAGGAACAAACCACACGCACGCACGCAGACTACCATAATAAGGATGCTAATGCATTAATATATACTAGGCCCGGCATGGCGCATATCGACTATCGATAAAATCGAGATATCTCTTCGACCAATGAATGATAGTGAAGTCGTTAGATAAAACAGTTACGTCATCAAAATTCAAAACGTCACCTGATAACTACTCCAAAATTATTGGCATTGCATTGACCTTAGATTGTCATTGAGAATTTGGAAACAAATTTATTTTTATATAAATATATATATAGGACACGCCAACTTGACCTCAACTCGCCTGATGGTAAGCTAAAGGCAAAGTCTCAGGAAAGAGGGTCACCATTACCATTACAGACACTAAGAGTTACAATGGTGGCACTCAGCTTGGCGGCCTCATCAGATGCTTTTTCACGCCCCGCTTAAAGGCCCCGGGACTGTAGCAAGAAGGAAACACGTGTGCTGGTCAATTCCAGGTTTTGGTGGTGCGGCAAAGAAAAGAGTCTCCGAACCGCTTGGTTCTTGCTCGTATATTCTGCAGTGTGAGGGTGACATCTAAGGCCTGCACGTGTTGTCCTATGTAGGAAAGGAGATGGTGGGATTAGTTGGAAGAGCTCATTAGAACACTCACCATGGTATAGACGGTAAAATACAGCCAAGGACGCAATATCTCTACGCATCTGCAAAGGCTCGAGAGTGTTCGTGACCTCAGGGTTCCCAATAATTCGGACCGCGTGTCGCTGCAATCTGTCGAGAGCATCTAGTAGGTATTTCGCGGAGCCATCCCAGAGATGCGAGCAGTATTCCACGCAGGAGCGAATTTGTGTCTTATAGAGAAGATACCGCTGCTCCGGCGTGAGAAAACGTCTCACTTTGTTCAGGAGTCCGAGTTTCCGTGAGGCTGTTTTGATGATGCTCTCGATATAATTTCTGTTATTCAGTTTGCAGCGAATATCCATGCCTAGGATATTGAGATTGTCCTGCAGTGGCAGTGGCGTGTTCTGAAGAGTGGGAAGGGGGAAGGAAAGAAGATACCTTTGCTGTGAACGCACTAGCCTGCGTCTTCTTGGCATTGAACTCGACCATGTTCTCAGAACCCCATTGAGAAATGTGATTCAAGATCCGGTCCAGTTCAGTGACAAGAAGCTGTCTTTTTTCCGCGATATCAGACTGTTGGGCCGCAGGTTGTCTGTGATAATTCCCGTGTAAGTTGCTATCGTCTGCATAGCAATGTATGCTGCCGGTGGACAGCATGTCGTTGATATGCAGAAGAAAGAGAGCGGGAGATAATACAGACCCCTGCGGTACGCCAACATTTATCTGCAAGAACTCCGAAGCCCGTCCATCACAGAGGACGCGAATACGGCGCTCCCACAGGAAACTAGCAATCCAGTTGCACAGTCTAGGAGGCCGACCAAAGGCTGGTAGCTTGGAGAGAAGCGATTTGTGCCAGACTCTATCGAAAGCTTTGGGCGATATCAAGACTAATTGCCAGTGACTCGCCGTGCTTGCCCATAGCCTCACCCCAAAGATGGGTAACGTATGCTAGAAGATCACCCGTTGACCGTTTCGGCCTGAAGCCATATTGCCGGTCACAAATTAAGGTATGATCCTCTAGGTGACGCATGAGCTGTATGTTAATGATGTGCTTGAAGACCTTGCACAGCACTGAGGTGACGGCTATGGGTCGATAGTTGGCTAGCTCTGAGCGATCCCCCTTCTTGGGGATCGGCTGTACATTCGTCTCTTTCCAAGTCGAAGGCACTGTACCCGAGCTGTAGGACAGTCGGTACAGCCGCGTAAGCATTGGAGACAACTCCGCTGCACATTTTTGTAAAACCACCGCTGGAATACCATCCGGGCCACTGGCTTTCCGGACATCGAGTGATTGAAGTACCGCACGGACATCGCATTGATGATATTTACATTGATACGTATTTCAGGCATTACGTGGTCACCATTGGGTAGTGTCGGCGGCTGTATACCGCAATCATCGACTCGGAAATTGGCCGCAAAGAGATTTACTAGCATATTGGCTTTCTCTTGCGGTCCATGGGCCAGGGATCCATCAGGGTAGCGCAGCGGTGGCAGCGAAGGCTGACAGAAGTTGGCCTGCACGGCTTTGGCCAGTCGCCAGTATCCACGGCTGCCCGTGGGATGTGCCACTAGCTCTTGACGAAGCCGTGCAATGCGCAGGGTATCCGCTCTGACGTAAGCCCTCTTGCAGACCTTTGTGGCTCTGTTTTACGCCGCCTTGAAGTGGCCTACATTGGGATCGTGCGTGGCACGCGCCCTTACCCAAGCGCGATACGCGGACTGCTTTTGATCAACAGCCCTCGCACACTCGCGCCCGAACCAAGGGCGCACTCCTCGGGCACCGGTGACATCAGTGTACGGGATATAGTATTCCATACCCAGACCGATCTCACCGGCAACAGCAGTAGCACAATCTGAGGGTTTCTTACCTTCAAAGCAGCGTTCAACCCACGGGATGGACGCAAAATAGTTGCGCAGCCCATCCCAATCTGCTGACGAGTAGTGCCAGAGACGCCGCTTCCCCTGCACGGGTCGTGAGGGCGTTATAATTGGCACCTTGGAGCAGACCAGACAGTGGTCGGAATTGCCTAAAGCGGCTTGTACCGAAACACTGTACAGGTCTGGCTGACTCGTTAGCAGAAGGTCTAGCAGAGAGGGTGCTAGGCCCGACCTTCTTGGTATTCTAGTGACCTCGTGTACCAATTGGGTCAGGCCATGCGCCAGAGCAAATGCATGGGCGGCTCTTCCCGCATGGTCCGTTTTGGCGGAGCCTAACCAGGTTTCGTAGTGGGCGTTAAAGTCCCCCAAAAATACCACTTCGGCGTTCGGAAACCGTTCCTGCGCATCATCTGCCGCCTGACTCAGATATTCAAAGAGTCGAGTTGTCTCAGCATCTCCTGTATGGGAACGCTAGAGGCACACATAGATCTGACTCGTAGAGCCATGGTCTACCTGTACCCATAGGGTTTATTTATTTATTTATTAAATAAGTACAACCACATTACATGTATTACACAATTCACACAAATTTCAATTATTGGTAAAGTCTCCGATACATATAACAATTACGGTGTACATAACATTCACAAAAATATCAGAACAGTGCTAGTGCCAGTAGCAAAAACAAATTGTAATGGCGACTACAAATAAAATACAAACATGAAACCAAAATTTTCAAGTAACACAACTAGGTAGTAACTTTGATTTCAAGTCGGTTAAGCGGATGTTGAAAATGTCGAGATCATCGCTTTCGCTGACCCTGTCATTACAGTTGCAGCAAATTCGAATCAAAGGCGATTGCATACCAAGGTTGGTTCTACATAATGGTGTATAAAAAAGTTTAACTATCGGTTGCCTGGGATAGCCATGAGGGACGGAGAATATGATCTTACCGAGAAGTTCGTTACATTTAAACTGACCGTTTACCACCCTATGCAGAAAGCAGATATCCAGCATCTGTCTTCGGTCATGTAGTCTATTCATTTGAAACCTACTAAGACGACGGTCATAGGAGTTCCTATGTGAGAAGCCCGTGGCCCGAAAAGCAAGGTGTTTTGTGAATGCCCT